>JAOUQW010000011.1:3872331-3893633 GCA_028565825.1 Olivaichthys viedmensis
TGTGTGTGTGTGTGTGTGTGTGTGTGTGTGTGTGTGTGTGTGTGTGTGTGTGTGTATGTGTGTGTGTGTGTGTGTGTTTGTGTGTGTGTGTGTGTGTGTGTGTGCGTGCTGCTGATCACTGTAAATAGGGGTTGGTGTGGGCTTGCCTGGTCTTTCCTCTCCCTTTCTCAATTTCCTCTTTCCCATCATGTAGTCACTTGATCTGATTCCACCTCCTGGCCACACGACGTACCCAAGGTCGGGAGTCGTTGTATTTATCCATTTATGACCAATGGTATGCACCACCAGCAATGCAGCACTTTCCAAATGAGATTAGCGCAATTAGATAAAATCCCATTCTTAACTGTGATGTCATTCTCAGCTTGTATATTTTGTATTCTGAGGAATCCCTTTGACGCGTAATTGGGGAAGAAGCAAATAAGCTTCTGCAGTTGAGCACTCGTGTGAAGCCGCTTGGCCGAGGTGGCTTCCTTTTCTTGCGCGCTGCATCCCATTCAAACCTGCATTCATTAAGACTAACTAGCTTTTTATCAGCTGTCGAGAACGAGAGAGAGACAGAGAGAAAGAGAGAGAGTGAGGGAAAGCGAGATTGGTGCATGATTTCTAATTACACTCCCATAAGGAGAGCCTCCCATGCCTCTTCTCTTGATTTCTCCCTCCCTTTTTCACTCGATGGTGTGTATGGGGGGGGGATTTGGAGGACAATGCCAGACATTTTTAGAAGAAACCTAACCATTGTGGCTTCCTCTGTGGTAAAAAAAAAAGAGCTACATACTGAGCACCGAGAGAGCACTTGATGATGACACCTCCCTGAACACAATAGGTTTGCCGCTTTATCAGAGCCAGAGACTAGGATAGCCCTCAAGCACCACGCAAGAAGCCATGTCTCTCTTGAACGCACTTCTCAAACGCGCCACTCTCTCGAACACTCGGCGCACGCACTCGCGCACACGAACCTGCACACTTGTACCTCTTCATAGCTCTCCATAAATAAAGCAAACAGCAAAAGGGAAAAAAAGGCAACGTAAAACGCTATACTCCTCGAGCACAAAGACCGGCGATCTGGCCCTGAGGGAGGGAGGGGGGGAATGAGTACACTATGACAGTACAGTAGCTATTGTGGGGCAGAGCTCATAAATACAGTCAGCATTATTAATATTTTAATGTGGTGACTCCAGATCTTAATGTTCCGGGATCTCTAATTAAAGATATCGCTGATAGATGCCACCATCTCGTCATTATCATCATCATCATCGACAGGGTGTGAGGGTTATGGCATCGGAGTTAATTAGGAGAGATTTATTTCTAAGACTAATAATAATGATTATTTTCCTGGATATTCTCCGTGACTTGTATACATGATAGCTGTTGCTCACAAAAGGTCATCTTAGAATGACTCACGTCTGCTAAAACGATAAGCAACCCCAAACTCCGATTTCAAGGATTGTATGAAGAACATATAAGAACAATTTGACACCGAATCCCATAAAAACCCAAAGCTGGTCTAGAATTCCAGCTATGCTAGGTTCTGGGACAGGAGACCCTTTACAAAAATAAATAACCTCAATAGGATTAACCTGATAAAATAAAGGTAAAATAAATAAATTAGGGCTGACTAGCTCTGCTCGGTGATAGCATCTAGATCGAGTGACCCTCATTTCCGTCTGATCTTATATTTTTTTATGAGATACATGTGATGTCAGCTACAGAGTAAATACACTAAAATATGCAATTTCAGAGGCTTCATAGCCAAGCTTTTCTAAAACCTCACTAATATTTCCAGGACATTTATTATTACTTGGGTTTTTTTGGTGTGGCAACGCAGTGTGTATATAAACTGATGACTTTGATTTAATCTCTTTGTATTAAGGGCTAGTGTTAGTTCAGCACCCTTATTAGTATATTTCCTGCTAAAGTTAGCAGTTGTGAAACCCAGCGAGTGCTGGTGAGCTTGAATTTGCCCTATAGACTTGCTTTGCCAAGCACTATTCCACCCTGATAAAGAACGAGTCATTGTTAAAACACACATACACTATGTACTCTCGGTTCCTCACAGAGTCTATGGGGTCGCTGCACTAACACACTGCGCTACCGAACAGGGGGAAGTGCAAGGGGCAAGGGCAGTCGCAGTAACGACTTCAAGTAAGTACCGATCGTCACCTTTTCTATCCCTCTATTAGTGGATCAGTGGCCGTTAGCCTCACGCTAACCCCGGTCTTCATCCTGATATTCTTTCTTTCAGTGTATGGGCTCGACTGACAGCGCTGACACCTCGCGACGGAGAGAAAGAGAGGAAACAAGGGCAGGATTTTTAAGGATTCCGAAAGCGTTTTTATAGGCTGGCTGACAAATAAAAGGCTCAAAATTAATCCCGACCCCGGGGAGGAATCAAAGCTGGACTGAAACTATTTCATTCTTTCGAGTTTCCCCTGATTTAAAAAGCAGACTTTGTTGGGAGAGGTAACTCTGTGCAAGGCTTTTCTTAGAGTAGGGTTCAGAATGCTGGGCGTTGGTGAACTAAGATATACTGGCGCGATGGACTCTGGCCAAAAAGGAGACCGAAAAACTGAAAAGATGCTTCATTACATCTCCATCGGATTCATGCGCTAAGCGGCTGATCAATGGAGATTAATAAGCATAATTATCATTTTGGCCAGAATCCACACCTACCTTGTAAGCAACGTGTGTGTTTGTGTGCTGCATGACTGAGGGATATGTTAGCCCTAATCTGACAAATCACCTAACTAGCCTGCTACGCAACACGTTCGATTCCTTAGCCACAGCACCGATTTAGCAAACCATTTAACTAGCCTGACTCCCTCAGCAGAAAAAAAAATCCTGACTGCATTCTATTTTATCTGGACTACGGCTCTAAAACACAGTTCCTTCATTAAGTGTGCTTGACTGGACGATGAACTCTGATATTGTTCTTGACTAGCATTGTGTCTGTCCCACTAGCAAGGCAGTAGGAAATCTCATAAATCTGTTTACCGGACCAGAATTCCATAAACGTTTTGACAAACATGTCGACCAAACTGAAACTCCGAACTAACTATATAATATTAGCTAGCTAGTTGTCTATACAGTAGTTATTTTTTAACTCCAGGAAAAAATATCTGCATCTAGTTCAGGATCCATCCTTATGTAAGTGATTAACGAAACTAGCAATTGATAACTCTCACATAAGTTATGACATATGTGTTAGGGTTAAAATGCTGCCTAATTAAACAGGTACCTTTTGAAGGTAGCTGCCCCCAGAACGAACTCGGCTTGGAAGCGAACTCTCAAACCCTTGTGAGGTGAAATTAAGCTGGGTTCTGCTTGGCTTCTCTCTGTGTAAACAGTGCTTGGAAAGTCGCCCCTAATGAGCCTGTTGCAGTGTTTACCTTAGATAAGGTGCGTGGAGCTGTGCAGATACAGCCTGATAATGATCTGTTTGCACAGAAAAAGGATATGTAGCCATATTGGCATCTTAAAAAGGCTGTATAAGCCTTTAATAAAATAAGCTAATAGCAAGTGATACAGAAAAACTACATAAGGAAATATTAGTAGCATGGTTCAGTATTGAGGTTAGCATGTCTTTCTACAGTCTTTTTTTTTTTTTTTTTGTACCAGAACATGGATAAATACTTTCAATGTAGTTGTATTTCTTCATCCATTAAGTGGCCACTGGAGAAGAAAAGGTCACGAAGGAGTCTTTTATTCCATCACTCCATCCGTGTGTCTGAACCCCTCCTGCCATCCAGATTTAGAGCATCTCTCTATCACTAAGTATCTACCTATTGACTGCTGGTTCTGCCTCTGGTCATAAATACATCCCCTCCCACACACACACACATACACACACTGGCTAAGCAGTTCCTTTGAGAAACCAGGAGTACAAGAGAGAAATACACACTTGTGCAATGAAAAAGAAGAGACAGAAAGAGAGAGAGAGAGAGAGAGAGAGAGAGAGAAAGAGAGAGAGAGAAAAAAAAGGTATCCAGCGCTGTCAATTTCACGTATTTACACTTTAGTGATTCTAGTATTTTGTCCTGCGGTTGCACCTATAGTGGGCCAGATGTGTGAGCAGGACTGTGTGACCTGAGCGCTGCCCCAGGGGCCGCTGGGTAATGTGCGGTGATGTCAGGAGCCGAGCCGAGGTGAGAGGAAGTGACAGGCAGAAAGGGACTGCAGGGCACATCATCTCTCCACTCGGCTGGAGCGGCGAGGGAGGGCTGCGAATCGCTTATGAATAGTCATTAGGGTTTCGTTACCCCTCCCCCGCGACACCCAAACGTCTTTTGTCATCCTTCGAAAGGTGCAGCGTTTAATTGCCAATTGATTTTTTCCTTTCTCCCCTCCGTCTCTCTCTCTCCGCCATCCGATATGACAGCGCGTCAGGCAGGAAAACGGTGCCGCGAACGGAAAAGGAGTTTCCCCAGGGGAGGATTTGGGGTGGCGTAAAAATCTGCCAACCTGGACGACCGCTAGCCTGCGAGGTCTCGGTCCAGACTGCTTAAGAGACTCATTTATAATTAATGCTCAGTTTATTAAAAGAAAAAAGAAAAAGACAAAGGAAAAGGTTTTTGAATGAGGTCCATAAGATGTGTCAGAGTTGCGTGTGTGTGTGTGTGTGTGTGTGTGTCTGTGTGGGCCTTCTGGGCTCGACCAGTCAGAAGCAGACAGACATTTAAACCTACAAGCATGTCAGCTCTGTGAGCTATGCACGCAGCAACTGTCAATTACATGAACGGCTGTAGTTGCCGAGTGGACGAGTGAAGCCATCAAGCAAGGCCGTGTTCTGACAGGTGAGTCGTTTTTTTTCTCTCCTTTTTCACAGCTCCTCATCCCTCGTTCCTTCCTCGGCGGTTTGTTCAACTTGAGAAAGCCCCGAGGTATTAAAAAGTGGGGGGAAAAAATCCCACGAATGACGGAAAGAAGACAAAACCAAAAATGTTAGGCCGTTTCAAAATTCTGTGCTCGACTGATGAATGAGGCCTGAATCTGTGTGTGTCTCTGTCTCTCTCTCGCTGCTCTTTCCCCCCCTTCCCCTCATTCTTTCTCTCCGCTGAGCTGAAAAATGGGAGCGTGTTGCCTATTGTAAAGGCTGATCTAAACATGCGAGGTTATCAGGTAGGTACATTTGCTCTCTGGCAGCGTGTGTGTGAAGATTCAGCCTCGGCTAAATAGAGCCCCATCCATCCATATTACAAAATCAATTTCTCCTAGCTGTGCAGATGTGTGTGTGTGCGTGTGTGTGTGTGTGTGTTACTTGGATGTCAAACAATGTCGTACTCCTTTGACATGCCGTGTGGTGTGATTACCTAGTCATTGCCGTATTAATACAGTGAATAATCAGGGAGACGCGACGCTGCTATTCTAAGCTAACAATACGTGCAGAGCAGGAGCATGCACGAGAAAAAGTGTGTGTGTGTGTGTGTGTGTGTGTAGGGCAGAAGGTATGAGCTGGTATAATAGGAGCACTGTTGGGGTAATGTAGTCTCTATTGTGCGGCCGCGTAAATGCCCATTTCAGTGCACAGAGCCCGCATTAAGCCCTAAAGAAATGTTTCGAAGAATGGCTCCTCTTCTCTCCCACCTCCCCACCATCCCTCCTCCTCCTCCTCCTCCTCCTCCTCTCTCCTCCTCTCTCACTCTCTCTCTCGGTCTGACAGGCACCAGCCGTGCGTCTTTTGCGCCCGTCGCAGTGATGCAGGTGTGCAAGTCTGCCTAACGGGCGCTAATTACACATTTTCCTGCCCAGCAACAATTAAGGTCACCGCAGTAATTGCAGGTTTTGAGGCACTTTTAACTGGCACTGACGGTGCCGGGGGAGGAGGGGGGCATCTTAATGCCATGTATTCCGTGTCTTGTTGGGGTTGACCTCCGCCGTAAAAATTACCCCAAGCCACAATAACAGAATTGAAGTTCCATAATAACAAAACGAATCCATTGTTGATGCATTTAGCTCGACGCGGCGCGGAAGGCACCATGCATCGTAAGCCAGTTACTGTGCATAAATTAAACAGTGTTGGTCATAAACTGAATGTTCGTTAAGACCGGACGTAAACATTTTACAGCATAAAGCGGGCGTTAAGTCAAATTCTAGGCCGCGCTAAACATTTGCTAGTTCGTCACGTCTGCTCTATCAAATAAAAAATAAAAAAACAGCGAGTAGGCTTTAATACAAGAGGTGCTATTTTTTTCCCAGGGGAAATTTATGAATAATTAATGAGCACAGGTGGCTTTATCCAATCACAGAGCACAAAGTGCCTGAGACTCCAGCAAAATATCTTTTTCCGGGTCGTTTTTTTTTTTTATGGCAGACCTTCGCAATGTAATTCTAAGCAAGTCAATACATCGCCAATGTGACTTAACACATTTCCACCTATATTGGTCATCCTGATTTCTCTCCATGAGCTAACGTTATTCCCTTGTACACATTTTTATTACGACACAAACAGGGGCCGCGTATCGACGTAAGGAGCTAGCTAGCGATCCCCTCTTAACACATCGGCCATGTTTTAACTATAAGTAGATACTTTAGGATACGCAAGCCTCACCAGTTGGATGTCATTTTCGAGCTGAAATGGCCTTTCTCGCCTCGCTTATAATGTCTTCCCATTTTTACTTAATGTCTATGACTGGACAATGTTCGTCCAACTCCCAACTTCCAACGCCGTACATTCATTATGGCATTTAACTATAGGCAAGCTAGCGATAGTGTAGATACTGGCAATTTTGCTTAGCAACTGTGACTGGCCTTAGTTTAGACTAGGTCCAAAAGGCGTAAAGACCTCTATAAAAATTTCTACATCATAAGCTAGATCCTAATTAGCAATTGAGATCATGTTAAGCCCCATATCTAAAACACATTCACTGCCAGGCCACTTCACAAATCATTCCTTTGGCTGGGTGATATTTCGCTTGCTCCGAGGCTGAGGAATGGGGTTTTGCCTTAAAAACGCATCTCCCCTATGTCCGGAGAGGCAATTTCCGAATAGCCACATAGATCAAACCAAGCACCAAATGATTGTCTTGTTTTTATTAATAGATTCCAAACATGGCCAAGGCCGGATGAATAGAAGCGCCTGGCTCGGCAGATTGGGAGGAGCGGGCCGTTACGACAGAGTGCAGGTGCGCTTTTTTAGGAGGCCTTAGAGAGCTGAAGCTCCCAAGAGCTATATGACTGTATGTGTGTTTGTCAGTCACAGACATCTAAACTATCCTCAGAGACACATACATCCGAGAAAGAACATACAAAAACACACACAGGTGGTTTCCTCCTTAAGGGGGTGTGTGCGCAGTTTAAGGATGAGTAACTCCCTACTACGAAACTCTTCAGTATCTCTCAGCACGCACTGCACTTTGTTTAAGTATCACTCGGGCTAATCTCTGCGGTTCTTTTTTTTTTCTTACAAGCTGTTAAAATTGATTGGTGCGGAGGACAGTAGAGAATCCAATCACAATAACAGGGTTTCATTAGCGGTATGTGTGTGTGTGTTGGGGGGGGCGCATTCTCTTCCTCAGAATATGATCAAATTGATAGTGACATGCATCGATTTCTATAATGACGTGCTGCACCTTGGAGAATAATGACCACTTATTGTAATTACCGTCACAATTATCAAGGTCAGTGATGAGAGGGACAGCTGCCATTTTACATAGCTGGGCCCTTCTCACCGGGTCACACATACACACAACAGGGACATGGAAAGGGATTACATGGAATTCACACGCATGCATTCTTGTACATGGACATACATATATGCACATAAACAGACACAGATAAAAGAAATATCAAATTACCATATAGTATATATACATATGGTATGCTACCAAAGGCTGACTGAATAACACTCGGGTCTATTTGTGAAGGCTATTCTGTCTTCACCTATTTATTTTTCTTTCATTGTTCATTTAGGCAACTATACTAAATCAGGAAGATGTCTAATCATGTGTCATTCAAGGCTCATTGGCCAGGTCACTTCTTGGAGAATCCTGTAAGTTCAAATCCCACCACTGCCAGAGAACATTTTGACCAGACGTCCTCTTTTTTTCCAGGACATTTCTCTCTTTCTGAGGCCCTAAATATCAGTCCGGCTTTATAAAATTAATATTTTATGAACATTTTTAGTCATTACTATTTAGGCTACAGGTAGTCTTATATATTTTTGCTCGATTGTAGATGTTTTAAACGTGCACGTAGTAACTTGGTACTGTGCGTACTGCATAACAAATGTTGCTAGGAAGGATTTAAGAAAAGCTTGTCTGACAGTTTGACACGGTTGACAGAAGGGCAGAGCAGAGCTGCATTACGATTGAACACCAAAGTCGACATATAAGAACAAAAAAATGGCAAAAAGACGAAGATGCAAATTGACTTGGATGCAACCAGTGAAAAGTTAACAAAAAAGTTTAACAAAAAAAAAAAAAGAGAGATTTTTCAAGTTTAAACTCCACACCCCCCTTGCCACCAATCCTCTTTTCAAAAATCGAAATCTGGTCACCATACCAGACAGCCACTATTGGGCCCTTGAGCAAAACCCTTAACCCTCGACTGCTCGTCTATTTGCTTGGATTGCACTTTGCCTCACTTGTTGGTTGCTCTGAATAAAAGCATCTGCCGAATGAAAGTGTTCTTTTTTACTGCTACTGCGCTCTGCTTTCATTTCTACACTTTGAACCAAAGGGATTTAAAATGTCTCCTCGACATGACACACCCTTCAGCTCCGAAGAAGAGGCAAGAATTATTTACAACACAGGGGAGTAATAGAGTGGTTAATATGGTGGTGGTAGAAATGGTAGCTATTGGGTTAAAGTTAATAGAGTGTGTGTGTGTGTGTGTGTGTGTGTGTTTGTGTATTAAGGGAATAGTTTGGCGAAAAGAAATGTAAGACATGTTGGGTCTGACGTTCTTTGGTGTGACCTACTGTAATCTATACCTGCTATTTTTACAAAATAGGTATTTTAAAATGAGATTACGCAGCTTAACAAGGCAAACACACTCTCTTTTAGTCTCTGCTATCGATGGGGAAGGGTTAGATATGTGTGTGTGTGTGTGTGTGTGTAGGAGCAGGACGGGACAGTGTTGGTCATATGAGAGTGACGGAAAGGGAGGGCTGTAGAAGTATGTGCTGAGTGAAACAAAGAGGTAGCGGTCTAATTGTGTCTACACGGCTGTGTGTGTGCGCACGTGTGTGTGTGTGTGTGTGTGTGTGATGACAGGATCAGATATCGGAGCAGTGTGCTGATCTAGGCTTGGTCGTTTCTCTCCCTGTTACTACAGCAGGCAGGACAGAAGGAGGACACGGACGAGGGACAAAAGCGGAGAGACAGATGCGGCTTTTGTCATGCAGAACTCCTTGGTTCCTCCCCAACACACACACACACACACACCTCAATAAAGAGCAAGATGTGTAACAAAAAGCACAAGTGTAATGCTAAAGTCTGTGTGTGTGTGTGTTTAATCTCTGACTCAGACTTTTGGTGGCCATGTGATGAGAACTGACTCAGTCAGGATTAGCTCAGCGCGCGCGTGTGTGTGTGTGTGTGTGTGTGTGTGTGTGTGAGGTTGTGACCCGTGCTAAAGGTGAGCAAGGATGAGACTGCGTGTTGTTACAGCTGTAAAAGAGACGGAGACGGCGATGAGTCCTGCTGATGAGGACCACATGGGGGTGTCCGCACGAACGCCTGAGCAAAAAATAGCACACACGTTTCTCGTCTTCACACTCTTCGGCATTAGCAAGAAAGAAAACGTGGACAACATTTTCCTCTTCTATATACAGACGTTTTACAATAAACACAGAAAATAATAATAATCTGGTTTTGTTTGTGCTGTCAAAAGCAACGTTGTGCTGTTTCATTTCTCAACCTGGACAAACTCTTAGGTCGCCTTTCTCAAATAATCTGTACCTGCACTAACAATGACTTTGTGCCACAAATGCAGCATGAAGGAAAAATTTTTTTATTTCTTTCCTGATTATTCACAGAGGGTTTTAGTGCGTTGGTAATTTTCGTCAACAATTTTTTGTCTTCTGTTGTTGACGAAATCTAAAGATAAAAACCTTCGTCATTGGACCTTTTTCAGTAATTTTGAAGTGATTTAATATACAATGGCTGTGCAAAAGGCCGATCATCCAGGAACAATGTTAATCCAGGCATTTTTTTCCATGTTGAACTTAACCACGGCGTCATCGCGCACCGTAATTATGATGCATTCACTTTTACTGTCGTCGCTGAGACCATTCCAGTGACTTGGTGGAAAATGAACTCGAACTAGAACCTCAAGTTGCATTGGTTCTCTCTTTCTCCAACCCATTGAAGGGCAAAAGGGAGCCTTATCTCGGAGGGTTCATCTTCAGATAGGTGCTCATGGCTAATAGTGCTATGTGTGGCACGCACACGGCCAGAGAGACCATCTGTGTGTGTGTGTGTGTGTGTGACTTGTGTAGGATTCCTTCATGGCAGAACTGCTGTTGTCAGTTGTCTAAGTCTTAAATTAGATATGAGTTTATCTAATAGTTGAATGTCATCTGGGCCAAACCCGGCGTAAATCCCCTTCTGTCTAGACCACATTCTCTACAGTCCACTCTAGTTTCACTAAACACACACACACTTACACACACGGCAGACAAGCTGATGCAGAGCAGCGGGCTGATTTTAGCATGAGGCTCCCTCATCAGGCTATGATGTATTAAGGACTTTAAGTATTGACGGCTGTAGGGCCGACTACAGCGACCAAAAGAACAAAAACCTGTGCTGTTTATGTGAATTCGCAAATTTGACTTGTTGCTTCCCGCCCTTGTGGCCTACCAGACTACTACGGCGGAAACCACCAGTTCGACATAATCAGCACAACTTCTGGTTTACAAATCCAGAGCATGTTTTTCAAAGACGCCAGCTAATTTAATCTTCTAATTTTTTTCCATTTTTTTTCCAAAGTTGTCATCCGCCTCTGACGTCACCGGTAATGTTACAAAAATAAAAACTACTCATCTGAGATCGCATAAAGCAATGAATCATTTGCTTTTATAAATGACATTTTTCGTAGTGATGCTAAGGGCCTTAATAAAAAAAAAAAATCAATTATAGTTGATATAAGCGATTCTCAAGTCAGAACACTTCTTCTAAAATTGAACAAAGTTCTCTTCACATTTCAGCAGCTGTCAATAAAATATACTGCTCAGAAGAGAAATGTTGGTCTCTGTCGCACCCCAGGTTCTGTAAAAAACAAATGACGTGGATCCCCAACATCCAACCAATCAGAACAAGGAGGCTCCTCTTGCACTAGCATTCAGGTGTTCTCGTCTAGTGTTTTGGGGGCATGGCTTTGGAAGGAACATGGATGGGCTGTATTTGTTTGAATTTTGGCTTTGGCTAACTTCTGTCAAAATCGCTGACGACACCTTTAAGTTAATCCAGGCTCCATGACTATTCCAGGGCAGAGTGTGGGCTGGAGAATCTCTGGGGCTGGAGCAGACGTCCTCATTCCCTCCCTCCCTCTCTCACTGTAGGAAGTTTTATTTCATGTCTGCCCGGTGGCCTTAAACTGTTAACTTCTTGTTATAAATCTTCTCGGGTTTCACCTTGGTGTCTGTGTGTGTGTGTGTGTGTGTGTGTAGCCGACGGTCCCCGTGCGCATTATACCCCGTAGGGCAGAAATGAGCTGCAGGCCGCTGCCCTTGCTGTGTCAGAGTGTCTCTCACATGAGCGATCTCTTTTCAAAGGCCCGAGGAGCGCCGACACACACCGCCCTGCTCCTCTCACGCCACTACGCTAATAGGCTAAAGCGCTAGGTAATGCCCTGCTCTGTAGAACCCCTGTCTGTCTGTCTGTCTGTCTCACCTTTAGATGAAGAGGAACAGCTGCTGGGTTTCAATCAGTTGCACTATGTGGTAGAAAAAAGTTAAAAGGGATTTTTAATAGGGCAAGAAGCGAGGGAACAAATGAGTGAGTGTGAATGAGTGAGTGAACGAGACTGGCGTTTTTAGACAGACACAGATAGAGTACTTTATTGATCCCTGAGGGATTTTTATTTAATGCAGTGGGTCCACTAGAAGTTTACCTGTCTGTAATCCACTCATATCCCATTTCCCCTAACAAGGTGCTGGTGCCGAGTCAGGGAACCGGGGAAATTCTTTTTTGCGGAACCGGATCATGTTCCCACCAGTTTGAGAGCAGAACCATAACGTCATCAGATGTAGGAGTTTCCTAATGCACGGCGCAAAAAAAATGACAACCGTGAAGGATATTACAAGTTGTACTTTTGGCTCTGAGAACAAATTTGACTTTTATCTAAATGAGTAGCTGCTCGTTGGGGGTTTTGTTACATGGGGAGTTTTCGACATTTCGTTTCAATGTTTACTACTTGACTTGACTTGTTAGCAGTAGCATTAGCTTTAGCAATGTAGCTCCTGTTTAGTAAAACTGTCGTTTCCTCTTTGGACCACTGATTCACATCTCAGTATTTAATTTGCTGCTTCTTTTTTCCCCCCAACAATCATTTTCAAAACCTCCTCGCACCGTTCGTGTCTTATTTTTAATGGTGGTTGTGCAAATAACTTGCGTTGTTGGCATGGCAACAGAATGACACCAGACACCCCCCAAGCCCCTGATATGACCAGAAGAATTCCAGACCAGAAGAATTGAGGTGCTGAAATTAAACGGATTTGGCTCCCAAGAACCGGTTCTTTTTGAGGTGAAAATGTGCATAAAAGTTTGACGTTAAGCCCCAGCACATTGTACGTGGACAAGGGCTATCTTTGTATCTGTTCTCGCTATCTCCATCTATCACTCTCTCACATACACACAGACACATGTGCACACATCCTCCATCTCTTCCCCCACAAACTCTTCAGCAACGCATAAACAAAAGAGGAAGGGGAAATGAACATCACTCATATTTATATGGTTCAATTTGCCCACGCAACTCGAGCAATTCATTTTCGTGATCAATTAAAGACGGCTGCGGGCGTCCGCAATGCATTTTCTTTTGACGGCGCCCAGATCTACGATATCCCTCCTGCTGAGATCGCTCCACGGGGGGAGCTCCTCGCTCGATTCTTCACGTCTAGCCTGTGTGTCTGGAAGAGTCCTGTCATAGACACCTGTTCGAAGGGTGCGGAAGGATGTCATTAAGGTGTCGTTTTATGATAATGAGAAGAATGCATTCACAGGAAACAGGAAAGTAGTAAGAGAAAAGAGCAGATCGTTCCAAATGAAACAGGACGGGGGGTGCTAGGTTCCACCAAACGAAAGACTCTTTTTGGTTCAGAGTTGTCTGAAACGACTATGAGACGACAACGTGGACAAACAAAGGACGATGCTTTAATAAATGTCGAGCCTCCCAATGTCGAGCTTTCGAAGCTGCTTCATGGATATGAGCAAGAAGCAACAAAAAAAAAAACAAGAACAACAAAAACATTTTATTTTTTGCCATAAACTGCTCCCATTTTTGCAAATCTTTACACTCATCTCAAGAGGGAGCGTTTCACGAAAAAAAACCCCTCAAAAAAACCATTACCCTGGCCTGAACTATTTCTTCCTCATGGACAGAGACATTCATTTCAATATATTTACCTCTATGAATTTGTTTTTGTTTTTATTTGCGGAGGGAAATGATAAAGAATGGAGTGTGTGTTTTTTTCGGGGAGCCAGCGCTGCCACAGAGTGGAAGCCTCACGGGCGCATTAGAAAGGGAAATTACGCTCAGCAGGGAGAAAAATCATTGTGTTACCCCAGGTGAAAAATATTGTTGCTTTGCTTAAAAGTGCATGCAAGGCAGGCTGCATTATTAGAATGTTTAAATATTAATTCTTCCACCGGGTAGTAAAGATGATCGAGCCCCAGTGTCAACTACTTTATTTTTATTTTTTTTCTCCCTCCTCCTTCTTTCCTAGCAGCCATAAGAGCTCCTATCTCGAAGAGAAGGCCGTTCTGCATTCAGCTCTTCTAAACGTCTTTAAAAGTTTGTCATTGCAGGACGTGAAAGTGAGTCATTTAAAGGAACAGTTTGGTCAAAAAAACAACCCCAAATCAAACAAAACAAGTGTCAGATTCAGGTAGGAGGTACAAATTATAAAAGTGGAATTACACATTAGAAGTGATTTGAAATGAACAGAACAGAACAGAGTTCAAAACTGATTTTTAAATAGATTTTCTTTTCAAACCGACTTGCTATTTTACGAAATGTACAAACGGTACAAACTGAGCTGAACGAGGTCTTTTGAGGCGAGTGAGTGATGGGCATGCGGTTTGTATGACGCTAAACTGGAGGCTATAAGCTTTCATTACTTGTTGGCCACATTAGCATCGGAACTTCAGTAAAATTGTGGACGTCTTTGTTCATTTCCGGCCAAACTGGACCAATCCTTGTAACGTTAGGATCGCCTTAACTGGCAGAGATAGTGTTCAATGTGATGCTCGCTCTGCCATTTCACAATGATCTTTGTCCTGCGATGCTTTTGTGAAAACTCAGCTCTGAAGTGTTTTGATCCATTTTTTGCGAGGTATAGCTGCGTGAATGCTCGAAACACGCTGCATGTTTGTGCCGTCATGTTTTAAGCACCAGCTTCATCATAGTTTAGAGAAAAGCTGTTTTTTAATCTCGCTCTAACTAATGGCTTGTCTCCAGATCAGACGACTGAAACCCAAAGCAAATTAAAATTGATCCTAAATGTCAATCTGTATGGGTGGCAGTCAATAATTTGAGAGCACTTGGATACTGACAACATACTTTCAGTGACAATCCATGTAGAGCAATTAAAAAGAAAGCTATCTCTCCCTCTCTCTCTCTTGCTCTAGCACTCTCTCTGTCTCTCAAAGGAAATACAAACAGACACAGATTTATCGGCGCTCTCAGACAGAGCTGCCGGTTATTCCTGAGGATTGCTTCGGAGTTTTTTTGGCTTTCAGGTACGAGCAGGAACTCCATGAGCGAGATCTGAAGAGATGAGGGAGACGTCGCAGCATAATGTATTGGGGGCAGAGACGGAAGAAAAGGAAGAAGCAGGGCAGGGAGTGAAAGGAGGATAAAGGAAAAGAGAGAGTGAGACTCGGCGAGTGCCGGAGAGAGGGAGGGAGGGGAGAAAAGAGGCCTTGTCTTGAGCTCTTTCGCTGTCATTCAGTCATGCGCTCCGCCAGAATTCGCCACCTGAGACGGATTGGCGCGCATGTCGGAGTCGCTCATGCAGGAGAAGCAATACACAAGTCGAGTGTAAAGCCACTTTAAAAGCTCATCAGGCGCTGCCCGCGCTTGTAGGAAATACCTTATTCATGACGGAGCGGCCCAGGCTTAGGTAATTACTCGAATCAAGGTGGCCTCCGAAATGTTTAAATCTACTAGGACGCGGAGGGCATGAATAATGCAGGATAATTTGCATCTAAATTTTTTAAATGTTTTTTATTCAAAACGAAAAAAGAAGGAAACCTAAAAGGCGGCTCCGATTAAAGTTTGATGACTGAAAGCTGAGAGGCTCGCGCACGTACGGGCTGAAAAGCTCCTTATTTGCAGAAATTATTTAGCGCTGTGATAAAGAAGAGGAAGTACAGGGCAGAAAGAGCCGGCAGAGGCACCGATAAATAGCAATTAACCAGGTGGTATTAGCATGCTCCGAATGGAGCGCAATGGCAGACAGGTTACGTTTGTTTAGCGCTTAAAAGAAATAAAATATTGCAACATCCGCTACTGTGTTTAAATGGGGTAATGGTCAGTCTACGATTGGGCGCCTTGTCCATTAGTTAAACATTAAAGGAATGATTCGGTGAAAATCAAAATTGTCCATGTACCCCAAATGTAGTCGGATCAGCCAAAACACGTTTGGTTCTTTAGTTTTGCATAGCATCTACGAGGCTAATGTAGCTAACTAGTATTAAATGTATATCTCACTCAAAATGCATGCACAAATCCTTATATGCTTGCTTCAAATGACATTGTTAAGCTACGTAATCTCATTTTGAAATAAATGATTGTGTAAAATAGTAGGGATAGCCCAGATATGTACAAACTACATTATCAACCACATATCTACCAAATTGCGCCAAGGAAAATACTGACTCCGGTTGTCCAAGATGGCTGCCTCCATAACCTTACAGTGTTCAGCTATGTGGTGAAGTTTCGTTCATGTTTATAGTTTGCAGTAAGTCACACTGTGTCGTGAACCACATCATAAAGTCTGTGTGCCATTACTAAAGAACTGGATGTGGTTTGAGGCAGATATTTACAGAAAATCTTTTGGGTGAGACAGACTTCCATTACTTAGCCTCGTAGCTCTTGTGCAAAACTAAATAAGTGAAGGTTGGACACAAAACGTCTTGGCTTATTGACTACATTTGGGATAGATGATAAAATTGTGTGCATTTAATTTTTGGCTGAACTATTCCTTTAATGGTGTTGGCGCTGTTACTTTTTTTCTGTCACCTGAATGGCTAAAGGCTGTAGCCCAGCAGCTATACAAAAGCCATTGGATATTAAGGGCCGCTGCAATTAATTAATCTTTCCACTTCCTCTGCATGTTGTGTTTTTCAGCCACTCCATCACCGATGCTCGTAATTTGAGAGTGTGGCTTGATCGCAAGGTGCATTGTGAATTCTGCATGCAGTCGCTTTGACATGAGATAAAAAGTGTGTGTGTGTGTGTGTGTGTGTGTATGTGTGTTGTTGCTCCATTCGGATTGATAAATATCAGACTGGGCTTACCTGCTTTCAGATGCAACAGCACAGAGACGCAGAGCGCAGCCACACAGCACCGAGAGAGAGAGAAAAAGAAAAAGATGGTATTGATTAATTTTGTGTCCAGTGTTATCTTTCAAAATCCTTTGTTAAAGCTTCCAGAAAAAAAGATATCACCCAAAGATGACATTTACAACAATTCTATCAGCCGACAAAAAAACACACACAAAACAACACGACAAAAAGGGTTATCTAACGGCACAATTCGCGTTCCTCTATTTTTAAGCCCTGCCGTAACACGTACACAACATTGCTTCGACAGAGGAGTAGCCAAACATGCCAATACAGCTGATTCCTAAAATGCCATATTGAATCTAAACAGTAATTAGAGTAGCTGTGTTAGTGGAGAGAGCGCAGAAATCTCTCCGACGCTATCTTCTGCTCCGCTGCGCAGATGGAAGACGGTAATTATCGCTGTCTGCTACTCGGCCTCTCCATTTGCATTTAACCCAGATTTGAGGTCAACAGGAATCTCCACCCTGAGCCCTGCACCGCACACACACCAAGATACGCATATCAAATTTCACCTTATTTACTCTTTCTGCTCTTCTCTGATCCCCGCTGAAACCTATACACCAGTTCCACCAGCATATACCTGTTTAACCGCCATTCGATAAGTCAGCGGTCATATGTTGTATTGAAGAAGGTATTACAAAAGATACGGCACAGCTTATTCGGCTCAATTGCCAATTTTTGGGCTCTTAGTAACAGAGAAAGACAGCTGCTGATGCAATGATGCATTGACAGAGAGACTGACAGAGGAACAGTAGATAAGAGAAAGAGAAGAAGAAGAAGAAAGCAGACAGAGGCTCTAAACTCGGTAGAAGAAAAGAAATGAAAAAGAAAACAAGTGAAAGTTTGAAATCAGGTTTTTAGCTCTCTGTGAGGACCAAATGTTCCCATGATGATAGGAATACATGACAATTTTGACCTTGCAGGGTAATTTGGCTGGTCTCCATAAAGTAAAGAAAGACTAAAAGTAAGAAAACCAAAAAGAGACGCAAAAGAGAGACTAAAAAAGAGACTAAAAGAGAGAAAACAAAGAGAAAAAACTAAAAGAGAGATGAAAAGGAGAGACAAAGGTAAAAAAGTGACTAAAAAAAGATAACAAAAAGAGACAAAGTTAAAAAAGAGACAGCTAAAAAAGAAAAGATAAAACTAAAAGACAGACTGAATGAGAAAAGAGAGAAAGCTATGAGACTAAAAGAGAGATTTAAGGAGAGACTAAAAGAGTGAAAACTAAAAGAGAGATGAAAAGAAAGACTAAAAAAGGGAAACTAAAAGACAGACTGAATGAGAAAAGAGAGAAAGCTATGAGACTAAAAGAGAGATTTAAGGAGAGACTTAGAGTGAAAACTAAGAGAGATGAAAAGAGAGACTAAGAAAGCCTATAAGAGGGAAACTAAAAGAGAGACTAAAAGAAGGAAACTAAAAGACTAAAAGAGAGAAACTAAAAGAAAGACTAAGGGATACTAAAAGAAAGACTATAAACAGAAACATGCTTATAGGTGCTGATGTTATAGGGTGTTAAGTGTAGGCATAGCATTATTGAGCAACAGTAATACTCAAGTCCATGGCAGTACCTCAAAAAGATAGTAAAACTAACATTGTGTGTGTGTGTGTGTGTGTGTGTGTGTGTGTGTGCTTGCTCAGCTTTCACATAGCGGTGTAATTACCATGTATCTGAAAGGGAGGACGTAATCTGGCGTCTGATTAGAGGACACGGAGAGGAAGAGGGAGAGAACTCTCCCTTATGCACGTACAACACACACACACACACACACACTTACACTTTCCTACAGCCTCGGCCTCACAGATCACACACAGCAGAAACAAATTCTTTATAACAAACATGATGTTGCGATCGGCTCCTGCACAAGAGCAAAAGCAGAAGTTGTTAACCGTCAGCGTCGAACCTGAGAGGTTATCAAAAGGTGCCCCCTCTTCACCACCCCACCCCCGGGGAACTTCTCACACTCATTCAAGACCTTCGTTTTTTCACTTCTCTGATCCACTGGGGAAATTAAAAAAAAAAATTTAAACTAGAGAGAAAAATAAGCAGGAGGAAAAAATAAGCAGGGCACTTTTTTTTTCTCGCCCAGAATAACTGCTCTTTCAGTCGGGTCTTTATCAGTAACAGCTCTGATCGAGTCTACAGACGTCCACTCTGCCAGTGTTATGGCATGTTTTGTGTCCTATTCTGGAGATTGGCTTGTGATAACATCTCAGCAGAGGGACATGGACTGATAGACATCTCAGAGAGAGAGAGAGAAAGAGAGAGTAAGAAAGAGAGAAATACAGGGCAAACAATGAGAAACAAAATACAAACACCAACACAAAAGATGGGTAGAAGAATAAAAGAAAGAGAACGAGATCCTCCATAAAGTGGCGGAGGCTTTTTGATTTGTTTAATAATAATAATAATAATAATAATAATAATAATAATAGTGAAGATTTATTTTTGAACATTTAAATAATGTTTAAGATTTTTATTACTATATATTATTACTATACAACATATTTTCATTTAAATAATAATAACAATAAATAATAATAATAATTATTATTATTAGTATTAGTATTATTGTTGTTACTTTTAAATAATAAAACATATTTACTATAGTTCATTTATTTATTTACATTATTTTTAATAATTTATTGAGCTTTTTAAAATAATTACCTAATTAAAAAACAATTATAACTGTCACATTTGAAGTGAAAGCCTGGAACCTTCTGAAGTCCTGCTGATGCACACACACACACACACACACACACACAAACACACAGAGAGTGTGTCTCATTATCTGGCATTGTGGCTTCACACCGTCAGAGGTGTTTTGACAGGAGCGGAGTGACCGTTTCAGTCGGCCCTCGGTGCGTCCGGCTCTGTGGACCGAAGGAGTGTGAGGCCTCTGAGAGTGTGAGAGAGTGTGAAAGAGTGTGAAAGAGTGAGCCACTGTCACTGTAGCAGAGCTCCTCCTCATCATTTAAAACACATCGCTTATCAACACACACCTTCAGAGGCTTCATATCAGTCCTGAATGAGAGAAAGGGCGCTGTTATTTACTTGTGCAGCGTTGTTACTGATCCGTGTGTGTTTGTGCGTCTGTTCACATGTGTCTCTGACTGCGTGCATGCATGTTTGAGTGTGTGTGTGTGTGTGTGTGTGTGTAAAGACTTTGTGGCTGATGTAATTGCGTTCTAGCCGAGCAGTCATCCGTTCTCTGTGTAAAACAGCTACAGGCTCCTTAATCAGGCTGCCGGTTTGAGCTGCGTGTGTGTGTGTGCGTGTGAGGAGCCCGGGCCGGAACACAAACAACCCTGCACGCCACACACACAAACACCTGTTCGGCATTGATAGCAGATGCCATTCAGTCAGCAGAACAAAACCGGGAGCGGAATTAAAAACGCAAGCATCACCAACTTCTTATTATTTACTGCGAGATGAACTAGTATAATAGCAAACGCTGTTCGACAACTAGGCCTGGTAATTACTCTTTCTTTTTTTTTTTTGCATCCTTTTCTCCTTCTATCTATCTCTCTCTCTCTTTCTCATTCAGGCCACCTACTTAGAATTAGGCTGCTCACTTTTCCATGATGGAATTGGATTGAAAAACGCAGCTTATTCTCCATTTCTTTTTAATTCCTCTGAAGGGAAAAAACAACGGCGCATGTTATACGTCTCGCCATTTGCATCGGTTTTTCCCTGCATAATTGATTTGCATTAGAGCGCAGCCCAGGTAATTAAACGGAGCCAGGGCAGAGCTTCGGTTTAAATAAAATGTGAATATTTGAGAAGGCCGTTAATCTCGTTTTGTTTCACAATGATTCTTTTGTCTCTAAATATAACGCTATAATATAAGGTTATGAGAGTGATATTCTGGCATCAACAGAAAAATCTTGTAGTAAAAAATACAATGTAGTAGTGACCCTAGCTTTTAGTAGTTAGTTAAGCTTCTGCACTTGTGACCAGAAGGTTGTGAGTTCAAATCCCAGGATTGTCAGAGAGCCCTTAAACAAGGCCCTAAAACAAGACACTTAATCCTAAATGTTCAGCTGTAAGCTTGCAATGTATTGGACTGGACCGATATAACAGTTTGACAATAAAATCGGTTATTACCGATATTAAGGTTTCGCCGACTCCACAGCATCGGTAAAAATCACCCCAATAAAGCACCGCTCTTTAAATGTTTTACAGTAAAACTGCATTTGTGAATGTCATGCTATTTTCCGGATTTGCACTCGCAATCTCTAGCCCATAGGGCGAAACCTTAGACCGCAGTACTTTGCTTTTTTTTGACAGTTCAGCATTATGAGAGTTTAAAAGTTACTAAGGCTTGTTTGTATAGGTATATTGCTGTTTAACTAAAACTATTGGTGTCTGCTTACGTTTTTTACCATATCAAATACTTGCTGATATTAGGGGCTGGATGACATGACGATACAATATTGATATAATGACATCATAATAAATAATAATAAACATCATGAAACTGAATATCCGAGTCTGAGTATCGTGTATCATCAGGTGTCAGTGCTTTTATAACTCCATTGTTACTTATTGTGACAAGAAGTAACTGATTGGACGTC
>JAOUQW010000011.1:3908933-3919800 GCA_028565825.1 Olivaichthys viedmensis
CCCTGGAGCAGGGAGGGTTAAGGGCCTTGCTCAAGGGCCCAACAGTGGCAGCTTGGCGCAGCTGGGACTTGAACCCACAACCTTCTGATCAGTAGCTGATCAAATATTGCCCTAACCACTGAGCCACCACTGCACCACTAGAGATTGATTTATAAATCTCTAAATCAAAATAAGACTCATCCTTAAGTCACATTAATTGAGCTCACCATTAACATTAGCTAAGCTCACCAATAGCACATATCATTATGTTTACTCCACTATGCTTTAGGACTATCTAGTGAACAGGGTGTGGTTTTGGACACACTTAAACTCACTTTGCCGTCCATCATCTTCTCCAATCACCCATGTGATTTCTCTCAAAAACATATGTGGCAAAATTATTGACACCCCTAAAGAATATTTAAAGCAAATGCAAGCAAAATACGTGTGCTGCTTTTCTTATCTTTTTACTCTTCTTTTCTTTTCTTATAGATCCACCTGCTCTCTCTGTCTCCCGTTCTCTCATCATACACGCGGTGTTGTCAGCTGCTGTTGAGAGAGTCTACCCGGCAAATATGACCATCAGCCTGCTCCTGTGTTAATGCTAATTTATACATCACAAACCTGCGAAACACCTCGCGCGCGCGTATGAATTAAGACTCAAGTGTTTTTACACCTGAGAAGCACACAGACGAACTGTCACACGCCAGCCTTCCTGCAAATGGGAAAGCTGACACTTGAGAATGCAGGGTTTTTTTGTTTGTTTTTTTCTTTTCATTCTTTCTTTCTTTCCCCTCTTACAATCCAAAGCAAGACACAGCAATGCCCGCGCTGAGTAGACACGAACGCGACCAGACCAACCAAGTCCCTGGTTTTCCAACGGCGAGAGACTGAAATGAGGCGTAATATTTCGAAATGTACTTTTTTTTTCTTTTCTTTTTTGAAATGCATGAAACATGGTGGCTTAGCGTCGCACGGAACACGCACGTAAATGAAAGTGCCAAAACGCATGCAATTATTTGCCAGTCCAGTGATGTTTCAATTCGGCGTTTGCTTGTTGCTGCCGCAGGAACGGCGCTGAGAGAGAGAGACAGAGGGAGAGAGAGGGAGAGAAAGGAAGAGAAGGGGTTGACTCTGAGAGAGTGTGACGTGGTTCAGGCAAACATCACTGTAGAGGGGAGTTGATATGAACTGTCAAATCTCAAGAGCCAGGCGACAGGGAGACAGAACACAGCACGCAGACACACACACGCATACACACCTGTCACTTCCTCTCCGACACTCACTCATTCCATCACCCTGAACTGAGCATTTAAAGTACCGCTCTCAAGACTGACCACACACAGGACCACTTCTTTTGGGCTCTACACCATTGCCGATTATATTTTTCCCAAAATAATTTGATGCTAAATAAGAATTAGCATCTGTAGACACAATAACTTCCCATTCCTATCCAGCAGCATGACATAATCACTCTGTCACCAAGACACCGAGTTTGCCTTTTATTCTTATAGAACTACAGGAAGGACATTGAGACTAGCTTCTGTATGTCTATAGGACCTATAGGTTTTGAGTCCTATAGGACTACATTACTGAGACTCTGGGTCTTCTGTACGTCTGAAGGAGTGGCACACAGCTCTTATACACTCTGAGAAAAACAGGTACTAAACTGTACCTCTCCTTGTCACTGGGGTGGGACCCTCAAGGGTACATCTTTTGTACCTTTAGTATGTATCTTTCACCTGGAAACGTGAATTTGGTGTACCTTTAAAAATGAGATACAGGTACATCATTGGACCTTAAGGACCTCTTAGTAAAGCTTTAAAGGTAGACTGCATGCACCTTCCCAGGTAAAAGATACATACTAAAGTTACCAAAGATGTACCCTTAAGGGTTCCACCCCAGTGACAAGGAAAGGTCACTAGGGGACTGATAGACTCTGGGACTTAGAGTTACAGGATGACAGGACAGGGTCCTATTAGACTACAACTGAGACTCTGGGTCCTACAGGACTACAAAACTGAGGCTTTGGGTTTCATAGCATGGACTAAAGGACTGAGACTTTGAGTCGTATAAGACTAAAAGACTCAGAATATGGATTCTTTAAAGGATTAGAATGCAGGTCTTATCAGACTAGTTGACTGGGATTTTGAGTTCTGTAAGACTACAGGACTAAAACATGCGTCCTACAGAACTCCATCAGTGAGACTGAGACCCAGGACCCAGGTCTAGGACTGGAATTCTAAGTCCTATAAAACTATACTATAACTAAGATTATGTGTCCTACAGGACTACAAAATTGAGTCTTTGAGTGTGATAGGACTACAGGACTGAGGCTGCGACTCCTATAAGAGTCAACACAGCAGAGTCTGCACTAGGACTAGATTTCAGTATTAAGACCTTTGCACACCAAAACAGATGCATTTTATTAATTCGCTAGATGGTGAAAATGGATATGTGATTTGATGTGCATGGTTGTCTTTCATCCAGAAAAAAATTGTGAACCCCTTTTTTTTGCGATTAAAGAATAATAATTGTCTTTACAACACATATTTCTGAAAATGGTAAGCCCTGGTTCCGAAAGCAAGTTTAACAAAGTAGAGGGTAGTTTTAATGTCAGAAAGTCAGAGGAAGAGAAAATGCCGTTATTGGACCCACTCTGTAAATCCATCGGCTCATTCAAGAGCTTAAACTCGACTCAACTCTACAATGCAATTCCTTGCCACATGGTTTTCCACATCTTTACTTTTGTAGTCTCTATGTCGTCAGCAGCCATTTTTCATTTTTAATGTGATTATTCAACTGGTCAGTTAGATTTTAACATAGCCGTAAAATGCAGAATTCGGACTCGGTTCGATCTTGTTTTTCGAATATTCGTCATAGAGAGAAAGAGAAAGAGAGAGAATATGAATGGAGGAGAAAAGCTGGGAATAGGCTGCAGGATTTGATGCTGTAATCAGGGGCTGGATATCCACAAAGCCACCAGAAAGCTCTCATCTGCTCTTCATGCTTCTCTCCCTCTCTTGCTCTCTCTCTCAGTCTGTATAGCAAACTGATCACAGAGTCTATAAAACTGTCTCACTCCATCGTCTGATACTGGAGGAGGGAGAAAGAAGTGCATTAGAGTGTTTGGACGACAGAGAAAGTCCACAGTCCTCTCTCCTTCTCTTTTTCTGTCACCCACTCAGTTCTGACGGTTAATCAGCTCCTGTGTGTGTGTGTGTGTGTGTGTGTGTGTAAGTTAATATCAGGCTACCTAGTAAAGCCTTCAGCCTTGTACCTCTAACAAAGGCTCCTTTAGCAAACTCTCTTTCTCCCTCAGTGTCCGAAGGTGTTTGCTGAACTAAAGCTGGTGAAATCCCACCGGCCGGGAGGGGGGTAGGTGTGATGCTAATCCCTTTTGCTTTACAAAAAAAAACTTCTGAAGGAGGAGGAGAAAAAAAAGCTGGAATTCATGTCACATGATGTGTTTAAAGTCATAGCATCCCCGCTTTGTTTCCTCGTCTGGCATCTATGATTGTACGACGGACGAGCGGAAATAATTTGTGTGTGTATATACCTTTTCCCTGTCACCTATGGAGAGATGTTAAGTAACATGCGCAGACACACACACACACACACACACACACACACACATACACACATTCATACACAACTGCTTTTTTTAAGTGTGAGAAGAGTGAGTGGCCATGAATAGTAGAGGCATGGCATCTTGTAACACTATCAGCGTGTGTGGGGGTGCGGTGTGTGTAAAGTAAGGCCTATATAAGGCTCGTAACCAGGGGAGGCCCCGCAAACACGCACAAACACCTTAGTTATTTTGCTCTCACCGCCCACCCTTGCTTTTCTCTCTCCTCTTTTTTTTTCTTCTTCCTTCCCCCCCACCCCTTTGCTTTTCATGTGGGCCTTTTTTTTTTCGGAGGCTGAATGTAAATTCGGTGCGCCGGCGCTGAGAGGCCGCGTTGTGATTAAGAAGAAGAGAGGCTGCTTTTCTTTGTTCCGCCCCCGGGGGATGTTTACCGGCAGAGACGCGGCGGATCAGATATGAAAGGCATTCGGGTCACGACTGATGTGAGCGAAAGTGAAATCATACCTAAGGCGTTCCGCGCAGTGCCGAGTCCAGGGCCAGCTGACATTGCCCGCTCCATGTGTCCACCCCCACCCACCCCATACCACACCACACACTAACACACACACAGTGCCAGGAGAGGATATCTTTACAGGCGAGAAGAATAATAAAGTAAAACCATTTTTTTTAAATAAAATTCAAAAAAGCGTTACAGGGAAGAGCTTTGCAGTTAAATTCTGAATGACCATTCTGGCTGTGATGTGCTGTGTTCTGTGCTAACAAAGTGTCTCATTAGGAGGGTATGGAGGAGGGTTAAAATGTCACTAAGAATATCTTGTCAGGTCGTATTATAGCGATATTGACATCTCATTTCTGGATATGCAAAAGTCCAGTTGAGAGAAGAGCTGAAAGTTTACATATGTTTTTAGCAATTAAATTAAAAAGTGGCATCTAGCAAAACTAATTAATTAAATATTTTTTAAAATCACAATCCTGTGTTTTTTTTAATAATAATAATAATAATAATAACAATAATAACAATAATAATAATTAAAGATTCAGGATTTAAATGCTTATAATTGAGTCTCAAAAATAAGAGCTTTCTAAATTCTCTAAATTCTTTAATTTCCCATCCATTTCTCTTCTAGATATGATAACACAATTAATCACACCTTTGATTCCTCGACAAACTTGCAGCATTTTAAATCACTGCATGAATAAACTAAATTCAAATTGCATGAAGAAAAAAAAATTAATAAATGAAGTTGAGAAGTTTAGTGTGGTCTCAAACCCTGCTATGTGGGTTGGTATAAAACCATCCTGACCCATATGTCATGTTATGTTATGAGCAGAGCCATCCTGCGCCCTTTGTGAGATTATTCCTCCCTGGCACATTCGGTCGGCTGTAATTATTTCACTCGCTTAAACAAAATAATCCGTCTCTAAACGTCGATGCACGGTGCAGAGCTCCTGTGCCAAGTGAGAGATGCATCACCGAAAAGAGCGAGAGAGTGTCTGTGTGTGTGTGTGTTGAGACATTCGTATGGTTTCTGTGAGCGGAAGCGTCCGCGTCGTCTCTGCCGTCGCCGCCGTTATAAACATGTAAATGGAACGCATTGGCACTGACAGTCAGCTGTGTGGGAGTGCGGCGGACCTCCGCTCCGATCCTCCCATCCGTCCAGTCCTACCCACAGAGGGATGGAGGGATGTGAGGATGAGTGTGAGCCTTTTCTGCAGAGGTGATGGGAAGAGAAAGCACCTTTAAAGAGCATAATAGAGACTGGGGAACTGTTTAGGCTGAGGGGGACGCGCCATTGTTGGGGCTGAAAGAAGGTCCGTGGCTAAAGAATCCCTACACAGAGACCCCCAAAACCCCACCTCCAGCCAAAATTTACATTTACTATGGGTATTGTATTAAGACTCCCACAACGTAGACGCTGGCATTTTTTTTTCTCCTCTACTAAAATTATAGAATTGATATATCCTAGTGGGAGCATCCGCTGTTGAATGGGATGCTGATGATTGAAAATGAATAGGGCTTTGTGTTCAAGGAAATGTAGCAGCGCACATTGTAGGGCAAGTTCACATACAGGAAGTTAAGAGCATAAGCATTCCACGAACTGCTCCGTCACTGTGTAATGGAGTTGTGTTTCCGTACCCCGTTTCAAACATGAAGTGGCAAAAGGGTTTCCCTGACATGCAGGCGGAATGAAATCACGTCCAATCTGACTCATGAAATAAAGCGACTTTACTCATAACTTGTAATATACACACGCACACACACACACACACACACACAGACCTAAAGTGGATTTACGCTGTCACTATGCGTTTAGGTTATTTGTCTCGCCTGCCTCACACTCGGCAAGAGAACACAGTGAAACAAAAAAGGTGCGGAAGCTTTGAATGCAGCCCGTATCCCTGCTACAGGACATGGGCTGTAGCTTTAAATTACTAAACACACATGCATATACAAAGCAAAGTGAATGAATGCCCACAGCTGGCTGGGGCTAGAAACAGCTGGAGAGAGAGAGACAGAGAGACAGTGAGAGTAAAAGAGAGGGAGAGAGAGAGCGAGAGACGTATGGCAGCTGCAATCAGATTCCACAGTCCTGACTCTGACCCGATGCTCTCAACATGGGGAATAAAGAGACAGAAAAGGGGAAGAGCGAGAGACCTGGAGGAATGGACATTTCCAGCATGCTATGAAATATAAGATTCAAATGTGTTACTTCACGTACAACCATGTGATGGACTGAGCTTGAGTGATGCGTGATGGCTCGCAAAAAATGTCCACAAAACTGCCCGAGAAATCGGATTTCCTCCGGCTTCTGACAAAACACACGTTCCCCATGTGCGGTTTCGATAGGAATGCGAGAGCATCAAGAATCATGGAAAAATTTAATCACCCTCGCTCGACTTTTTCAACCTCCCAAAAACCCTCATGACTTCAGAATGAATAATATAGCCTATAAATTCCCAAGGTGAGAGATGGCACACCTGGATGGACTGGTTACTGCAGGTGTACGAAACACAAAAGACACGATCCTTGATTATGACTGTCCATGCGAGGTTTACGAGGTTTAAATAAACAGCCTGCGACACATAACTGTTACAACAACACAGTTCCGTCACTTCAGCTGCCACGCAATGCACAATGACTGAATATTTCATTTTCGCCCTAGTTTGAAACATCTTTCTGCCACTCTGTGTAGTTTCTAGGCTCACGCACACACACACAAAAAAAAAAATAAACACACACACAGCACTCGCACAGAACATCTGCCAGCATTCCGCACAGCCTAAAAAAGCCCCGGTGTTGGATTAACTCTTACAGTGTTTATTTGTGTCCAGCCGGAGTTGGGACTCGTAAACCAGTTTGTGTTCGTTTAACGCTGGGCTTTTACAGCGCACCGTTCACTTAGGTCTCACTCTGATGGCTTCCATCGTCAGTGGAGATGTTCCCCTGTTCTCCTGAAGCGGAGGAAAGAGAAATACACTCTGAACTCAGAGAAAACTGGCACATATTCCCAACGGAGCCCCATGGCACCGTACCACGCGTCTAAAACAAAAAACGACAAACGATGGGCATCATTTCAACGACCCCACTTTCATTTTATTGAAAGGATATCTTTCACGCTGGTGTCATGAAAAGGTACACTAACAAAGGATGTATCTTCTAATAATCCCAGAAAATAGCTTCAATGCACAGGCCAACAGGGAATCTTGTGTGTGTGTCTGTGTTTTTTTTTTTGTTTTTTTTTTTTGCTTTAGCATGGGGTGCCACTGGCGACTTGATTGTCACACCCTCATTTATTTCCTCAAGGGCTTTTCCTTTCACACGCACACACAAAAAAAAAAAAAGGTGGCGGTACAGCGACATGGTGGAAGACAGTGCGTTTATTTATCGTGCATCATCTGGGATCAAAAGGCCACGGACAGGATAAGCGACACTAAAGAGCACAACGGACCCTGGATCTCCACAAGCGCGCGCATCGATTTTCCAGGATTGATCCGAAGCATTTTCATAAATAAAAAGAAGGGACACAATAGAAGGGAGCAGAAACATGACATCGCAACAACAACAACAACAACAACAACAACAAAACAACAACAACAACAACAGAAAAGACGGGAGGCAACTTGTACTATTATAGTGCTGGGCTTCGCAATACTGATATCGCCAAAGACGTGCCAAAAGGAGAGTCTCGAAAATCCACCCGGTTTATTTTGTGCTGTGAGCGTCGTGACCTCTCAGATCCCCAAAAGCAAATGCAGTGACTTCAACGTGTCACATCAAAGCTTCACCGGTGTGTTTAAATTATGGCTCGAGTCATATCCCAAACGCAATACGCGTCAATATACAGTAATGATACAGGATTTCGTCCGTCTTCTAATCCACATGAGAGAGGAAAAACAACCAAAACAGCCACACACACACACACACACACACACCCCAAAACACTCCTCGACACAAGGCAAGGGAGTTTAGCTCCAACTAAACACACGCACACATGCACGTGCTAAATTTGAAACTGCAACCCCCAAAAAAGCGCACTTGAAATACTGCAACGCTTTAACTGTGCTATAGGAGTCACAGCTGCCAAACGTCCCAGAACGATTTGTGTTGCATCGAAGTGTGTGTGTGTGTGTGTTTTCCACGCAAATCGGCCACAACTAGTGCTAATTCAACTCGTGTGTGAGATCCTGCGCCATTTCACCACGTTCACTCCAGCAATACAAACAACACTAACAAACAGAGTGCGCAACAAAGCGCACTAACAATGCACACTACAAACAGCACTAACGTCTATATTGACATCGTGTATTGGGGAAAATGAAGTGCCTCAAAAGAGCTCCGTTGCCTTTGACCACAACACACACACACACACACACACACACACAGATCCAATAACCACCACCATTGCGCGACGGGCAAAATTACGCGTGATCATATCATGGCTTTACAATGAATAGAAATGAGCGATTTCTCCAAATACGGCACTGTCAATATCATATAATAAATGAGAGGGCTGTGCAGTCTAGTAGCCTATGCAAAACTGTTTACGGAGTGTCATCGACATTGTCATAGGGCTACCAATCCCCCAAAAAATTGAACCTGGAATATATTTAAAGACGTCTAAAGGGCACACCGAGCCGGGCAGAGCGCGCGCTTTAACGCGGAATAACGGTTTTTGTTTTTTTTTTGTCTAATGGGAAATAAAAAGCGCGCGCGAGAGAGAGAGAGAGAGAGAGAGAGAGAGAGACAGGGAGACGCGCTGGTGCCAAACTTTCCTGCGTTTCTCACACTCCCGTAGTGACTTCACTCCCAACTTCCCAGCGAAACACATAGCGCCACGCACCAACAAAACGCGGCTTGTCATCCCACAAAGCCTCTGCGTCTTACTTATTCACCCGCAACAACAAAAAAAGAGAAATAAATATATATATATATATATATATATTATTTTTTTTAAACGCATTTGATCTCCGTCAGCCTGTGAGCCCTCTCTCCCTTTTATCCTAAACACAACGCGCAATTTCACGCACAACTTCACTCTTTCGTTGGTTTGTTTCTTGCGCTCCCCAGCTTTTTTTTTTTTTTTCTCTCTCTTACCGTTTTTCCTCCTCGGGTTGGCTTGCTTCCGCCGCTTGCACCGGGGGCCATCCGCCATGATCTGCTGCTCCTGCTGCTGCCTCATCGACGGGAGTGTGTGTGTGTGTGTGAGTGTGTGAGTGTGTGTGTGTGTGTGTGTGTGTGGATCAGACAGCGGCTCGCATGGACGCGACTCTTCCTCCTTCCCTTCAAGCAGCGGCGGCAGGCTGGGGGATCTAAAGCGAGCAAAACACAATGTGTGTGTGTGGGGTTGTTGGTTTTTATTTATTTATTAATATTCAATAATTGCACGCCAGATTAGAACATTTGGTGCAAGGAACTCAAAACGAGGAGGTGGGGGGGGGAACCGAGGTTCGTGCGGACGCTCGATATTGCCTTCGGATGCAAGTGATAAAGAAAAGAAAGGGGTGGAAAGAGAAGGAAGAAAGAAAGAAAGAAAGAAAAAAGCACGGGCGCGCGATGCAAGCGTAAAGAGCGCGTGGAGGAGACGGGAGATGTGCAATAACGTAAGTCCCGGTTCCCGGTGTGCTTAAGCCAAAGAGTGGCATTTGCAGCCTCTTTTTTTCTTTTTAGCCTATTGAGCCTGATCACGGCTGACACTCATACGATAACGACTCCGTATCATTCTTTTACATCGTCGTTATGGATTCGTTTAGAAAGATCCCAAAGCTGCCTTGTCTCCAAAATATCCACGCTAACTGTTGCACTTTATCCTGTAGGGGTCAAAGGAGAACCCGTTCCCCACGGCAGAAATGCCGATCATTTGATAAACGCGGATTAAATAATAGCCGCTTTGATAAACACGGATTATAAGTAATAGGCAGATTGCTTTAAAATAACAGGCGCGTTGCTTTCTCCGAGCTCATTTCATCCAAAGGGCTTGGAGTTTGGGAATGATCCAAATTCAGCATAACAGTTCAATATTAGCAGGAGGTTAAAAACGCTACTAATGAAAAAAAAAACTAAATAATAATCACTTTTCCACGTTTTCTGCTTGCACTAAGCACAAACGCGAATGGCACCAACAAAATGCCAAGTGCGACTCAATGGAAATATATTGTGTAGATTTAAATAACCACAACTCATTTAGTTAGGGGGTTATCTGCGACATTTGTGTGACCGCTCTCTTGTCGTTATTATTATTATTATTATTATTATTATTATTATTATCTATAAATCTATTGCACTCCCTTTTTTCGTGGCCTCGCTTTGCAAACTTTGCCTGCTCCTCAGATTCCGGCGTTGGTCTCCATCTCTCAGATGTTCGTGCTTTCTGTGAATTTAGGTTTGCTTTATGGAAACGTTCCTTGTTAGATTGAGCTGGGGTCATTCTGGCGACTCTATTCGGATCCGTGTGTTTGCATTGTAGTGGCAAAAAAGAAAGAAAGAAGAAGAAAGAAAGAAAAAAGACACACTGGCCAAAATACCACGCATGGCATGGCATAATACCAGGGGGGGGGGGGATGGGGGGGACACACACACACTTTTAAGAGAACAAACAAGATAAGAGAGTGACAGTATGTATCGTGTCAGAATATGTGACAACATGGGCTGAATTATTATTTGTAAAATGTATTTATGAAATATTAATGCTTCACTCAATATTCACTTATTCACTTAACTTACACATAAGTAAATTATACTTTAAAATGGAATTTAGTGTGTGTGTGTGTGGGGGGGTGGGGGGTGAGATCGGAAGAGCA
>JAOUQW010000011.1:3929488-3959707 GCA_028565825.1 Olivaichthys viedmensis
AACTATAACCAACAATGAATAACCAACAATGAATAACCAACAATGAATAACCAACAATGAATAACCAACTATAACCAGCACCAGAATACCTTTTTTGACCACTTCCTCTGATTTTGCACAATGAAGTAAACAGTGAAGATGGCGGGAGTTGAGTTGGCAGCGGTACCAACGTAGACGGTGTATCAGAGCATTAAACCAATCTTGTTGTGAAAACGGAGAGTATATTTCTCTTGTCCTACTAATTGGCGCGTTGCTTCATTATACTGCCCCCACCGTTAACGCCGGTATTGCACCACATGCATGCGTTGAGTAAATTTTTTCGGACGTGGAAAATCGACGTGCCGAATAAATGCAGGATACGTATGGCAGTCATCTTGCGTACACGTACGCGCAGTTAACAGCAAGTATAACCCTGGCCTAAAATAACCACCCCAAAATATTACAGCGTAGCTACACGGTTAAGTTTTGTTCATGTTTATAGATTACAGGAAGTCATAGTGTGCACTAAACCACATCCAGAAGTCTGTGTGACATCACTGAAAAACTAGATGTCGTTTGACACAAGATTTTGGGGACACAGACTGTTAGATACATTAACCTCGTAACGCCAGTGCAAAACTAAAGAAGCAAATGTTGGACACAAAACATGTCTTGGCTAATCAACTATATTTTGTGTAAGTATAAAATTGTGTACGTTTTTTCACCAAACCACTTATTTGACTGTTTAAAATCTGTGTTTTGTGCTGTTTCGCACAGTTTTATACAATTTATCTTTGTACGGAAACTGTTATGTGTCTCTGTCTCTAATGGAGTGAGTTATTTTGCTCTGTGTCGCTCAAAAAAAAGCCTCATTATGGCCCTGTTTATCAATAGGTACGGCGGGTGTCAGAAGTTTTTCCCATCAACCCAGGTCTGACAAAGGGCGGCTCGGCACGCCTCGGGCAGCCTGGGAAAGAGGCATCTAGGTGAAACTAATGCCGGAGATGTTTGATTCATCAGGCCTTATTGTCAGCAGCCCGTCTGATTGTGAGCGCCCAGTCAAGCAAGAGAGCGCCGCGTAATCAGGCCGATTTATAGTTTTGCCTGCTTCGCGAAAATCAGCACAAACCTTTCAGCTGAAAAGGGGGTCGGCCCACGCGCACACACACCGACCTGATCCTGTGAACTACCACAACCCCTCACATACACACACACACACTCACAGAGACACATTCAACTCTCATAACCCCTAAGCAGGGAACCTGTTGGTAGACCGTGTGTGTGTGTGTGTGTGTGTGTGTGAGTGCAGGTTTGTAGTCAGGTGATGTGTATTGAAGGATTATGTCCATATGCTCTGCCCTGTCATACGTTCTGACTTAAGATAACAAAGGCCACCTTTGTAGTTCAGAGATTTTTTCTGACCTCTAGACAACAGGTTTATTTCTCTAATCCGTCACCTCTGCAGCGAGGTAGTAGTGAAGGAGTGCACAAGGGAGGGCTGTGTGTGCAACAGAGGGAGAGAGAAAGAGAGAGTGAGACACTGTGGGGAAAAAAAAGCAAGTGCGAGTGGGGGGAGAAAGTGAGTGACAGGGACAGGCGCTCATAAAGAGAGAGAAGAACAAGGAGGGAAAGAGTAAGACGGCAAATTGCCATCCGATGACAACACACACCACAACACTGGGTCCCCCAATTCTGGCTTGGTGTGTAAAACCTTTCATTGGCTCATCCTTGATGCCCACCCCCTAACTGCTGTTTGCCCCGCCTCCTGACCACATCGCCCCTCCCTTTCTCAGTGCACATTGTGTGATTGTGTGTGTGCTTCTGTTGTACTGTATTTGTGTGCTGGGTGCTGAACTGAGTTTATGGAACACAGAATACCGTATCAAAGGGAAAAAAATAAAAAAATAAAAAAATCATCCCCTTGTAAAACTTTGGATCAAAACTTTTTATAATTTATTTATAATATATAATTTATAATCTATTATTGATCTCCTGTTATATTTCTATTTAACCCTGCTTTAAATCACATCTGTAATGTAGCACTGATTCTAGCAGGACATGTTCATACTGAGGAGGGGAAAGAATGAATGAAATGCTGAAACTTGAACTTCTGCACCTGTTAGGCTCACTGCGTGTGTGTGTGTGTGTGTGCGTGGGGTGGGGGTGTAATCCATTTGTGTGTGAAAACCTTCAGTACTTGTACCTGTGCACCTGTTCCTTTCCATCATGTGTCAGAATTCTGCCAAGAGAACCAGGTGGTTTAATACCATAACATCCTGTCTGGAGACACACACACACACACGCACATTCACACACATGCTTACAGGAACCTTATTGTGCCCCCGGTTCTAAATCAATGCTCATACACGCACTCACACATAACACAAACATATTATAATCATTTTGAGTTAAAGCTGAGAATTTGTTCTGTTCAGGTCAAAATTCCTGGTTTTCTTTATTTAAATAAAAAGTTTTGATCATGGGTATTTGTATACATTATACAAAAGGCAATTTTAGTCAGTCCCAGTCCCTCTATTTCTTATTTACATATATATGCATACATCCGCTTATACTATATTGCTTATATTGCTTATAAAATGGGTATTTTACAATACATTTTTACAATCGTATTGCTGTAAAATCAAAAGAGGTGGCTAGGGCCAATGGAACATTCATTGCTAAGCTGTAAAGAGAACATGAGGGTTAATGGAGGTCTTGACCACAGTGTATATGGGTGTGGATGGCTGTGTAACAACTCTCTACTGTAACAGCATCGAAAAACATCAGGAACCCAACCTTCAACTATTCACTATTCGATACACACATACTCTCTCTCTCTCTCTCTCTCTCTCTCTCTCTCTCTCTCTCTCTCCCTGGGGACTAAAGGTTAATAGCTCTAAGCAGTATGCGAAGAAACAGCATTAACACTGAACAGAAGTTCCCCCCGCAGCCAATCTCATTATCCTGTTAAACCTTCTCCAGCCTGTCCCAATGAAGACCTGAAAGACTTGAGAGACAAAGGAGACAGCAACCAATGGTCTTCTTACCCCAGCCATAGGGGTATCACTTATTTCACTAATTCTATTATTTTCCTAAACCACTGTGTTATCGAAGTAAGTAAGCCTACTAAGAGGCCACCACTAGTTGAATACTCACAATACTTAAGATCTCAGTCTTGAGTATTGTAAGTATTCAAGAGAAGAAGCGCGAGAAGAAGAAAAGAACACCCAGGTTTCTCTGATATTGAATTAATACATGATAAATTAATATGTGAAAAATATAATTCATATATATGTACAGAACTTATATATACAGTACTGTGCAAAAGTCTTAGGCACGTTTAAAGAAAATCTGTAAAGTGAAAATGCTTTAAAAATATAAAATAAAAAAGTACCAGAATATAAAAAAATTATTATAAAAAACATATATTATAAAGAGCAGTAAACTGTAAAAAAGCTCAAACAAATCGTTTTTTGGTGTGAGCAGCCTTTGCTTTTAAAACTGCATCAATGCTCTTAGGCACACTGTCGTGTAGTTTTATAAGGAAATTGGCTTGTAGATTGTTTCAAGAATCTCGGAGAACTTGCAACAGTTCTTCTGCAGACTCTCACTTACTTCTGTCTCTGCAGGTAAAATCCCAGACAGCCTTGATTCTGTTTTTATCTCAAGAGTGCTCTCTGTAACATTTAATATTTGGGAAAATGAATGTTTGGACATCTAATATTTGTTCTTTTCTAATGACACACTAATGCAGACATAAAATAAACATATATATATATATATATATATATATATATAGTATTGTCCAAAAGTGTGAGTCTACCACTGAAAAGAATGTTTATATAATCATTCTTCAAAAATGTATTAAAATTTAATTCGATTTAACAAATCGATCATATCTGAATGTCCTGTTCATGCACAATTTGCGACGCTATATATTTAATTCAAAAGGTAACAAATGTATGCTCCTAGCTCACTGACGTCTCTTAAAGGGGACACTCGAGCAAAAATAAAAATTGTAACCATCGACAGATCTGTTGTAAACATGTCTACTCGTATCTTAACGTGGTAACACAGTTGTCTCCAGAGCGAGAGTTCCCGGGTTGAATACTGGGGAAACCCCCTCCTAAGTAACTTTGAAAGACTACAACTACTCTATAGGTGGATACCTGTGTAGCTAATGCAGAAGGAAGCCAGAGACAAATGGTACAGAAAGCTACTGATAGGAAGCTGAATATCTTTATCTTCAATATTGAAATGTTTGCTAACATCGGCGAGCATGAATTACTGCAGTATTTATTTATTTAAAAAAAAAAATAATTACTATTGTACAGCAATATCCAGCAACACATGAAATGTCTTGCTCATAGAGAAGAGCAAGACAAGGCAAGAGAAGCTCAAATACAACACTCATTAACCTCATTCCTACTGCTTTCAGTTAACAAGAACACTTTACACTTTTTTAATTTTAAGAACTTTTTCTTCTTACTTAAATCAAATCACGTTTGAAAAATATAATTTGACAAAACTAGTAGTTTTTCATGACTGATGTAATAAAAACAGTTCTTGGTAGTGGACTTCTTGTAAGAACCCAAGTCCTACTCAACATACTGTATCCCACTGCCTTTATTGCTCCTCTGGCCTACCAGAAGTCATTAAATAAGCTGCGAGAGTGTGAGAGCACCTTAAGAAATGTGTGTTACGGCTCTTTGAGCACGGAGGTGCAAAGCGCAGGGTCCGCACCACTGCACAGAAGCTCATCGCATTAAGGTCGCATCGGAGGTATCCGAACGTGTCACGCAAGAGCCCAGCGCTTTGGCTGCGTTCATTTACCGAAGCAGTGCCTCGGAACAAAATAATGCAGAAGGCGGGATAGGTAGATCCCTCTGTTGTCTTGGTCTTGTTGTGTGTGTGTCTCTCTCGCTGCGATGTCACACTTCGTGTCCATTTCCATGGCCCTTGTTTTGAACGATTCCTCTGCCTGAGCCCTGATTTGGGACTTCGTTTGCTCTTGATGTAGCGTGTTGTGGAAGTCACTGACATGACAAATTCATTCTGATGTAGATGATGTCTGGAAATGTACTAAATATATGGTAATGCCTGCCACTCCTACAACCAACTCCACTCATCATCCCCTGATTATTGTCTTCTCCTGGGATATTAGTATTTATACCTATTTGAGTAGATCCCTAGCCTTAGGGAGCTTTTACATATGCAGTGTATTAAGTCTGTTTGAATTGAACCCTGGTGCCTTTAAACCCTTCAGTACAAAAGACGTGCCGCCTGCGAGAAGTGGTCTTATTATTTAATCTATTATTTATAAATTTGGCACTGGCTCCATGTTCTCCATGTTGGGGTGATTTTGCTGACAAAAGGTTCATAATTTCTGTCACCATGGTTTTTGTCCAATTAATAAAAGACTTTTGCAGGTATGTTTCCAGCCCTGCCCCTTCACACATGCCCCTCCACAAATGTTCTTTGTTTTTTCTGGTCCGGTTAAATATTGGTCCAAATAGAAAACGAACTAAGCGTATCGATCGCAATTTGATTTGAACTAAGCAAACAGAGAAAATGCCCCAAATGGTTGAGAAAATAAGTGTTTAGTGTGCGCCATTACCCAGCATTTGTTACTTTGAGCTCTGCTTCCTGGTTTCTTGTGTTTTGAATTTTGGACCGCTTCCTGGTTTTACCTCTTGTTTAGATTGTGATTTGGGTCTGTATCAGTATTGGGCTGATTCTGGTTTTTGAACACAGTGGTGCATACGATCGTGATGAGCTCATTTGCGAGCATGCTCCATAAACTCGGGAATAGCTGAGCGCAGGCCTGATGCTGCTGGGATCTGCGTCTATTCCCACACTGCAGTCCATATGGACACACAGCACAGAAAGTCCCACAGAAAGGCCCACAACATCATCAAATCTGACAGAGAGAGACAATGAATTGAAGAGCGAGAGAGAGAGAGAGAGAGAGAGAGAGAAATAGACCCTACTGTCAGGCTTCTGCCTTTGTCAGAGTCCTTGATAAAAGCTCTCTGCTCTCTTGACTCTTTGACACCAGTGACTGACAGAGGGGGGTGTAGAGAGTTCAGCAGAAAAAGACGAGAGTGGTCAGTTGACAGACATTACCACTCAGTCATGGATGAGGCAGCGATCTTCAGACCCTTGGTTTGGGCATAAACACACACAGCTGGTCATATACACTATGTTTGCCATGTCTGTCATGGTCATACCAGTTTTACTCATTTCACCTGTCTTAGAATAATCTGATTTAATCTTCCTTAAACTCCTAATGTGCAATAACTCAAACATGATGAATGATGAATGACCCACAAATCAAGTTTGGAATTTACAGTTCATCTATTATAGTAGCTCTTGTATCGACACACTGGTCTTACCAAATTACTTCATACCTTTCCTTAACCCTTGTGTTGTCTTAAGGGTCAAAAATGACCCGCCACTATGTTTAACAGCAGGGAAAACCCCATAAATTATATTTTTTCAACTTGAAATTTGGTGACTCTTCTTAGAGTGACCCTAACATTAGAAAAAGTGAAACATTGCCTTACTGTTTATATTTCCATGAAAGCAAAGATTGTCTTAGGGTAATTTTTGACCCTTAGGACAAGGGGTGTATACAGAATGTTAAGACAACACAAAGGTTAAGCTTGGCATGCAGATTTTGGAAACGAAGAGCATCTCACAGTTAAAGCTATAGTCAGTGGTTTTGGCAGAAGTTAGCTAAAGCTTGTTATTTCCATCAAAGACACACCTCCAAAAAACAATACATGTGCACTGCCTAAGTTTCAACTCTTGAACTGACTGGCAACATGATTGACAGGTGATTAGAGACGCCTCCTTTTTCTGATGTTTGGATGTTGGTGGTCCACATCATTCGTTTTTCCTCCTATTTACAGAGTCTAGGGTGTTCAGTTTTTACTCTGAACATATATTTTCTCCCGAAATGTAAAAATATATATATATTACAAGTGTTCTGACCCTACCTTTAACATACATTTTCATAAGGGCACTGACACTGACATTAGGCAGTAAGTTTCATTGTGGCATAAAGGCAACACGAAAAGAAGGAAAAAAGTCAAAATCCGAAATCTTTGGTATCAGCACAATGGCCTTATCATGTGACACAAACAAAGATAAAGCTGGACATACTGTATCTTGCTGGACTAATTTATACCTTTATGTTTGACACAATGCCACAAGTTTGTCCTCCATCTTGTAGTGCTTGTACATCCTATTGCCACTCTTTTTTTTCTGGCTCTGCCATTGGCTATTGCCCGTATCAATCGCACAATTACATTAGTCATTAAAAAAATGTTTGAATACAGTATATCAGGAGGCCTCTAATCATTCTGGAGCAAGATCAGAAGGCTTAAGATCGACTGATTTACCCTCTCACACCACCAGATCAGTGCCGACACTCGGTTCCAATCGAGCTTCCGTCCTGAAAACTCGCTTTCAATTCGTTGGAAAAGGGAAAATCGGGGATATAATCTTGTAGTGTGCCCCAAAGCTCTACTAAAACTGACCTGACCGCTGTAACAGGTGATTGATTTGGGTTTTTCTAAGGGCTGGTGAGAGTAAGAGTCAGAGAGGTCACTGAAAGACCTGAAGTGCAGAAGGATAAGATGCCTGATATGGCCAAAAAATATAAATATGTATGAATTGACCTGTTATTTCTACTATATTTCTATAGACTGTATTTTCCAATATAATATAGATACCGTGTAGCTGTGTAATGCTTGTGTGAAAGTATAAAGTTCTCAGGATCTGTGGTCTGGAGCTCACACAAAGAAAGCTAATGTGAAAATTTAACACAAAGTGCCAAACAAGTCTCCAATCCATGTAGCTGTTTCTTACCATATTGGTGCGCTCTCAATAGCCAGACACACTACTGTCTCTAGCCAAGTATGGACCAAGAGAAGCTTCTGTTGCGCCTCTTGGCAGTTCGGTATGTCCATGTTCAAGCAAAAACCCTTATCTGCGCTCCACTTTGGCTAGTTTAACCCACACAAAAGCAGTTTCTTGGCATTAAAAAGCAATCTTCTGATAGTATTCTGTCGCCAGTATTACTTTCAGCTCTTTTTTTTTTTTTTTTTTGCGGGAGATATCATGGACGCATTTCTCTCTGACTGATCGTCTTATGAAAGAGAATCAAAATGGTGGATTTGGGCTTCGTTAGCAGTAGCTCTGAGCCTGTATAGGAGAGAGGGAGGGAGGGATCAGAGTGAGAAAGAAAGGGACAGGATCAGAGCTGATCCTACAGCAGAGGGAGGGAACCTCCTGCCAGGCACACAACAGAATTAAACCGCGGGATTAACAACACCTGAGCAGACCTGTCAGACAGACACATGCACACACAGACTGATAAGACTGAAAAAGAGCAGGAGGGATGAAAAATGAGAAAGCAGAGGTATCCCATCAATGTCAGATGAGCAGCGTTTTAATTTCTTCAGCGTTGTGGCTCTCTCTTCCCCCTCTTTTTCTCTCTTGCTCTCTCTGTTAGGCAGGTTTGAGTCTGATTGGAGGCACCAGTCCCCAGTGTCACTTCAGGACACAAACTCATGATTTGGTACTCTCTTTAATCAAAAAGATGATGCACACAATTGAAGAGTGGAAGGTCATGATGTAACTGTTTTGTTTTTCGCAAAGAACGGGCGCAAATGGAACATGACAAAACTAAAATAATTTTCTTTTCAACTGATTGTTGATGCAAATATGGCAAAATGAAAATAACACTGTAAGGACATTATCAATGCACTAAAAACTTCAGTAAAGTTGCACTTGTTCGTGCTGCATTTGGACTGTAAAAATGGGTTTGCGCTGGTACGGTTTTCAAGAACATAAACTGAAATGTTTGGTAGAAATAAAACAGCACAATGTTGTTTTTTAGGGTTTAATGCTATTCTTCTTTTTTGCATTTGGTGTTTGTCCTTGCGTATGGTGTTGCAGCTCGTATACGTAACCAATCAGCAATGAACAATGCCGATAGATCAATCAGTCTTTGTTCCGGTTGTTCCAATCTTCTCCAGGTACCAAAAACCAAAGTCTCAAAGAGTGGCAACACTACTACAGACTTTCTTCTTTCTTCCTCTCTCTGACTGCAGTTTGCCTTAAAGATGAAGAAGACTTCCTGTGTCCACTGAGAGTAAGCAAAAGATAGAGAGGTAGAGCAAGAGAAGGGGAAAGGGAGAGAGAGCGAGGAAGACAAAGAGAGAGGGATATCTGGCTAGAGTTTAGAACAGCTGCTGCAACTCTAAAGCCAGTGTATGTGTGTGTATGTGTGTTACACTTTCAGGAAAACTGTCCCTCAAGCACACACCCACACACAGTTAGAAAAAGAAAAGCTTTCTACCCACATGCATCTCCCGCATGTACCATGTATCCACCACACACATATCATACTTCATTCCCTAATGCAGAATCAGCTCAGCTTTTCATTTCTATTGAACATGATTACATTAGAGCTGAGAAGCTGATCCTACGCCTTTACACTTACTCCACTCAATACTTCTAAATATAGGTTAATGTGATTTTTAGGGGAAAATCCATATAGCATCTTCAAAGGTTGCTCAGTTTCTCACTCTGGGGTACCCTATTACAAAGGGTTTCCCTTTCCAAAAACATTCCAGGTAGAACCTCTTCAGAAAGCTAGAACCTTTAATCATCCAAAGAGCTCTTGAGGAACCCTTTTTCTAAGAGTATAAAACTGATGATGCCCCTATGATGAGTGGAGAAACTTCTGCAAGATCATACCGCATTTCCCCTTGCCTTTACTTAGTACTAGACTTGATCAAATGTACAGCATGTAGTGTACTGTAGTAGACCAGTGGTTCGCAACCCTGATCCTGGAGTATCCCTGTCCTTTTAGAGCATTTTAGTGTTTTCCCTGCTCTAACACACCCACATTGACTCAACAAAGTCCTGTTAATTAGCTGATAATATGGAATTGGTGTGTTAATGCTGGAAAAAAATGCAAGGGGTACTCCAAAATGAGGGTTGGGAATCATTGTAAACAAACTATTCCACGGTCACGAAGTACAAAACATCTACACTTTTGGAAAAAAGGTTCCTCAAGGGTTCTTTGGATGGTTAACATTTCTAGCTTTCTAAAGGAGCATTTTCTGGAACATTTTCTGAAAGGTAAACCTTCTGTTGTAGGGTTTGGCATATTGCTTTTAAGGGTTCCCCCAGAGAGACAAACCACAGAACCCTTAAGGGTACTAGCTAGAACCTTTTTTAAGTTTATAAGTGGCAGAACATCAAGACTATACCACTGTTCAGTTACTGTGAAGCACTACTACTAGAAAATTCAATGACCTGGATGATTAAAACTTTTTCTGAAAGGGAAATTCTCTGTTGTAGGGTTCCACATAGAACTTTTAAGGGTACCCCCAGGGAAAAACCAATGAACCCTTTGGGGTGCTGGGTGGAACCTTTTTTATGTAGTGAGTGTAGTGCAATATCAACTTTTGCAATTGTACAGCAACTGTTGGATGTACCCTCCCAAACTTGTCATAGTTGCCCCCGTGGTTGCCACACACGTTCCTGGGTGTTGTCCTGTAGGGGTAGGAGCAGTTTCGGTTACTTGAACACCATCCATCCCAACATAGCCCCCTCCACCCCTTTATATCCCACATGCTTGGCCCTGTAAACTGTCCTCCCTCATATAACACCTGAGTTACGGCCTGCCGAAAACTCGTTAGGGTTTCTGTGCCATGCGTTAGAAAGGCCTCATGCTTTTAGACGGCCAAGGGTGGGAGGCCCCCATCCTAATTGGAAACATCAGTTTGCAACATTTAGATGTGCGCCGTAAAGAGTATTCCCCAGTGTGGTGTTATAGCAGTCACTCTAGGGCATGGCTAATCCCGCAAACAGGGGGAGTATGGGAAAGAAGGTCAAGGCTGTTAGATAAGCAGTTCACTTTTTTAGTTAGCTTAGCCTTTGAAAGTAATATTGAGTAGTAGTGTATGCTCAATATAAAGTTTATCTCAGAAAAGATTCAATGGATTACCTGAATTGGTTTTCTAAGAACTAGGCTGTGGGTAAAGTTAGGTAACCTGCTACACCCTTAGCAGTTTATAACTTTTTATACAAGTTTACTCATGTGCAACTATGAAATCTAACAAAACCAAGCTTTTACACACCATATGTTTGCCTGTGAATACAACTTCAGCCAGCGCCACGGTCTCCAGTGAGAGTTTAACCACATTAGCTAAGCCATGATATCACCAAGCTAGTTACTGCATTAGCTAAGCCATGATATCACCGCTGCTCACTGCAGGTGGGACAGTTTGGGTTACAGAGCCTGTCACAAAGCTCAGGTGACTAACACACAACATCAGCCCAAGCTCCAACAAAAACCTCAGACTATTCTTCAGTTACAGCTGAAAATATTGGGACGGCTGCATGCTCGAGGTGGAAAAAGATGCTAATTGGTGTTTAGATGCCATTCAGAGCATGAATAGATCAGGAATGAAAATAAATGTAGTATGGTGTTAAAGATGGACATGTTGAACATTAATATGTTAGACTGAAATAAAAAAGAAGGTAGGAGTGTGTGTGTGTGTGTAAGAGAGAGTGCATATAGGGGGTTATTGGCGTTCTCCACAATCAAGTCTCCATGTGCTCCTTAACTCACACCATTCCCCTCCCTACAGAAAACAGCCGCTGCCATAAAATGCATTAACATCCACCCTCCCTCCCTTAGTGCAGTAATAGATAATGTTTACATATGTTCCCACTGCTTGAAACTGCTGTACCGCACGGCTGCAAAAGCCTGACTAAATCTGTTTCCCTTGGACAGAATAATGCTCCATAGAGGTAGCACAGGCCAGGAAGCTGACGGCTACGGCTCAACACACCCACACACACATACTTGCACACATATATACACTCCTTCCTACACTCCTGGGTGTTGACATGGTGGTTCACTGTTTAAAGTGAAGGCATAACCTAATTGGCAAAGGAGGGGTACTCAGGTTTGATTTGTGGAGTTTGGGCAGGAGTTTGAAATGTGGCGAAAGAATGGAAAGTATCCGTCACTTGTGCAGACGTTCCATATAACCGCATCAAGAGCAACGCTCAAGCCACATACGTAATATGCAGAATGAAGATATACTTGAAGGTATGCGTCTGATTGCTGACACACAAGCATAAAGGTATTTTTTCTACCACTAAGGGTCTCTTTTAGTTTTGGCAGATATCAGCTGAAGTTAGCTCTTTTGAAACTCAAAATCCAAACTAATACAGCCCTTCTCTTTAGTGTTACGCCCCCAAAACACATACACATGCTCTGAGCGCCTAAATGCTAGTGCAAGAAGGGGAGTTTTCTAAATTCACAGGTCCTATGATTGACAGGCAAGTAAAAATGACTTTTCATGCTGATTGATTGGACGTTGATAATCCACATCATTTGCTTTTTCACCACAGGGACGTCATGAAGCGCTACCTGGCCTATTCTAGGCGAGCATCACACTAATCAACAGAGGGAAACAGGGCATCCTTCACACCCAGTAAGCAGGGCCAATTACGCTTATTTTGGACTCCTGGCCATGGATGGCTGTGGTATCGTTGGGATTCGAACTTGCGCTCTCCCAATGATAGGGTGAAACCTTAGACAGTTGCGCCACTTGTAGATCCTAGAGACGTATCTGTCTGCTTGGCTAAAAGTGTCTGTTAAATGAATTAATATAAATCATAATGTAATTATTTACATCCAACAAATAAGGGCTGAACTGTTACTTGACATGACATAAAATGCATCAATTCTTGCTTTATAACATATACAGTATGTATAACACAGACTGATATAACCCACTTGGTTTTTTTTGTTCTGGAAAATTAACAGAGCATGTAGACTTTTTTTTTTTTTACAGAATCTGATCATTGAATTCTCGTCAGCGGGCCTGTACTGCAGGTAGGCGCTCCTGACTGTACTGAACGTAGCATGATTCCCCTGCAGGCACAATTACATGTCAACAAGAACAAAACGGCACAGGAAAGGGACATGACAGCCAGAATCCTGCACTGTGGAGAGGGGAGGAGGACCGGAACATGACAGCCGGCCGGGGAAAGTGTGCATAAGTGTGAGCGAGAAAGACAAGATGAAAGGGAAGAAGCTTCTTCTTCTCCACCTATACACCCGCAGACACCTTGTAAATGATTACATAACAGAGAGAGAGGGAGCGCGAGGTATATCATCAGCAGTCGGCTGTATGAAAGCGTTCAGAAGCTAAAGAGCCCTCGTGAAGAGCTGCGTTTCTGAAAGGCCTTTGAAATGCAGATTACGAGTCTATAAACTGTCACCTGTTCTCCGCTCTCCAGTAAAAAGCCTGCCTGCGTTTCTCCGCAGCTTGGTTTGATCGTTATCGCTGCTGTCGAGGCAAATGGCCCCTGATGTCTCTATTGTTCCCCGATGCCGATGTGAAGTGTTTATCTCCTGTTTGATTCTGATGTAAGAGGTATGAATGCTAAAAGTTAATCTCAGGGGGAAAAAAAAGCTTTTTTTTAAATAGACGCTTTGTCCTGCACTTTTCCGGCTCTCGCTTTTCAGGGATGTTAAGGATCTTTCATCTACGTTAGATTTATACAATATAAAAATGTGCACATGATTGATCTCCATTAATCCTAAGTGGCAAGATTGCATATTTATTAAAAGCTCATCAAGAGTTTAAAGTACCTTCTTTTTCTCGGTAGCTATCGTAATATGAAATATGTTCAGAGACTTAGGGCGTTCTCGCTTTTTGAACTTTTGTCTGGACCTGGGACCGTTTGCACCAAGAGTTGAGCGTGAAAGCTGTTTTTCGAACCCAGGTGTGGCCCTGAAAACCGATCTCGGGTGTACTTGAAAAAAGTGGTCTTAGGTTCTTTTCAAGTGATTTCACCATGTACGAAAGCTGTCTGCTCCAAATACTGGCACTTAACGTGTCAAATTACGGGATTAGTTGAATTTGTCATGTTATTTACTACTCCAAGTTTTACAATGCTGGTAAAAGGAGATGGAATGTGTTCTCGATATATGGTGCGAAGAAGCCATTGAAATGCAAGTGACTACTCATAAAAACGCTGAATAATTTTTGTACATAAGCGAGCATCTTCGACTGAAGGACTTTATCCCAACCATTTACCAGTGCTGAGCAAAAGTAAAGAAACACTAATTAAATTATTTATTCACGAAAAAAACATTAATAAGAATAATAAAGGGATGTGCCTATTGTCTCCCAATTTGCAAAAATAGAGCTGCGCAAATTAAGCCGTGGATCAGAAGGAATTCGTCTGTGTGAAAACAAACCTGTGATAATGATGGCCTCCCCCAAACAAGCCCAGAATTGATCCTGGATATGGACTCGAAGATTTAGGCCAAGTGTGAAAACACCTTTAATACACAGTTGTTAGCCATTATAAGCTACATACATTGAGTATTAGATTCCATTGAGATTCTCAAATCTATAAATTCGTATTTCCTATAAACTCACATGATGTGTAGATATGTCAACATGGCCATCTTTTCAGCATGACTCTGTTTTATTTGCAGTTGGGAATCCCCAATGTGAGTCGAAATATATATGACATATAGGGTTTTTGTATCAAATCAAAATTCGTATTCCTTTAAGGAGATTTACACAATAATAATCTATGTCTTTTCACTGTTCTACACTAGACTTTCCATTCCTGTGTGCAACAACTGTGAGCCAGAGGCAGCTGGATATAATTGCACTGTCTCTTTATTTTGGCTTATCTAAGAACCATAGTTGAGGTCCTTAACAGGATGGACAAACAACCAAGAAGACAGGGTAATCCTAGGCAAATCCATAATCGTAGTTCCAGTATGACAAGCAGAGGACAACGCCAGAAAACACAAGAAACAGGAATGTCTAGGTGAAGAGACTAGGGAACAAGGCAACTGGAACAATTAAACTACAGATCCTGGGACCAGATGCACCAGCAGGTCTTAACTAAGGCGGTCTTAAGTGTTTAATACCAACCAACGTTATGCCGAGGCGCAAATATGACCAGTCTTAGCTGTGCACGTCCATGTGAAAACAGTAGCCATGTTGGTTCTGTCCGTTATCTGCTACAAGCCCCTCTCTTTCAGTTCCATGATGGGACAGTGTAGTGCAAAATGTGTCCATCGCTCCACACTTCATTTGTTTGGCAAATATTATATTCCATCATCCAGGTCTATTTACTGTACTGCACTATTAGAAAAAAGGGTTATTCAAGGGTTCTTTGTATTGTTAATGGTTCTTAGCTTCCTAAAAAGGTTTTACTTGAAACCCTCTCTGATAGGGAAACACTTCGTTGTAAGGTTCTATATAAAACCCTTAAGACGGAGAACCCTTAAGGGTGCTAGATTCAACCTCTTTTTCTAAGACTGTAGAAATACGAATTATATATACTTAAGAATTGTTTAAAATAGTACACCAGTGTGTGATTTGAGACACAGCTTGTGTGCATGTTTTTTCTAGCAGTGTCTTCCCTTCTTTGTGCATGTTTAGATGTGTTTTAATATCTGAACAGCTGATAGAAATGCACAACAAAAAAAAAGAGCAGAAGGATCACTGGATGACCAGAGAGAGGCTCTGGGTAGAGGACTGTTGCTTAATTGGGCAATAGTAATTGGGAAGTAGTCAGCTATGTGCAGTAGTTGCGAGAGTTAGCCCAAGTTCGAGTTAATCAGCCGAATGTACTCTACCTGTCTGCCTGGGCTACAATCCAAAACATGTTTTCCCAGAAACCCCTTTCCTTTTGCTGTGGCCCAGAGGCCATAAATCTGTCGGCATGCATGTAGGCGCCACCAACTTTGCCATGGTCACACCGGTGAAGAAACCAAGACTACACACACACACACACACACACACACACATACACACACACACACACACATACACACACACACACACACATATATCCAGGACCCCTGTGCTGCAGAGGAAGCAGAGGTGGCTTACTGGATCAGCTTGAGGAATCTGTTATAATGAGAACCAGTTTATAATAACATGTATGTTGGACAAATCCATTAACTCTGGGTTAGTCCTAAATTTCTGCTAATTCCTGCCAGGCCTTTCCCACAATTCCACACAGTCTTTAAACCAATTTCAAACACATTTTAGGCTACAAATGACTGATACAATTCATCATGACGTACAATTTTTTTTACTAAATTATTTGCACTGTATGTGATTGACAGAAACCTATGTAGGGTCCAAAAGTCTATTCAAGAACAAAAAAATTGCAATGGCATGTATTTCATTTTTCATTTATTTAATTTTTTTTTTTTTTATGTATTATTATTATTGTTCTTCTTCTTTGTCTTTATTTTACTTGTATTTTATTTCAATGTAATTTTAACTGTACAGCACTTTGTAAACTTGTTTTAAAAAAAAAAGGTCTTTTATTATTATTATTATTATTATTATTATTATTATTATTATTATTATTATGATCATCCTAACACAGTGTTAATTGTTATCACCTCTTAATGACTAACATCTGATATTGACTCAATGAGTTATTGCTTTCAGTCAATAAGAACAAACTTTTTTGACTTGTGATGTAATCTTGTTTAATAAATGTAATTTGACAAAATTATTAACAAAAGGTTTTTCATATATGATCAAATTTGGTTGGACCCTATCCAACAAAAAAAACTAAACAAACAAACAAACAAAAAATCTAAATAAAAGCAATTCGAGTACATCAGCATGAATGTACATCTATGAAAAATAGATTTTAGGCTGCATAATTTTAAAGAACCCCATTGAGACATTGGTCAGGTGCTATAATACCAAAAGAGCTTATATCATAGTTGAGCAGCCTACTGCCTTATCGTGCTCCAGATTTTCCCCTTCACTTATTTTATTAGTCTCCTTCATTGGAGCATGTCTTATGGTGTTGTTTGGCGTTTTGCTTTGGAGACCGTGATATAATGCAACAAGATACTCCCTCACGTCCTACTGAGAGATCAGAGTGAGCACATATATCAGAAAGCGACGCCTATTGCTGCAAAGTGCAACGTAGCGTGCCATTTCCAACATAAATGAGCATACGAGCGCTGGAGAGGGGAATATTTGGATTCGGTTGGGTGCTCGGCGAGGAAGAGTGTCATGCTGCTGCTCGTTTCCCTGCCTGGGATTTGTGCAAGTTGCTGTTTCGTGTTGGCGAAAGCTGGAGACGCGCTGGCAAACCAATGGCCCCTTTAACACCCTCATCAACCCAAAATAAACACTGTGCTTCTGGAACCTTACAAGATGCCTTATGATACACGGCATACAGTATATGGATCAGCTTTTTTTTAAGGAACCATGCTAGGCATTTATGACATAATAACTTGTGCACACTTGTTTATACCTGAATTACTTGCTAGCATCTTAGCATAGATAAAAACACAACTTGGCTTCTTTAGGTTTGCCCTTTGACCCACAAGAGTGGTACGGTATTTTAAAGTGTACATGGTAACAATATTGTAGGTCTTAAATATTGTGGTATATTACGGTTATGGTTAGGGGTAGGGGTTTAAGGTTTTAGGGGTTGGGTTTATAGTTAAGAGTTAGGGTTGGGGGTTAGGGTTTACGGGTTTGGGATTAGGGGTTAGGGTTGACGGTTAGGGTTTACGGGTTTGGGATTAGGGTTACGGTTTATAGTTAAGAGTTAGGGTTGGAGGTTGTGGTTTACGGGTTCGGGATTAGGGGTTCGTGTTGGAGGTTAGGGTTTATGGTTAAGGTTTATGGTTCGGGTTTGGCGTTATGATTTGTGTTTAGTGTTTAGGGTTAGGTTAGGGTTCATGGGTTAGGCTTTAGGGTTAGAGTTTACAGTTAGGGTTAGGGTTTACGGTTAGGGTTTTTGAATTAGGGTTTATGGTTTAGGATTAGAGTTTACATTTAGGGTTTTTGAGTTAGGGTTTATGGTTTAGGGTTACGATTTAGGTTTAGGGTTAGGGTTTGGGGTTGCGGTTTAGGGCTAGAGTTAGAGTTTTAGGGTTATTATCTGCACATTTCTTTTATTTAAAATATAAGCCAAATCAAATAAAAGCCAAAAATCCATTTCAGGACCATATTCCTCTGAAGCTATGCAAGGTAGAAGGTGTAAAAACCCTTTCAGCAGTTTTAGCTGACGCAGGTATTTATGCAGCGACAGGAGCCGTCACGCATCGTTTGTCAAACGTGTGGGTGAAATGTTGGTGAAAATGAATGTATTTTATTCTCCTGCCGAATAATCTGTCCTTTATTCCTATTCCTGTGTGGTATTGACAGCCGTGTTGGCAGCAGGCTGATATAAAATACGGCACAGACAAGGACTCCTGCAGAGGGATAATGTTCTCCCTCTCTCTCTCTCTCTCTCTCTCTTACTCTCTCACTTACTCTCTCTCTCCTCACTGACAACTCACCTAAATCTCAGTCGGTGGGGTTTTACTAAAGCTTAATCTGTGTATATCACACACAGAAAAAAAAGCAAGCAAAAGAGACAGAGCGATATATATATGTGACTCCTTGGGCTTTATAACCAACATGCTGTCATGAGTAAAAGGACACATTTAACCTGTTTATTCTTCCACTTCTGTCCAGGTACGTCAGCGTGTCCTCTATCCAGCGAGATGAAGCATGAGAGAAGATGTGAAGTTAAGTGAACTTTTCAGCCGAAAATCAAACATACTCAAATTTCCACTTACCTTGAATGTAGCCGATCATCCAAGACACGTCTAGTATTCGAAGTTGGTCTTTCATAAGGCAGGCCAAAAATCAATATAGAAAATATTTGACTATGAATGAATTAAAACCGTTATCTTTTGACCACCTTTTTCATTATTTTAACCAAATATATATTAAACTATTCTGGTGAAGTCCTATAGAAACGTGAATGAGTCACTCACATTCCTAAAAACCAGTCAGTCAAACCTGAGGTAACTTAGCTAGTTAGTTACCACACTCATAATCCGTAGCTTTGCTAGCGGGTCTGTATATAAAAAGCGATAAGAGACCACTTACATGCTAGCTAGCTATTTTACTAGCTAGGAAAGATTATTTTTTGCTTCTGTGTCAACTAAGTTTGCTCAAATTTCCTCTTACCTTCAATGCACTCGATCAACCAAGATATGTTTGGTCTCTGAAGTAAAGGCCTTTTTAGTTTAATTTTGTACTCGAGCTACGAGGCTAACATAGCTAGCAATTAAGGAAAGCTTGTAGTTTGCAGTTTGCAGGCCTAAATCATCACACACTTGCTTTAAAAGACATTGGCTTAGTAATACCACTTATACATAAACAGTTTGATGGCACCTATAAGCCTTTTTACCTGTTAGCAACATTAGCCTCGTAGCTCCAGTGCAAAACTACAGAAGCAAACTTTAGACACCAAACTTCTCCTGTATGATTGACGGTAAGGGGGAAATTGTGTAAATTTTGTCTTTTTAACCAAAAGTATTTCTTTGAGGAGACAGGACTTCTGTTTGAGATTATAATACACGTCCAGTCACTTTCACTTACTACTATGAAGCATTTAACATGACCTGGATGACTTAAAGCCATTATAGACAGTCAAAGAAGATGACGGTGACTCTGGCCCTAAAACTCTAACGCTGTTACTTCGGACATGGCCATGGCCCTGACAGGATGTGTCCCCGAACGGTTCACTCCATTAATGTTAGAGCAACCCATTGCACCACAACACCTATCATTACACTCCTCTTCTAAGAGTCCCGCTCTCTATCTTTCCTTCTCTTTCTGTCTCTCTGTGCTGCTGAGCAGACCCAAGTGTGCACTGTCTGACAGAGGATTATAGAAAACAGATGACTTATGCTTCTAATTTGTGGACTTAAATTGCAAACAGAGTTTCAGGAGTGGAGCAGGGTAATAAATGGCAGTAGGGCTGCCACACACACACACACATACCATGATGGAGAGTGGAGAGTGGTTGGCCTGTAGGTTAAAGTGAATGGGAAGAGACAGGTTATGATGGCTCAGTAGCTCGAGCACACACACTCTTAAATCACGGCACACACACTCTTAAATCAGAGCCGACGCAAAAAGTAAGGTTGGGTCTCATATGTTGCTTGTGACACACTTGGTCAGACGAACTTAGAGGCGAACTGAGGATATACAGGTAGACTGGACGAGGTCATTAAAGGACAGGCGGAATTGGATAAACAAGAATAACTATGGCCGTTTTCACACGGGCACCTTTTTTCAGGACCCGAGGTCATCTCCACCTACAGTTTGGTCATGTGTGGTAGCTGTTTTTGAACCTAGGTGTCCCTGGTCCACCTGAAAACTAAGGTCTGGGGTTCTTTTGAGGTGATCTTAAGACCTTGGTATTATAAAGTTCTGTCTGACAATTGTGTGATTTTAAGATATTGAGCCATAAAGTTTTGACCCTCAATAAGGTCAAAGCAGATACAACTTTTATTTCTCTTTACTTCTAATTAATATTTTGGTGTCCATTACGGAAAAAAAAAATTCAATCATCTATGACTAACAAAGTGTAGATTATAGAGTAACCAAACTGTTTTGTAATGTAGTCAGAACAATAAAGGGACATTGTCTCCTATTTTGGAAAAATTGTTCACATGACATGCATGATGTATATAATTGTTCAATCGATCCGAAATTCAAAAGAAATTCATCTGGTCGATAACAAACCTGCGATGATCAATCTAAAAGAGCCCAGAATCGCCTGAAAATGCCCTAAAATTATTATAATTCTTTTTTTTTTTTAATGAAAAAAAACAAAAAAACATTAAAGGTGGCATTTTAGATTTTACTTTTAATGATATGTAAACTGTTAAGTGTTTCACAAAGCAGGGATGAAATACAAGTATTTAGGATGAAATACAAAATTTCACAGTTGCAAATGAATTCAAAATTACCGCAATTAATGGAACATATGTTATAAGCACCACATTGTTTATATCCCGCACAGCGTGGAGACCAGCATGCGTGTGTGTGTGTGTGTGTGTGGCCAGGTTTTCCTGATGTGCATTTGAAAGCTGCACAGCGGAGCTCAAGCTCCCCTCCTGTTGGTAATTACCCAGCGCTAGGTCTCTGAGGCAAAGAGAGAAACACACACACACACAAGACTTTGAGGTATTAGATATGCCTGAATGTAGCATAGCAGCTTACAACACAACCTCACCCCCACTAACCTGAGAGAGAAAGAGCGGAAATCCAGACCACTGGGGCCACCTGGCACCTGTTTATGCCCAGCAGGCATGTGTGTGTGTGTTGGGGGGATTACAGTCTTGGTCTTGTGGCGGAAAGTCACAGGATTATGCCGTTTTGTGTGAGTCCAGCTCGATAAACACACACACACACACATGCACACACACACACACACACACATGCACACACACTGTACAGACACAGGGCTGGTTTTAAGAGTTCTCTTGGGTCAGCTCTGAATGTGGGGCTATAAGTTTGACTGGTCCGAGTGTGTGTGTGTGTGTGTGTGTGTGTGTGTGTGTGTCAGAGCGTGTGTCTTTTACCCACTTTTTGAAAAAAACAGGCATGAGGTATGATATTTTAAAAGCACCATGTAGGCTGAAGAATTCCAAACATTGTTTGATGAAATAAAATAGAAAAGTGAGCGCTGCTAAAGTATGACGTAGCGCTCACACACACTGTCTCTTTTCTCAATGTTGCTTGGGATACATTTGCAAAAACAAATTAGCTAGCTTGCTAACATTACCACTACGATCCCTCCAAACTCACATCACGCCAGGACCACCCCGGCGAAGAAAATACTGAGGCGAAAATTTGGTGTTGCCGCTGCTTTAGTCTGCAGAATAGCTTACTTTAGTGAAATGGTGTGAGTTAACCACAGTACAGTCCACATTAGTATCGGTGTAGGTGTATTTTAATGTAGTTTCTATTTACTGTACTTTAGCAGTATTATTATTGGCATGCGGATGGTAACTGTAGTTTAGTGTTAGTGTAGGGCTAGTTATATTGTACATTAGCAGTATTATTATTAGCATGGGGTGGTAACTGTAGTTTACCAACATTAGCGCTAGCATAGGAGTGCTGTTTGTTAACATTAATGCTAATTTAGGGCTGCTGTAATTTATCAGGATTACAGAAAATGTGTAGACAGTGTAGCTTTTCAGCATTAATGCTAATGTAGGCTAGTTTACTGAATGTTATCAGCACACTGGTGTTAAATGTAGTGTAGCAGCATTAGTGCTAGTATAGGGGCTAGTTTACTGCAGGTTAATAACAACGGTTCTAATTTAGGGTTACTTTACAATTTGTTTATCAGTATTATCATGGGCGTGGTAAGTAGTTTGGCAGTATTAGTGTTATTGTAGGGGTAGTTAGGCGGTCTCGGATTGGTTGTTTTGGTCTGCACCCGAGTGCGATTGCTGTGTTCTTACCTGCCCAAACAAACCGCAACGAGGAGGTAAACAGGTTTGATTTAAACGGACTAAACGCTGTATATGTAAAAGCACCATAAGATCGTAATTTGAAGGTTGTCAGTTTAAATTCCAGGACAGCCAGAGAACCACTGCTGGGCCCTTGCATAAGGCCCTTATCCCTCAGCCCTCAATCCTCTTCCAATTGCAAGTCTGGATAAAAGCGTCTGTCAAATAAATAAATTGACCGACAGCAAGACCCCTGCTACCGTCTGAGACCCCTGTTTCCCAACCTCACGCGTCCCCCTGTTTACCCTGGCCTGTCTGACGGTCCATTGTCTCTTAATGAGAGCGGAGAGTCACCTGGTGAGGAGGAGCAGAGCAACGTTGCTCCCCCAGAGCGGTGGCTTTGTGTGGGGGTCGAACTCTAACCCAGGCCCCCTCCCTGATCCACCGCCTTCCACCAAAAGACTCGGTCATTAGCAGCCGTGGAAACGTGAGGCCCTTTGGCGGGACCTGGGCCATTTCAGTGTTGCAGCACCCGTTTTTTTGTTTTGTTTTGTTTTTGCAACCCCCGTCAAAAGCGCTCACCTAATTAAGCATGAGGTTTCGGAGGGAGCCAAAGAAAAAGCCTTCCATTAATGGCTCTCTCAGAATTTACTTAATGAGTTTAGATGGCCATTGTGCGGCCACCGCTGGTGGAAGACAACAGTGATGGCGTGAAGCGGGATAAAAAGGGAAAAACAGGGCGAGGGACGGCATGCCGACAGGACTGAGGCCTGGAAGAGAAAAAGGTGTAACACAAATGATAAACAAGTCAAAGCAGGTCATTACTGAGGAACAAAGAGACCAAGAGAAAGGGAGAAAGAAAATGGGGGCAACTCCATGCCTTTGGGTCATTTCTCCTGCTCTCCTCTATTCTGTTTACTTCCATCACACCTTGATCAAGATGTGTCGCGCACATCATTTTCTTCGGCAAACTCCGCCAGCCTTGTTTTTGGGCCTCAGCTGCTTTTTTTTCCCACTCCCTCCCTCCCTCTTTCGTTTGTCTCTCAAGGCTTTGGGTGCCTTTCTTCTGGGTTGCGAGCGCAGAGGAACAAGCTTGTTAGCTGGCATGGATATTTTGACTGGAGATCGACTCTGGCCACTTGCCTACAGAAACAGAGGCAGAGTCCAACCTGGTGTACTGTAATTGTCCCAGCTACAGTCCCGAGAGACTGCAGACGCATGATACATATCAAACGCTTCTCTCATCTCTGCCTTTTTTATTCCATCTCTCTCTTTCTGTCCTCCCTTTCGTCAGCTTCTTCTTCTTCTTTTTTTTTCCCAGGAAGAGAAACTTGTAAATTAATCTCAGTGTCAAAACAAGTCTCTCTCTCTCTCTCTCTCTCTCTCTCTCTCTCTCTCTCTCTCTCCGTTTTCCCTTTCAGACTCTCTTGTTATCTTTCAGTTTTTTTAACCCTGAAGTTTTCATCAAAGCAGGGGAGTGCCAGAAAATACTGCAGAAAACTAATTCTGTCATTTACACAGCTGATGTTTATTGGAGTCTGCGCACCCTATTTTATATAATGACTGCCAGAGGTTTGGGTCTGTTTTTATTCCTAGCGCTTGGCACAAACGTCCAGTGTACAGTAAGCTCGAGAAAGAATGTGAAATGAAACAAGAAGTATTTTTGTTCTGTAAAAAAAAAAAAAAAGACAAAAGACAGCCTAGCGATCATGAACTTCACAAGACGTATGAACTTTCAAAATCCAACCAAAAGGTTATTTGGCTCACGTATTTATATATATTTTTTCTATATTACTCTCCCAGTGCAACAATATGAGGAATTCCATAAAGTCTATTATATGCTTATATGCCTTGTTTGATTGATGGACGATGTTATGCCACATATATCCAGAATAAAGGCCTGAACATTAAGGTGCGTGATTTGCAGGTCAGATACCTTTAATATTTTATAAGTTGTGTAGAAGCGACACCTTTCCGACCGTAGACATTACCGAGCTGGCGACTATAATGTGTGTGAAGGCTTCGACCATATTTTCTTTGCTGTTACTGGCCAAACTGAATTAGTTTTGCCTTCTCCCCAGAGCTCTCGCGATAACTACGCTTTCACAACACGACCGTGACTGTGGAAAATGCAGACAGTCGTGCGGGTTCGTAGAGAGAAGGAGCGAATTGCGGGAGAAATTTTATCACCTCTCGACTGTGCATGCTCTCGTCTTAGTTAAACCAGTTAGCTGCTGTTACAGAAGCCATTGGGATGCTTTATGTACTTGAACCAATTCAATTATTTGTTTGGGTGAGTCAGCTGGGGGAGAGGGAGTGGAGGACAAGGGTGTCATAAATCAGGCCTCATCTTTAAGACAAGGTCTCTCTCTCGCATCCTCTCTCTCTCTCTCTCTCTTCTCCTGAAGCGTTTCAGCAGCACCAAACCGGCCTCAGATGAGTGGACAGGAAGTGCCTTGATTAATGTAATGTAATAGCAGAAATGGCTGCTAAAATGCCCCGGCACGCCTGTTCAGAGATATTTCATTTATGGTACGAAATTGCGGGCGCTTCTCGCCTCGCCCCTTAGGACACTTAAACCGTTCATTCTTTCCTCTTATGCAGTCAATCAATACACATGACAGTGATGACTATTTAATTCTGTCTCTTGTATTCTCCCTGTCTTTATCTCTTTCTCCATCTATCTCTTAGATTTTCGCCACGTGTATCGCTATCTCGTCTTTTTTTCAGAAGACGAATGGACTGAGGGGGGAAAAAATAATGTAAGGTCCACGTGAGCACTTAAACGTGATCTCTCTCTATCTCTCTCTTTCACACACACACACACATGGGAAGAGTTATACCATTTTTCAATTCAGCACCATTCAGCAGCTCTGACTCCATTGCCTAAGCACCTTTTGATAAGATCTGTTCCATATACATACTTCGATTGAATGGACGTGTTCCAATATTGCACTGGTCCCTTTGCTACTCCCCTTGATCTACCCACTTTATGGGCTTTACATGAATCTTATGGAATTGTCTCTATGTAGATTGCAATTTAACCAGGCTTTCTGCGGAGTCAGTCCTTTCCGCTGGCACGTCAGGAGGAAAAAAGGAGGAAGGAGTCCTGCCTTTTCGAAGCAATAAACGTCTTATCGAACGCCTAAACTGAATTAGGTTTTGACCCAGGTGTGACCCTGTTATTCTAAAAAAAAATCCCCTGAACGCTGGGTGAGGGTGAGTGTACTTGTTATTCACTATGACTTGCACTTTGTTTTCGAGGCAAACTTCTGAAGCTGGACTTGTTTCCGCTGCCACGCGCCTCCAACAGGTTGACTTCCGCTCTCGCCCGTTAAACGTGCAACACTCCGGAAAATTAGTTGCCTTTTTGTTTTGTGCACCGGGACCGAGAGTGTGTGCACGTACACACGTGGTGAACACCCTTTCCTCATTGGCAGGAGCAACTGGTTTTTCATTCAAGGTGGGGGAGCCTGTCCTCGCAATCTGTGCTGCTCGCAGCACCGCATGTGTCTCTGGCTTCGACCCACTGGAGCATAGGACGTGTTCTATTCTAGTCTGCGTGAGAACAGGAGGAACAGCGGTTGTTACTTAGGGAACACACACACACACACACACATGTGTAGAGTGAATGCACAGAAGCCGAGGACCGAATGGCTTCTCTGCAACACTCATTTTTATCAACCGCAGAGCGTTTTCCAATGAGCCACCTGTCTACCATGCGAAGGCCTGCCAATTACATACAACACACACACATGCACACTTCACAACTCTAACCGTATCTGTTTGTTTTGTTTTTTTATCTGTAAGAGGCTATTGTATATTCAAAGTAAGCTCACTCCTACTTAAAACATGCTTTTTGAGTTGTGTATTCACACTTATTCCTGCAAATAGCTACACGTAAAGTAGAGGCACCTTTAGGCTAAATTAAACAAGTAAGTTTTTGATCTGGATTTAAAAACACTTATAGTGCTAGCGTTCCTAACGTTCTCTGGAATGGGCTGTAATGCTTCAGAAGATCAGCAAGATACTGTATGCCAGAGCTAAACCATTTAGAGCTTTAAACGTCATAAGCAAGACTTTGTAGTCTATGCAGAACTTAATAGGCAGCCAGTGTAGCTTGAATAGAACCGGGGTAATGTGCGCCGACTTCGGTAAGGACGCGGGTTGCTTCTGTTCAGGGCAAAATGACTCTTAAATTAGATGTGTTTTTTATCAGTATAAACAAAAGACACCCTTTTGGGTGAAAAAAAAAGGAAAAGCCCTTCCCATGATTGGCAGGTGGGAGGGAATGTCATTGACTAAAATCACTTTACCACCACATCAGAATAACCTGAACATGAATTTTCAGGTTTCCTAGAGAGGCTGAGCCAAGCGCATCAAGTTTTATGTTGGCAAAATCATGTTGAGTTTTGTTTCCGATTTTTGGTAAAAATGTAAAACAAATTGTCATTTTTCCCCTGAACAGAAAGTTAAGCTGAAACTCAGTGCAGTAGGATTGGCATTTAACGCACGTCTTCTAAAAGACACTGAACATTTCTATATGCTGCCAGAACCACCAGCAATTTCCATCCAAACGTCTCATAAATTGCAAGCGCATTCCTGGAAGTCAGCAAGAGAAAATACAGCAACTGCTAAGGAACTAGGAAATATGGACACCGGCATAAGTTAGCTAATGACCGTGCTAGCACCTGGCCGACAATGTGAAGGCCATAGTGATAGCAGCAATGCGACAAAAAATGTCAGAAACATCAACCTTTTCCTCAATTACTGTGTTGGTCAATTACGAAGAAATTACTCAAGACCAACTAAAATGCATTTACAACCACAAACCAAGCTTCCATGAGTTCCGCCGTATTAAGACACATCAGCATTGCATCACAACTCATGAACTCAGAGCTATCAGAGAATATTGACTTCTAAAGAATGCCACAAGAGTAGGCTGTAAGTTTTGAATCTTCTCCTAAACGCGGTGATAATGAGCCCATTTAAAGGTAGGATGTGTTTCCGTCCACTACCCTACCGTTTTGTCAGATATTCTAAAGAGAAAGGACAAGATGATGTCATTGAAAGAGCACCCAGCCCAACACACACAGTCACGGAGAGACCGGGACACGCATTCACTACGTCTTATTTATTTCTCATTGCATCTTCACTTCATTGTTGAGCCAATTTTTTATTTTATTTTTTTTACCTCAAACCTTAAAATCAACATTTACATATAAACTGGTGGATGGAGACACCACTGTTCAGACATGTAGGAGAGAAATGGGACCCAGAATTTTTTTTGCCTCACTTTCATTGAGAATATGGGAAAATCTTCTGAAAAAATACAGATTTAAAATTCCTGTTGAGAAGAGCCCCAGAAGTTCCCATGAAGTTATCACATGGCTGTTTGAGCTCTCCCCTGTTTTGCAATAAAACTCTTAATGGAAGTTATCTTGTGTGTGACGGTGACTCATCATTTTCAAGAATCTGACAAGCGTCATGAAAGGAAAGAGATGAAACTGCTGCAGAAAGACACTTTATGCGCGCGCTTTTTTGTTTGTTTGTTTTTTTAATCACAGCCTAACATTTTATCACGGTTTGTGATAATACTACAATATTGTATCGGAGAAACAGTTCTGTCCGCCACAGTCTTCAAACTTTCACTGAACTCTCGTCTGGTGAACAGAATTATGGGATTGCCTTCTCCAAATGGGATACACGTGATGCTTCTTCAAATTTGTCCAAAATAAGGACCCTTATTCTGCCTTCCGAATACGACAGATTTTTATCTCAGGGGTACAAACGCTGCCCAAAAAGGCTGCCTGCCTAGACAGCCTCCTCCCGAATGCAACACAGAGGTGGTAATGCTATTTAAGGGCTGATATAACAGTGTTGTGTGTGTGTTTAATATCTTGTGCGTACCTGAGAGTTGACTTGTCTCATGAGGTCCCGGACGTCCAGCTGAATCCCCAGGATGCTTTCGGACAAGGATTGAGATTGATCTCTTCGCTTGTTTCTCCTCTGCACCTCTATCACCTTTTCTCCATCACTCTTTTGCTGCAGTTTCTGACGCTGGCTCTCCAGATGCGTCCAGAAAGTGTAAAGGTCACGGGACGCGCTGTACAAACGCTCAGTGTCCTACACACACACACGGAGTAAAATCTCCTGTTACGGCAAGCTGTTACACACTTACTGTATAGGGTTGGCTAACAGCATGAATACTCTCATACACACACACACACACACACACCTGCATTTGAAGCCAGGTCCGATAGTTTATGGTGACCAATGGTAGTGTGTTTAAAGCGAGGCTTTTGTCCTCAAAGTGTGTATCGCCGAGCTGTTTTTCTTTCTGCCACATAGAAGAAGAAAAACATACCTTCATAACAGAGGATTTCACAGAAATAAGTAAACATTTATTAATATACTAATATAGTTATTCATTTATTAATTATATGTGTTATTAGACTGGGAACTTGATGGAGCAACATCACTACATTTGCATTTGTGTTAAGCTACAGTCAATATTGTGCACTACTGTACTAAATAGTATGTCATTGCAAATTCCAAAAACCCATACTACTGTACTAAATAGTATGTCGTTACAAATTCCAAAAACCCATACTACTGTACTAAATAGTATGTTGTTACAAATTCCAAAAACCCATACTACTGTACTAAATAGTATGTCATTGCAAATTCCAAAAACCCATACTACTGTACTAAATAGTATGTCATTGCAAATTCCAAAAACCCATACTACTGTACTAACTAGTATGCCATTTCAAATTCCTATAACCCACACTATCATACTAAATAGTATGTCATGGCAAATTCCAAAGACCCATACTACCATACTAGTATGTCAAAATAGTATATATTATTATAAGTATATTATTATAATATATTTTATGAGTAGGCGAATACATATTAGGCCTATGTCAAGGTGAAGTTCCAAAAAGATGTTAATAGTATGCCAACATAGTACACCACTAAACTAGATAGTATGTGAAAGTGGTATCTGAACATACTATTTGTGAAATGAGTGTAACTTCAGAAGTTGTTTTAGTGCGTTGCGTTGTGCTTCTGCTTCTCCAGTGTAGTGAAAAAGTGAGCAAGGCCCGGTTCGGTCCACAGACACTTACGTATGTGAGAAGAAGCTGCTGCACGCGGGAGCGGACGGCGCGTGTCAGGCTGAGGGAGTTGGAGAAGCTCGGAGGAGAACCGCAGCAACGTTCACACACTGCTGCTAAGAGCCAGATGCACAACGCTGTTCTGCACCATGCCATCTAACACACACACACACACACACACACACAGAGTGATATACACGCTCAGTGGCCAGTTTATCAGGTACACCTACCTTGCAGTTACACTCAATGGCAATTTTATCAGGCCCCCTGCCTTTGTACCTTCAGACTGCATAAGTGCCCTCTTATCTGGGGTGTATAGAAGTGAACTCATTAGAAGTGATTAGAAGTGAACTCACGCAGAACAGCTTACAAGCATAGGCCTATATTCAATGTGTGGAGCGTGGGATTAAGTTGGGCCGATGGGATGCACCTTCTAGTCCTCCCCTTTCAAGTACACTTATAACAGCCTTTGATCATTTTGTTTGATCTCTTTGATCCCTTTCATCTCATGTCTGAAAGCTGAATGTAGTGTTGTGTTGGCCATCGGGAAAAATGAAGCAAATAGGAGCATAAAATACGGTTATAGTCGGCAATGAATATCTAAATACACTTTTCTGGCAGAGCAGGCTTATCTCACTGGATGGTTTTTTTTTTTTTTTTTTTTTTTTTTTTTTTTTCTAGTGTTTGGTTGTTTTTGATTTTTCAGCCTGCAATACTATTTTTTCCTTTTTCAAAAAGCAAAAAAAGAATAAA
>JAOUQW010000011.1:3992934-4004357 GCA_028565825.1 Olivaichthys viedmensis
GGTATTAACATTCGAGCTAGATATTAACATTCGAGTTAGATTAACATTCGAGTTAGGTATTAACATTCGAGTTAGATTCAAGTTATATTAACATTCGAGTTAGGCTAACATTTGAGTTAGGTTAACATTCGAGTTAGGTATTAACATTCGAGTTAGATTAACATTCGAGTTAGGTATTAACATTCGAGTTAGATATTAACATTCGAGTTAGATTAACATTCGAGTTAGGTAAACATTCGAGTTACGTATTACCATTTGAGTTAGGTATTACCATTTGAGTTAGATATTAACATTCGAGTTAGGTTAACATTCGAGTTAGAAATTACCATTCGAGTTAGAAATTACCATTCGAGTTTGGTATTAACATTTGAGTTAGGTATTAACATTCAGGCATTCAAGTTAGCTTAACATTCGAGTTAGATTAACATTCGGACATTCGAGTTAGCTTAACATTCGAGTTAGCTTATCATTCGAGTTAGATTAACATTCACGGCGAGAAACGAGTCTTGCAGGTTTACACGACTCCGAAAGCTCGAAGAAACAGACTCGGCGCACAATATGGCACGTTGGTGCGGGAACAGGTGTAAAATTACCTTCACCTGCAACACGGAAGTGCCCATCAGCCTACTTCCCTTATTACACAAAATAAAACCAAAAACATTGTCCGTAAGGGTTTATGAGGCTCATTGCTTCTTTTAAGGACTCAAATGACCCAATACTGGTATTGGAATTGATGTATCGATAGAGCTCAGCTTCAGTTTTACTGTGTGTGGACACGATGCCGAGTATTAATGCACTTTCTCCCGCCCACACGGCCCTACATTATTCACGCGCGCGCGCACACTAGCAGAGATGGCTCCTTCAGTACGCTTGCAGGAGATGATCCGGGTAATCCGGAGCGCCCGGACTCAGGCTGAGGAGCGGGCGGTTATCCAGAGAGAGTGCGCGGCCATTCGAGCGCAGTTTCGTCAAGCTGACACTGAGGGGCGCTCTCACAATCTATCCAAGCTGTTGTATGTGCACATGCTGGGCTACCCTGCACACTTTGGGCAGGTAAATGTAGCCATGTGACCTTTGCATGACCTTTCTCTTTCTTTAATGTATCTATAGCTTTAGTCGTGCGTACAAGTTTACTTCCTAGGATTCCAAACAATAACCATGTTTCTTCAGATGGAGTGTGTGCATATGATCGCCAGCTCTAGGTACAGTGTGAAGCGCATCGGTTACCTGGGTGCCATGATGCTTCTGGATGAGAAGCAGGATGCCAGCCTGCTTATCACCAATTCCATCAAGAAGTAACCTCCTTTTCCTCTTCTTCTCTAACCAGCACAATGTAGGATGAACTCGGGTAATGTGGGATATGAGGTCATTTCTTGCTCGACATTATTACTATTGCTATTACTAAGCCTTATGCTGCATTCCAGACAACTTGGAAATTAAGAATATCCAACCTCCTACTTGGGGGGAAAGTGCAATGGAACGGCACTTAATGTCAGAGTTCCAACTAGTAAACGTGGTCAGAAATCAACAACCACGACTTCACTGAGAGGCAGTGATATTACCTTGCCTTATGGGTGCTACGCAGATATAAGCACACTGTTAATGGTAAACAATCGTCTTCAGACAGTTTTAAACCTAAATGCATCGGCGAGTCTAATTTCCTCCGTGGCCTGATAATATAACTTGTTGTGCTTGCAGAGACGGGTGTGTCACCACATGGGATAGACCCGACACCTTAGTGTTTGTTTAATTATTCAGCATAGCTGTTTAGCCAGATTTTCAAGTTGAGCTTTTTCGTTTGTTTATGCTTTTGAGCTCTGGACGCTGGTCATGAAGTCAGAAATATCAAGTACTTCACCAGCTTTGATAGTGACACCATGGGATCAAAATCAAATGACGTCAGCGATGCGATGTAAAGGAGCCGAGGGCAAGATAGAAATTCACCAGACTAAAGGCCCGGCAAGCCGAATGACATAAGATTTTGCCAATTAAAATTTTAAGGCCATAGATCTGTCAGAAATAAAAGTGTTCTTAACTGGAATGAAACTGTATGATTGCATGCAGTGTATATATTCATGTGGTAAAATAAGTGCAAAATATGTTAAATTCTGACTCTTTTTTTTTAATTATTTTTTTATTTTAGTAATTTGCACATTATCCCACTTCATAAAACAGGACCAAAAAAAGCATGTTTCAGGTATTCTGGCACAGTTCAGTAAGATCAGTAATATCTTCAAACGGACGAAAAGTGCATTTTAGGGACCTTGTGTACTTGCATACATTATGATACAAGAGCTTATTAGACCACATTTAAGTAAAATATTAATTGATGGATTGTAATTAACTCATAGAAATGAACTGTGAATACAAGGGCAACAAATCAACATAATTACTCTTGTTGTATTATGCTTTGCTTTATTATCTAAATAATATTCCTAGTTAACTGCCCCAGATTGTCAGATGCAGGCAGGAAAAAATTCTGAAAGGCTAAATTGTTGGTCATATCTTATGTGAGTGTAATATAAAAAAAAATTCTATCTGAGATGATAATACAACATATTGGAGACTTCATATTGGAGAAGTCAAAATTGTCCCATATCACCTGGGTTCACCCTACCTTAGGTAACTCCTCTTACTTGTTTTCACTACGGTGAACTGCTAAGTGTCCTTTGTCCATGATGTTTCCATATGTCCTTCGCAGTGACCTTTCTCATAGTAGTCAGCATGTGCAGTCCCTGGCCTTGTGCACTCTGGCCTGCATGGGCTCCGCGGAGATGTGTCGAGACCTGGCCCCTGAAATCGAGCGCCTCCTCAGGGCCTCCAGCTCCTATATCAAGAAGAAGGTATGGCCTGTGGTCTAGACAAACTTTCTACCTGAGGGAGAGCAAAAATCATACCATTTCAATCGCATCTGAATCGCTCTTTTTAGATTTTTATTTATGGAAGCATATTGTAGGCAAAATTCAAATGAAAATGTAAAATGGCTGTGTATTCCTTCCAATACATTTTTTAAATTCTACAATGACATTTTTTATTTGATTTATTATTATTGACATTTAATTTATACAGTGACTTGGACGCTTTGTGGGTAGCTTTATATATATTATATGTATTATAAATTAAGACGTGTTATCTGAACTGCATGGATGTTTCATGTGATTTTTGTATTTTTGGAGTCAAAATTATCATTGAAATGTAATTACCTTGTATGCATTTGCACTCTCTAATGAGGCATTTGACGTTTCATCATTTCATCATCTAGAAAGATGGTAAATGTTTTACATTTTAGCACCTCCAGTCGTGCGCCACCTCATCTGCTTTAATGTTGATGGGGAGTGTTCATGACTTGTTTTTAGAAATCAACTTAAAATAGTTGTCTACAAACCTAATTCTGGTGTTGGAGTTAAGGACAAACGCAGTTTAAGGACTGTAATCTGTTGGTTAGAAAATTCAAGATTCAGTTACGTAGTCATGGGTTGAGGCCTAGGTTGTGAAGTTCTGGTTAAAATGTTGATAATGCCAGTTTGTCAGCATAATCTTTAAGTTAATTTACTGGCAGGCGTGTTGGTCGTTTGTGGATGGTGGTGACGGGTTCCGTTTTCTCTGAAGCTAAAAAATAAAAGATTATCCAGAAGAGAAAATGTGTTGGTTTTTTCTATGGTAGTTTTGGTATCTTGCTGCATGGCGGTTTGGGATAGGAGTTTAGGTACGACAGTCTTGACTCTTGTCTGATTTATGAATTCATAATTACATGGTTATAATGATTGTGATTTTGATACTCCAGGCAGCTTTGTGTGCCGTCCACATTATGAGGAAAATTCCTGAGCTGGGGGAAATGTTCACACCGTTAGCAGGCTCCCTACTTGCTGAGAGGAACCACGGTTAGTCATCTATGTCATCTATGCCTCCCTTTGCAAGTGTTTAGTTTTTAATCCACTGATTAAACGTTATTTAAATTGATTTTTTTAAATGCGTAAATGTTCTGGCTGTCCAAAAAAAAACTGTTTGTGTTAGTCTTTGGGTTTTTCCTTGAAGGCTAACAAACATTACATGCCCCATAGACATTTTGTACTTCTGAGAACTGAAATGGCTATTTCAGCAAGTTCCCATCCTGAGAATCTTTTTTTTGGATGGCAAAGCTGTATTTTACCTCTGCAACTATTATTTCTTCTGTTCAGGTGTTCTGCATGGTGCCATAGTTCTGATCACGGAGCTGTGCGATCGCAACCCTGACACCCTGGAGCAGTTCCGCAAGGTATAGAAGTAGCATGGAAACAAGTTATAGCTTACCTTGATATCTGTTGGGGGGCTTAGCCAGTAAATGTGTGTGTGTGTGTGTGTGTGTGTGTGTGTTATTTTAGTTGTAATCTCTTTTTTATTTTTCCCTCTCAGACTGTTCCACAGCTGGTTCAAATAATGAAAGATCTGGTCACGTCAAATTATTCTCCAGAACACAACGTAGCTGGCATCAGTGACCCTTTCCTGCAGGTCAGCCTGGGACACACTTATATTGATCTCTCACTCTGCATAATGTTTTATGGAAAACGTGCACCCGCCTAACCAGCGTTTAAATCCACATCAGCTTTTCAAAACACTTCCAGCAATCACGGAATGATGGATGCTTTGGAAGTCTTTTAAAATTGAGTTGCTATGGTTTACATCACCCACATGATGTCTTTACTGAGGGCCCATTAGAAGGAAAAAAACACAGCGACCCCGCAACCTGATTAAATTGGCCATTATAATGAGCTACAGACAGTATAAAGCCTCACTTTATATTCGCATATGCCACAATATCATGATGTAGTTTTCTGTAAATGAATTCATTATACAATAATGTGATCATATCGCTGTGTGTGACAGAAAAGAAACTGCTAGAAACTCGCTCGTGCTGTGTTAATTAATAGCCGTCCAGGCGTGAGTTTTATCATATAGGAAATATTTTGTTACAGATGCAACCCTAAAAAACACCACAAATACAGTTTAACTGATGTTTATCGAAAGCGTCTGTATCAGTTTCTTTATATAAAATAATTTTAACGGACTACACTTTCAAAAAGTGGTAGGCATATGCCTCTTCGGACTGTAGACTGAACGGAAAAAGCCAACTAATGCATTTTGTGAATGAACGAGGCGAAGGAATAATGACGTATTTTCCGTTTAGGGCAGACCTTCGATGTTGTCCGGGACGCATCGAGACGCATTACCGTTTCCACTACAAATGCAATTTGGCCAAATGCATCCTTGACCACATTCAAATGTGGCTCGAGTGATCGGATCACAATGTGTCCTCGAGACGCATGTGACCCCGTTTCCACTTGTCCTTAGCGCTGACCACTTGTTATCTGATCACTCGAGCCACATGTTAATACCAGGTGGAAACGGGGCAATAGTGACAGGGCAGAGCCTGTGATCTACTGTCTGCATCAGGGATCCCCGTTTACACCTGGTTGTTTCGTGTGTCTTAAGTACCAGGATTATATTCAGAAATGGTTTATCCATATAAAAATGCAGATGTAAATGAGTCTATTGTAGAACTGCTGCTGTAATTAGAAAGACTGCCTCATGCTCATCCCAGGACTTCTATTCACAATGTGATCTTATCAAACATTCTGTATCCTTTTAACACACTAGTGCTGTTGTCTTTTCTCTATATGACTGTCTACTGTAATGATTTATAATCCCACTATCGGGTGTCACCCCGAAGAGGATGGGTTCCCTTTTGAGTCTGGTTCCTGAAGCGGTTTCAGCGATCAGATTCAAATCTGTTTTAAATGAGTCATTTAAAACAGATTTGAATGCAATCACTGAAACCGCTTTAGGACTCTGTTTACACCTGGTTGTTTCATACGCCTTGTAACTAGATTGTACCCTGATAAGATTTTACGCCACATGCATTTACACGAATGTGTCTCGGGTTAGCCAGATTGAAATTGCGTGTAATATTAGATTAGATTAGATTCAACTTTATTGTCATTGATCATGCGCATTATGGTGTAATGTATTGCGAACTGAAACCACAAAAATACACAAGTATTAAAAGTGATTTTCTGTATTAAATACACCACTAACAAGTACCTGTTGGCTTTAGTGGTCATTAAACAACATTTTATTTACTCCGGTATCCATCCTGACAAGTAAATTACGAGCTAAAAGAAATCGCTAAGCATTGTGGTACTTAGTGAGGAAGTAGTGTACATCGGTTGTACACTGGATTTACGGTGCACTATGGGTAACAATGGCGTGAACTGTCCGGGGAATATAATATGTCCACCGAATTCGGACAACGCTACAAAATGGCTGCACCCCAAATAGTGCACTATGTGGTAAATAGGGAACGAGTTCAGACACGGCTGTGGTGACCTGTTAGCTTGTTAGCACAGCAGCCTTCTAGCCTGTTAGCACGGTCCTGTTTAGACAGACAGATTTACTGCGTGTCCTCTCGACTCCAATACAAAAATTCACACGCTGTCTGAAGTCGTTTCAACTCACCCTCGTAAAACACAAATGCATACACACCCCCTTCAATAACACACACTGATGCTAATGCTACGCTAATAAAAAGCCACACAAACATGCTGCACATGGTATCACACCCCAGAGGAAGTAAACACCCAATATACTCTATGCACACACACACACACACACACACACACACACAGGCTAAATCCACTCTTTAATAAAAAGCCCAAGTAGGAAGGTTAAAAGCAAAATCCAATCTGCGTAGACATAAAAGAGTGACTGACGTATTTCAGACACATCGTTGAGTGGAATTTTCAAACATGTCCAAGATTCTTTCACACACTTTCTTCACACGAGGTGAGTGGTGGGGCATTATCATGTCACTCAAGGCCTCCGATTCTCATAACGAGAACGGATAACCTTTACAGCGCTGACGCAGTAATGAACCTCTCTCATCACGAACCTCGCACCTCTGTCACCCGCCATAATCAGACAGACAGAAAAAGTGAGAGAGAGGAAGACAGAAAGAGAGACAGAGAGGGAGAGGAGTTGAGATGCCCTTCCTGAGCTGGAGGTGTAAGGCTGTAAGGTGGTACCAGTGCTCTTAACACCTCTCATCCGCTTAATTCAATTTGGAAATATTCAAGCAGAAAATTAAATGATTAGCACCAAGGGACGCCAGGAGAAGGGCTGAGACAGTCAGAAAAAGAGACACGGTGTCACCAAGTAGCACCTTTCGGGACTGAGTGTCAAAATATACACCATGCATCTGTCTCAAGTAAGGGCCATAACAGTCGGGTGAGTGTGTGTGTGTGTGTGTGAGAGAGAGACAGCGAATATGAAACATGTCTATTTTAGGTCATACGGTGCGACTCACAGATCAGCTCTATAGATACAGAGGATCATCAGAACCAAACTCTGAAAGATTTAGATAACCACAATGTGTCAACACAAGAGCAGATAGGAGAATGCTTTCTCTCTCTCTCTCTCTGTCTCTCTCTCTGTGTCTCTTTGTGTCTCTCGCCCGCTCTCTGTGATTACCTCTGATTACCCAAATGCCACTTTGTCTACCAGACCACACACAGACTCAGGGAGACCAAAGAGATTGTATGACACATGCCCAGACACATGCTTGCACACACATTCACAGCAATGACTGAGGACAGTATGGGCTAATATATGAGCAAGGCTAATAATAGCCTCGCATAACCCTCTGAAGAGAAGGTCGCCTTTCTCTTGAGCCAACTTTATAGGTCTACCTGAATGGAAGGGATAAGACTCAAGGATATCTGACCTTTTGTACAAAGAAGTTAACATGGCCAATGTCACAAATGTGCTTAAATTTGAATAGTGACCTAGAAATAGTGCAGAATCTTGAATATTTCTTCTTTATTTTACTTGTCAGAAAATCCTTTGTTTTAAATTTTTCCAAATTCTAAAACTTTCTGTTTATTTCCAAGTTTAAATAGTTTTTCCAAGTTTTCTATATTTTGATATTTTTCTTTTTATATTTGATGTACCATTGCTGCAAATTCGGTCTTTAATTACACTTGAAGTGGCCTTAAAAAGTATTTGAGGATATATGTAGACAAACTGTCACGTCAATATTTATTTTATTTATCTGAGAGCTTTAATAGTTGCAAATTGCACATAAGCAAAAGATATTAGATTAATGGTATACATGCTCTAAATAACTCGATCATTGGGCTAAAATCCAGATTTCTGGAAATCCGATAATAGCTTTATTTCGATAAAATATGCTGTTTACATGACTACTTGAATAATCCGGTAACTGCCAACATCAGATAATGATCGTACTGTTAGTGTTTTCTGTCAAAAATAAATATCTTTACTAATAGATTCATTCAAGACTTTCAGGACTTTTTCTTGTTCAGTCCGAGTTTATTAATCCATCGGTTTAAAAGCATAAATAACCGTGTGAGCGTGTCCGGGGTCGCACCACGTGGAAGAGGCCATCTGCGACGTGTGATCAATCTAAACACAAAATCTGAGATCACCGGCTGAGCAGAACAACAAACGGCCGACGATCTACAGGTGTTCTTATTAGTTCAACACTTCTGAACAATCCGACCTCTCCATACGTGACTGAGGAAAGCACAGGGGAAGAAGCAAGGAAGAGAGAGATCATGTCTTCTTGTCTCCCCTTGTTACACCATATGCTTGTTCGAGAAAGCAGCCTTGATCACCTATCAAAACACTGACAGCTTCAGGTGCGTGCTGTGTGTGTCGGCGTGCTTTTTCTTCTCTCTCTCCGTCTTGAACACCTGTCAGACGGGCTGTGTTCACTAATATGAGGACTGTTTTGCTGAGCGCTTACATCTTTCTGATACAGATATCAAAGTGTGGATAAAACACTACACGACTTGTGGCAAGGCCAGAACATACACATCTGACACACATAGACAGGAGCGTTTCAGCACGGTAAATAAAGCTCTATCGTAGAGCACTTATCAAACTGAATATTTGATAAATAACAATATTATTAGGATCTCAGTATAGCATATGATATATATATTTTTTAAAGAATCCTAAATAAAAGTGAAGTACAAAGCGTGGTATGTTAAATGGTATTGGACTTTTGTAATATTAGGTGAAAACACTTTACAATAAGGGTACCTTAATAAACATTACTTAATGAAGTATTACTATAAGTATTACTAAAAAGTTAAGAAATAAGTATTTTAACCATTAACTAATGGTAGTAATGATAACTAACATATTATCTTTTGTATTATTAAGCATTTATTTAAGTATTAATAAGTGTGCATTAATAAACATTACTTAGAAAAAGCAAAGAAGACCACAGTTCGTGTTCCCTGATCTCAGCTGTTACCAGAAAGTAGTCTTAAGTTGGAAGATGGACAAGTGGAGTGTCATTTGCTTACACAACTATTTGTTCTTATTACTCCAATTTTTAGGTCACATTAATTAATACTTAAAAAATGCTTTTTATTAGGGAAAATAATACGTTAGTTATCGTTAGTTACCATTACTATACATTAGGTAATGGTTAATAGACATATTACGTAACTGTTTAGTAATGCTTATTAATGTACACTTATTATAATACTTAAAAAAAGCTTAATAATACAGAAGATAAAGTCTTTTAAATCTTTGAATATTGTACAATAGGTGGAGGTATGTACTTCCTGCTACTACAGCTTCAAGCACATTTGTCAGAAACTTAAACATCTGGCTAGTAAATAACCAACATATAATGTTTCATCCTTCTCTCCACATAACTGTCTACATAACAACTTCATAAGACATGCATAAGCATTGAATAACATATTTATATTTAAAAAATAATGAGTACATACGAAAAGTTGTCTGTATTCACACAATGACATTAGATGGTTTATAAAGTAAATGGCCTTGTATTGATGGAGAAATAATGATTTCCTAATACACTTCATAATAGTGTTAGAAATGGCGTCAACATTTATATTATGTTATTGAATTTCTTCATGCAGCAGATAAACACTTCATGGCAGGTAAATGCTGCATCGATGACACTTCATTGAGACATAGGCTTCATGAATGTTGTATTTGAAAGGTATCGACACTGGGCCTTCATAACACATGCATAAGCACTGCAAATGCTTTTATGTAGTATGACTCTATCTTTACATGAAAGACATAAGAGAGAATAGCTATTATTATCATGGGTAGACTGTTCAATATTGTTATATTTTTCCCCATTATCTTACAACTTATTAGTTTTTATAATTTATTTATTTTTACTAACAATGCATTCATGAAGCTTTAAGACCTCATCTGAAATATCAATTCTATTCCTATTCATTTAGTTGACACATGGGCTTCTTAAATAAATGAATTTGTAGAAGGTATACATCGTGCATCATAACAGTGTTATAAATTTAAAAATGGTTACCACTTTAGTTTGAGGACATAAAAATCATTAATTCAGCTGGCATATGGGCTTCTTAAGTAAGCGAAGTTGTATTGAATTGGTGCTTCATAATAGTTTTAAATGCAAATGAGCCTAAAGTTTTAAAGTCAGATGAAGGTGGATCCTTTACAGACAGTGTCTTGAAGTTTTATTAATGTGCTGTTAGTTAAGACAAACAAATAACTTGCAAAAAAAGAATAAGACAATTACAGCTTCAACAGTATTGAACAGTCATGATAATTGAGGGGTCTTCTCTTTTCTCTCTTTCATATAAAACCAACATCACATGCTACACAGAAGCTTTAGTGTCACCTCACGAGTTTTGGCATAAGCCTTACATACTGTAAATCCTCCAGCACTGCTGCATAAAAGATTGAAATAATGCTAATGATTGTGTTATGAAGGCCCAATGTAAATACCCTTCAAATAAAGTGTTACCAAAATAACATAAAGGACGATACACACATACATTTTAAAGAAGAGCCTTTATGTATAAATGCCTTCTGATGTAACGTAATCTCTTAAATTAAAAGCTTTATTATATGAAACACCTGTTTTCTATTCCTTTACGTCAATACAAGGTCATTTACTTTATAAAATATTTTATATTGTCTTGCATATGCTGGCATAACCCACCCATATATGCTGAAGCACTGCTATTAAAATGCGTTATTCAATGTTTATGAGAGTGTTACGAAGTCCATATTTGCGATTATGTCAATACAAGTCCTTTCAGCTCATGCTGTAAATATGGAGATAAGCTGTTCATATATTATCATGTATATTCTCATGTATACACACGATTATACACTCATCGAGCACTTTATTAGTTGCTAATACACTAATACTGGGTAGGGCCTCCCTTTGTAGCCCATCTTGTTGGTTGGTTGAGTGGTTATCTGAGTTAGCGTAGCCTTTCTGTCAGCTCCAACCAGTCTTGCCATTCTCCATTGACCTCTCTCATCAACAAGGCGTTTCTGTCCGCAGAACTGCCGCTCACTGGATGTTTTTTCTTTATTGTACCATT
>JAOUQW010000011.1:4004457-4025716 GCA_028565825.1 Olivaichthys viedmensis
CTGCATGATTTTATGCATTGCGCTGCTGCCACACGATTGGCTGATTAGATAATTGCATGAATGAGAAGGTGTACAGGCTCCTAATAAAGTGCTCGGTGAGTGTATGTGTATATGTTATAAAATCCTCATGATATAAATAAATGAATAAAGTCTAACCTTTCCCGCTCTTATAAAGCATGAAAAGAATCAGCATGGGGGAAAAAAATATGCATAAGAACAGTATCAATTAGAGTAAGTCTCTGTGATTTAAAAAAATACTGAGCAATACTTTGTATTGCTTAACACCAGAGGAATGTAATTCAGTTATGCAGTGTATAACACTACTGGTGTGTATGTGTGTGTGATTTTTTATTCAGATATACACTCACAAAGGTAGTATGCTTTGACCCCCAGCGTGGGCTGGACCCAGGCCTTGTCTCATTTTAACTCAAATTCGGCTTGCTCGCTCTGTCTCTGTCTATTTTTAGGCGCCCTCTCCGAAGACCTTCTGTTTGCAAAATGTGGGAAAACCGCGTCCTCTTTCTCTTCACGCCCGTTTGAAGTTTCCCAGCCTCTCTGTGCACCGTGAGAGAATGTGTGAGGGGGAGCACTTCCTCTTAGGATCCTCTCTGTTTTCTTTCGACAGAATGGCATTCCTGAGCCTCACAGGAAGCGAGCCTGGGCCAAAGGCGATTAAAGCTGCGGCAAACACAACAGGCCCGAGTTTAGCCGTGTCAAACACGCCTGAAATATTCCTCAATAAATTCCGACTTCGCAGCGGTAGTGAGAGCTTGAGCCTGGCTCTCTTGTGAGTGTGTGTGTGAGGCCCAAGTGTTTGTTTGTAATGAGAGAACATATACAGTACAGTGCACATGTGAACATAAACACTCATCGCAGAATAAAAAAGCATCATGAAGACACACACACTACATGTTTATCACTCACTTCAATAAATATGAAGAACACCATGGGAGAAAGGTTTTACAGGGCATGAGGGAATGCACACATGCTCCCATACACACACATACACACATACACACAAACACACACACACACACACACACACACACACAGAGTTTGTTTACCGAGTGTGCTGCGGTGCAACAATAGAAAGTTAAAACGTGTATTTTTAGAGCTGAGCCGAGCCGAGCTATCCCCCTCTAGTAATCTGAACTGTTAAAAATGTATGAGCTGTACGCTGGTGTGTTAAAACACGGCCGCATACATACTGCATGACGGTGCGTTACACACACCGCGACACGGAGGTCAACAGCCGCGCAGCGTTCATCTCAGCCCGCAAAAACCTGTTTCCCAAGGCCTCTCCATGTAAGATATAAAGGATATGAAATGCTGATCAATATTTTACAAGAAGAGCGATACAAGAAATACAACAAAGATACACTCAATATGTACTTCGCTATTTTTTTCGCCTGTTCTTTCTATGTAGGTTTATAGCCGTTTCCTGGCAACTCGTGCTCTAACATGATTTAATCCATAAATTACCGATTTTCGCTTTTGGCTCATGGCCTCCGGCGTCCACCTGCAGACGGGTTTCGACGTTTGGACTTCTGTAGGCTTTTAGAGAAAAGAAGAGAAAAACAGATGAAAGAGTGCGATATCCCTGCACAACCCCTGGGGTCTCAGGAAGCAACTGTTTTCGTGTTCGGCAAGACCTGCTTTACTGCAAACGCTAAATAAACATGCGTGAGGCTGATCTTTTATCAGAATCCAACAAGAGGAATTTGGGACTGTTGCGAGCTAAACTGGAGGAGCGCCTTACTAAACAGTGAGTAGCATAAATGAACACACAATGAGCATTGACCTCAATCACATAGTTCTGAAGATCCAAAGTATTGTGTCATTTGGTGCTTCCTCGCTCCGGCAGTTTTCAGTTTCAGTTTCAGTTCATTTGTCGCATCCCAGTCCATCCCAGCTCTTACACCTGCACATTTTCTAACAATTTGTATGACATGCAATTCATATGAAAGCATTACAAAGGTTAAGGTTAGGTGCAAAGTAAGCGTTTGTACTTTTTATTTCAACTTCATTTGTATGAAATCAATTGAAATACAACCACCTAGCTCTCACTTGCTCGAATTTGTACACATTTTTTTATGAGGTCAGGCTCCCCTACTCGTGAACATATTTTCCGGCACGCAGCCTTTCCAGTGTACTAAACACTAGCTCCACCTACTCATGCAGCTCACCTGTTCATCATTACCTGTAGAGTATGTATGCACGCTTAGAAGGGTTCCTCAAGGGTTCTTTGGATGATTAACGTATCTAACTTTCTGAAGAGATTCTACTATGAACCTTTTCTGAACTGTTTTTATTATTTATAAACGCTTCACACTTTTATCCAAGCCTCTGTGTAGTGTGACATCATTAAGGACTCCATAATTAACTAATGAACTAAATGGGAAACACATGCTTAAATCCATCCATATTGTACAATTTGGGGCTGTTTTTAAACTCGAATTGGTCAGCAGCAATCAAGCTTCAGAATCAGGCCAAATTTCAGCTTCATCGGTGGGAGGGGGGTAGCAATGCTCAATTAGCTTATTAATCAAACTGTGATTGAGCTGTTGGACAATCAGATGATTGCTAACATGTCAGAAATTTCTGGTCTGGTGTCTTGTGATTTGAGTAGTCTCGCAAACTGATTTCTCGAAGTCAGGATCTGATTTCCCAAACTGTATTGCCCAGGTACCTTAACAGAACGACACATTGAGAGCACCTTGTATGGTCAGAACGCATGGGGATCTCCATTTTTATACAGTGTGAGCATTAAATGCTTTAGGCGTACACGACCTCGTGATTCAAAGGTGTAGTGCGGGTTGTCACCAAAGAATAAGATTTTTAAATTCCTGCAATGTATTTCTGGCTTAAAGAGTCCATCATGGTATCAGTGGAGAATACTTCTGATTCCATCCTGGTATCGGTAAAAGAAGCTTCTGATTGGCTGATAGTTGTTCTAAGTTCTAACGCCATGGCCAAGGGGCAAAGATTTAACCCAGGTGGTTATGAGCAGCTGTCACTCAACTTGTGACATGCAAAGCAACCTGATTGATTGGCCAAGTATGTCAATGTCACAGCAGACGAGTTGACAGGGACGAGTGGAAGAAAGGACGCTCCCTAGGCATTAAACAGACCAAGTGCATCAAACCCACACACATACACACTTATTCAGGATTGTGTAATTGTATGCCGGGCCATTTTCCCTTTGCGCTTTAGTTTCATTGCTTCTCGACCCCTCCACGCTGACAGCCGAGAGAACTTCCCCTGACTGGCATGTTTAAGAGCTGTGGTCTCTCAAAGACAGTCAGGGTTATTCCTTTAACCTTATTTTATAAATTTTTTCCCCCTTCAAAGTTCTTCACTTGTCATTAATTTCACGAGAAGAAGAAAGATTAATGGCAAATGTTTTGACAAGCCATCTTTCATCGACATCTAAAGAATAATTTACCACTAGATTCCTTTAATGGACGTTTCTGATCGAGATGTCCCTCATTAATAATGTTTCTAATAATCTGAGACATAGTTTTGATTTTAGGACTTTTATGCCGTTCTGTTATATGCAGTATGGCTTTTATGTTGGTGCTGCTCTTCTTACGTATGTAGGGATCCTCATCCCTCTGGGGGTACCCTTAAAGGTTCTATGTAGAAGCCGACAACATCAGAAATGTTCCAATTAGAGAAATCTAGAACTGGTAACCATCTAAAGAACCCCTGAGGAACCATTTTTTCTAACAGTGTATGGGTCAATTTAGAGAAAACAGAGTGGAGTCCCACTTATCCATGCTCCACCTGGAGAAATGTATTATACTTCATTAAACATTGGATATTCGACATTGGATATGTAACGTGCGCGGCTGTGCACGTTAGTGCACAGAGGTGACAGTCGCGACATGCGCTACATGTGTTTGTTGTGTTGTCTGTGTAAGCCCCGCCCTGTCGAGTTGTGTTAAGTCATTCCACCTGTTTCTGTTTAGTCCCGCTCATTTAGAAGAGTATTTAGATCCCGTGTGTTTCCGTGTTCACTGTCAGTCTTTGTTTCGTGTTACGTGCAGGATGTTTGTGAAGTTTATGTTTGTCAATAAATGTTGTTAAGTGGCTATGTGAGTGTGTCCTTCCCTCGTGTCCCGAAGGACCGTGACAAGATAAAGTTGTTGCACAATTTTGAATCCTAAAACATAAAACCCCACACCTTACTGAAGGTGCATTTCCATTGCAGGAACCGTTTTAGGAACCCTGGAATCTTTTTTGGGAACTTTGGAACTTGTGTGAACTAGGTGTGTTGCTTCAGAACTGATCTTAGAAAAAAGGTTCCATCTAGCACCCTCAGGCGTTCTTTGGTTTGTCCCTATGGGGGGAACCTTTAAAAGTTCCCTTTCACAAAAGGTTTCAAGTGGAACCTCTGTAGGAAGCTAGAACCATTGACCATCCAAAGAATCCTTGAAGAACCCTTTTTTCTAAGAGAGTACTTTCCTGTGGACCAGTAACTATAGGGGTGGAGCTTGTAGTTCTTGTTCAGGATAGTTCAAGAACCCTTTAGTTCCCCACAAAACTCTGGAACCTTGATGGAAACGCACCTAATTATATATTTTTGTAAGAATAGCTTTTGGAAGACACAGACTTCCATTACTTTTTAGCGACATAAACCTTGTAGCTGCAGTGCAAAACTAAAGAAGCAAATGTCAGATACCAAGCATGTCTTAGCTGATCAACTACATTTGAGCTAAGAGGAAAATTGTGTAAATCAGAGTACCAAGGTACCAAGGTATTCCTTTAAGGTTATAATCTAAATATAATACCCTTGATGCACTAATAATGTAGATGTCAACTATGCTTATGTCTCTAAGTGTCATTAAAAAGTCAACAGCTGGTGTCCATAATGAAGTAGAAAATACTGGATAACATCTAACATCATTCCTTCATCTAATCTACTGATTCTTCACTGTTTCACTATTAAGAAAGTGCACTTTTATTGAGCAATTGTGGCTCAATTATTTTTAAAACTTACAGTTGGTGAGAAAGCAATCTGGCAATACTTATCATTAGTCAAGTTCTGCTCCCTTTATTTGCAAAGTCTTTGTATCTGATTTGGATGCAATAACACAAATAAGCTAGGCTATAAATATCTTTCTGATAAGACCTTAGCCTCTGGCACACACATTTGCAGTCAATTCAAGAAGAAATAAGGCTAGAAGAGTCCACACATTCATCCATTGTCCATAACTGCTTATCAGATTCAGGGCCGTGGTAGATCTGGGGCCTATCACTTAGGCTCAATTTGAAGTGCCCCTTGAATGGGACGCCAATCCATCACGAGGCCCCAAACATGTACACACTTACACCTAGGAGCAATGTAGAGTAGCCAATCTATGGGGAACATTTTTGGGAGCCGGGAGGTGGGAGAAAACCAGGTACCTGAAGAGAGCCCATGCAGAACCTGCAAAACTCTGCATAGACAGTAACCAGAGCTCAGGATCAATCCCCAGACTCTCAATCTGTGAAGCACCAACACTACCTGCTGCACCACTATGCCAACACAAAAAAAGACTGAATCTGGAACTGGGTTTTTTTTATTTGTCCCTCTGGGAGAACCCTTAAAGGTTCGATGTATAATTCTATGACAGAGTGTTTTCTTTGTAGAGGGAGTTCCAAGTAAGTAGCTACGAACCCTTAACTATCCAAAGAACCCTTATAGTACATTTATTTCCCTAAGAGTGTAGGAGACCTTACTCCTTTTTGACAGGTTGTAAAATTATCACTTGACACACAATAAACAGGTGAAATCATACTTAACTTCCTAAAAAGTCAATGGTAATTGTAGCATGTTTTGTCTCCAAAAGCACTGCAATATGATCACGTTTCCTCCTGAGAGAGCAAGAGTTCTGATTCAGTGTGTGTGTGTGTGTGTGTGTGTGTGTGTGTATCAGTAAGAGGATCTGCTGACAGGTACAGAGGAGCCGGTGTTAGAGGAGAGGCAGTCACATCATGAATAACCCAGAAAGACTTATTAAATATTTACAGCAGCAGATTTCTCTCCCTGTCACTTCTTTTAGAACAGAAGGGGCCGGAGAGAGACACGTAGACCTGTTAAAGCATGGCAGTGTGCCACATAACAGTGTGTGGATGTGTGTGCGCTCTGTCTCGGCCATCCAAAGACCTGCAGATCTCTAAACAATAAATATAGCAATAAATATTGATGACAGCGGCCCGCCGGAGTGCCCTGTGGAGAAACACACACACATTTGCATCTGTTCCTGCCTTTTAGAGTTCTGTCTGTATGAGGGAAAACAAATATCACCAAATCTTTAGAACAACAAAAATATTTGTCCATCCCACCGCCGGGGAGGGATTCGCGAAGCAGGAGGCCACATTAATCTGGCAGAACGTAGTCTACACCGCGCATGAAGAATCTCCAGCCACCTGAGCAGCACGACGCGAAGACAAACACGTCTGCTATTATTCAGCTATTTCTCACTGAAGGGTTTTTATTCCTTCCATCCATTTTCATAATCAGATAGAAGAGACAAGAGCCTCTCGAGGCCAATTCACTCCCGCTCAGGGAGGTAAGAAACGCATCTTTCTCTCCAGGAAGTGAGCAGCACGTCTCTCCCCTCTCTTTAACACACACTGGCAACGATCCTGACGTGCATGGATATATTGCCGAGCTGATTCAGGTGAGAACGTTTTAGCCGCAGTCAGACTGGAATGAACTGCTTCATAAATCACCAGACTTCACACCGCAGCAGAAAATCCACCCAAACTGATGGTTGTGTATGGTGGTTAATGCACAGCTATCACTGTATTAGCACAAGAGGATAAATAGCCAGAGAGAAATTTCATGTACGTTTTTTTTTTTTGTCATGTTCACTGGTATAACTCTATTACAAAATGCAAAGCTATGGCAGAAGTTCAACATGACCTCATGAGAAATGGTGGTTGGTTTTTGTTTGATTTTATACAAATGAAGTCATTAAAAAAGGTATGAACACCAACCCCACCCCTAACCCTCACCTTTCATTTCCTTGGTCATATTTTGCACGATTCAAACTGTATCAAACACTTAAAAGACAAAATTCTCGTTTTCCAGAATCTTCTATCAAAATGCGATGACTTTGCCCGGCCCTAAAAGTCTTCTGGTTTTTTATTTTTACTACATCACCATCCATGCGTGGCCATGGAGAAGCTATCATCGACTGATAACCCTGAGCCTGCTTTACTTGAAAATACATCACATTACAGAAGAAAAATGTATTATGATTTCCATTTGTCTTTAAGGCCTACTTACGTCAAACATGATGTGGCTAAATATCACAAAAGTGAGACAATTTTTTTCGCATCACAACCCTTCAACCCTGAGCCCTGATCATTTTCGAGGTTAGCAAATTTCTTTTTTTAAGTTTGCATGACATAAGAACACACAAAACTTAGTCGACAAGCAGCAGCAATGACGATAAGCAAACAAATAAAAAAAGGAAAGACAGCAATACTGGCCTGAGTGCATTCAATTCTTTAAAAAAAGGCACCATCACCTCCTCATACAGCTCAAACTTCACAATGAATTGTTTCTCCATTACTTTAGAACGACCATGAACGGGTTTGAAGCGCTACTGCAAGGTCTAACATCGTCCCTGAAAAACCAACAGACACGCGAGCATTTGGTTATATTGTTTACATATAAATGTACATTTTATCATTGTCTACTGAATTAGTAACACAGCTAATTGATGTACTCACAAGAGGACCGTTTGTCAGTTTTGGTCACTCAACACTGACACTTTTTGCTCTGTTCGGCCGCCATGTTGACTGGTTGATCATCCCATGAGTCGTTTATTACATCAATAAAAGTGCATAATTTATCAGTTGGTAAGGTTTTTAACATATCCCAAAAAATCTGAAAAATAAAATGATGCTTCCCAGTACATCACAGTATGGCAGTGTCAGTCTCGATGTGAATGTGTTAAGATGCAAATGTTTGTTTGACATTTTCTTGTGAAAAATCGTGTTTGGTGTGAATAGGCCTTTAGAAAAATGGAAGGGAATATAATCAGAAATAATAAAATGATAATCATAATAATGTGAAAACAGGTTTTCAGTCCGTGTTTGTTCTGCATCACTACTGAAGAGAGACAGAGAGAGAAATTGCACCTGAAATTTTTACTACATTTCAATTTTGTCATTTTTACTGATATAGTCACCATTACAAAATGCCAAGCTTTGGTCCATTACAGATGCCAGAAGTCAGTGGGTGCCAGAATTTTAGTCTTTAGTCTAATATTACAGATTATAATCATAATAACGCAACCTTCATTCAGTCTTTATTCACAATAGCACAATATCTTAAAAAAAAAAAAAGCATTCATTAGAAGATTCTAAAACATCCTTTCTGATCATGATGTTGTTTCTCACCTGCAATAAGTACAAGTAAGCATTCCAGTATAAAACTAGAGCTATATATTTTATTTATGTTATATAGTATTTTGTAGCTTAATATTGCATCTTAGCCTCAGCATTTTGGCTGAATTCATGATTTTGTAGCGATGTCACATCCATTAGTGTTCTGTCACTACAATACCCAGCACGCTTCATGCAAATACGTCATAGTATCATTAAGAATCCCCACCGCTATCAATCCTATACCACTTACATTAGCATTAGTGATATAGCTCAACCCTAGCCCTGGTTACTGGACACAGAACTTTTTTGATCTTTATCGAAATTTAGGAATGCCAGAGAAGTGCAATGTACCTGGTGAGGTAAAAATGAACACATTAAGCTAAAGGTAATGTTTTACACTGTTTCCCAGAAAAACTTTGTAGAACTTTGCTCATAGTGATGAACGGCTGTTGGAAAGCATATTAATACGATTGAGGAAATTTCTGTATTTTTTTTAATCTGGGGGACTATGAGAGATTTGAAACCAGAATGAATGGAATCCACCACAGAAGATTCTAAGGAAAACTGCAATTCCATCTATATTCACATAAAATTCAAACCGAAGTGAGGTAGCTCGCTAACATTACTGTATCGAACACTTGCTAACTTTGACTTTTAGCTTGCTGTCACCTGTAAATATGTAATTTCTTAAATGCACCTTACTACAAACATAGTTACTTGGCTTAGTTTAGTTATTTGCTTATTATTATGTGCTTTCCTGCTATTTTTGAGCCAGTTAGCAAAACAAAACAAAAAAGCATCATAACTATTCAACATGGGAAATCATGCTCTAGAGACTAATGCATCACCACTAAAAGTAGCAAGTATAAATGTTTTTAACAAAAGTCATAAGATTTTATTATTATAATCATATTGTTTCATTTGTCATTTTCCATTGGTCTTGGGTGGCTTGTTGAGCTCCCTGTATTAAAACATGACTTTTAATATGATCACACAATTTGCATCACTGGATTCAGAATGAAATTCCTTTTTTAATGAAGGAAAAACTAGCAATTACTTATGTAAAGCATGAATGTTTTCTATCATTACATTAGGTAATTACATCTAATTTGATTATGTCCTACCCAGGGAACTAATGGTAATAAGCATTTGTCATATTCATAGTCAGGTTGCCAACTTCTGCTGACCTACTGTCAGATGTTACAGTTTAATTGAGGTCAAATATACAAAAAATAACAGTGTGAGGAAGATGGCATGACCAAATCCAGTTCCAACAGGACTGACCCAAGCCTGCAAACCAAACTCATGCACATTTTTCAGCCGTCCACAATGATTCATGAACTTCAGCTAGTTCTGACAATAATGACATGCTCTCTGCCGGTAACCTTTTCTCTCTTTAATTGGCCCCTCTCAGGCGTTTTTCATGCTTCTTGATCGGGAGTGTGTGGTGAAATTGCACCGTCAGCCTCCAGACTCCATCGAACGGCCACAGTTTTAGCCAGCCAAAGAAAAATAGACTGACACTCATAGTCCCCCACTAAAACATGTAGCAGTGCCAACATTATACTGTAATTCTAAGTTTGGTCCGGGGACATACTGTAGACACAAACGCAAAACTATTTTAGTAAACGCTGTTTTTAATTTCACCATTATAGAATAACTGCATGGACATTGTGGGAGCTCTCACCATCAGGCCTATTTTTGTTATTTTCCGTTTTGTTAACTTGCCTCAAAACTAGCCATTTATAACACGGCCTTATAACAAAAAATAAATTAAAAAGAGGCCTATATGTCTAATTATCGACATAGGCGTTGGTGTAAGTTCTCCTAATACAGACGACTATCAGCACTTGCTAATGCTAACCTCCTTCATTTTCTGAGTGGTCACCTGAGCAACAAAAAGCTTCTGTTCAATGAGGTACTTTCTCACTGAAGACTAGTTTCATTTTTCAAAAAGCTAAAATATTGACATTTAACCATGTTTTAGGCGGGAAAAGACAGGAATTTGAGTCAAAAAGTGTTAGAAAAGGCGTAGGCTAGCTAACGCTAATATCTCTCTCACTCTCTGATGAGTGATTAGCATTAGGTAGCCTACATCAGTTTGGCTATATAATAATGTTGTTAGCGTTATGCTCATTTTTATCAAGTGGGTCAAATTGCTAAAGACAGATTAATGAGATAAACATTTTTGGTACTCAAGACGTGAAGCATTTTATTTGATAATAGAAGTATCAACAGATATCTCACATTTAGGGTCACATGCTAAGTGTCTTAGCATCTAAATGAATACTTTGCTAAAGAAAATGTGGATAGTATATGATAATGTTGTTCCCTGTGGACGGTTATTTGCCTGACTGTCTTCCACGTGACATTTCTTCCATATGTGACAGCCTCAAGACAACCAAATCGGTAAAGCTCGAGCATTTCCAGTTATTGGGGGAAAAAAAATAGAATCTAGGGCATGTGCCATTACTGGAATATCTACTATAAGAAAATAAAAAAAGGAGTTGCACTGACATAAGCGAGATGAGAAAATTGAGCTTTAAATAAAACTCTGAATGGTCAACATGGTAGGCCAGCCATGAAAGCAGTAAAATCAAGTTTCCCTTTATAAGCCGAGAGAGAGACATATGAAAATGCTAGCTGTAATTACACAATCTGTGGAGAAGATTCCTGGGTGACCTCCAGCACAAAAGCATATATAGCAAACGTGATGCTAAATAGAGTGACAAAATCTGGGCCAAATCTGGCTGAATATTTGAGGCAAAATGTAGGCTATTCTCTCTCATTATCAACTAAAATATCCAAGGGATTGGCAAAAAGTGTGATTCGGGGTTCAGTTCAAATCCAATCCAAGATAAATAAAAAAAAATCTAACATTTTTCTCTAGCCTTGTGTTTCACTGACTCGGGTTCTCCTCCCACCACCGTGTCCCCCTCATGCTGTACCCCATAATTTAATATGTGTTTGACATTTGGTGGGTATGAATGTTATTGAAGGCCATATTATGAGCGAGCTGCAACTCACCGTTATTCTTTTTTTTTTGTGCTTTATTATTCACAGACTAAGACGCCAATGCAAGACCATACATAGACCCTTTATAACCTACCCTGTGACCTTGATTAAGTGTTTGCATTTTTATTAGTTGTTAAACACCCCTGCCAGGTAGCGGACTGTATTTGGGGGTGCTCAGTTGAGCGCCATCGGAAATCCATCATTTGTATTTCCATTTACTGCACTTGTAAATTACTGTGCATGGTGGTATGTAAAAAAAAAACGAGTATCTGCTAGTGATTGTGTGATTATCCCAGCGTCTCTGACACCCTCCCAAAACTCCCCATGCTAGTGCCCTGGGTGGTAGGCCCATGCCTTCCTTCTCTCTCTCTCCTTAATGAGGTAATCCTAGCCTACCGACAGCACTCCACCTCCGTCTTTCTACAGGCCCCGGCCTGGACCCCAATTAGTGGTCACACTAACAGGCAGTGATTACGCCTGCTCTTCAAATTAGGCCGCACCGCAGGTTTAAACACTGCCGGGGGGGTAACGGCAGCCTGGGCCGTGGGCCGATCAACGGGAGTCTCTCTGGGCAAATTAAAGGCCGTTTTGTTTCTGTTGATCGCATTTAAGAAAAAATTCTTCTCTGTGGAAACTGAATGCCGCCCATGTATGAGTCAACATGTTCAGATATCAGAGCGCTAGCAGAGCCAGAAGAGATCCAGCATTATTGCCAGATGTGGAGCAGAAGCAGAGCTCGTGCCGTGCCTCTAGGGAGCAGTAGCGTGATTTGGTTTGGCGATTTGAATGAAATATGGATATGCGCATGGCCTTGTTTCCCATCCAGAGGTTTAATGTTAAACCAAGTGTATTAAAGTAGGAGAATTAAATCTAGTGACACAACCAGGACCTAGATAGGAATCACTGAGCTATCACATACTTCTGTTTCAAATTCGTTTCATGTGGAACAAGATACATATGGGAAAATGTGTATGATTCCCAGTTGTGCTACTACCTTGCTTGACACGTCCATTCCTAATGCTCTGCATGCACACAACTTAACCCAGTCCACCAGTCATGGCTTAAACTGCAAGTGAAACCATTTTTAGTTAAAGACTGTCATCTTTGGTCATAACTAGCCCAGTATATGAAATTCATTCATTCATCTTCAGTAACCGCTTTATCCTGGTCAGGGCCACACACACACGTACATACACGTACATACACGTACACACACGTACACACACGCACACACACGCACACACACCTAGGGTCAATTTAGAGTAGCCAATCCACCTACTGGCATGTTTTTTGGACAGTGGGAGGGAACCAGAACCCAGCTCAGGATCGAACCCAGGACCCTAGAGCTGTGAGGCGGCAACAGTACTTAACCCTTGTGTAGTCTTAACATTCTGTATACTCCCCTTGTCCTAAAAATTACCTTAAGACAATCTTTGTAACCTGGTGGTGTGCAGCTTTCATGGAAATATAAACAATAAGGCAATGTTTCACTTTTTCTAATGTTAGGGTCACGCTAAGAAAAGTCACCAAATTTCAAGTTGAAAAAATATCATTTAGGGGGTTTTCTCTGCTGTTAAACATAGTGGCAGGTCATTTTTGACCCTTAAGACAACACAAGGGTTAAGGGTTAGGAATCAAGCATTTAAAAATCATGTTGTTGAGTCTGAGGGCCGGATGTACTAAGGTGTTTGCGCCTGTTGCTAGGCGTAATTAGGCCGCATTCTGCGCGAAAAACCTTGCGTGTTAAGTACGAAACTGGCGTACAAGCCTAAACGCGCGATTTAAGCACCGTGCACGTGGCTACAAGCAAAGTGCGCTTCTGCCCCTCATACATATGCATTTGAAGCAGGATCGTGCAAAAAGTGGGAAGTCTGCGCAAACAAAAGAGTGGAGAAATGAAAGTGCGACTAATTACATATTCCGCTCGACGTACTAAACTTTGGGCCTCTCAAAACCAGGTGTAAATTACTGCCATGCGTGTTGCTCGGAGCTATTTAGGTAGCGTTGCCAGGTGCGTGGGTTTACCGCAGGATTGAGCTATTTTTGAACTGCCAGCGTGGGTTGTTCTTTATTCATTCTCATAGTTTTTATTCATGACAAAATGTGTAATAATAGGAGACCATTTTAGGTATTTGGAGAAAGAAATATTTAAGGAAACTACATCTTTTAAAACTGCTTGTCAATGGGCTGCTTTTGTCATGAAGATCTGGCCACCATGGTCCATAGCACATACATCAGCGCAACAATGTTCCTCACATCTAAAAAAGAAATTCAACACATTTGTGAAACCCTTACTTTTGCGACAGAGTCTTAATTTAATAATAACTTCATTTATTAACACATTTATTTCTTCGTTGCTACAGCCTTTGTAAATTGAATGTTAATGTCAGACGCATTGCGAGCGCAATTTCCGGCCGCGTTAAGTTTTGCGCTGCGCCTCCTATCGTACGTGCATCTGGCCCTGAGAACTTTTTTTCCGAAATCAAAAACGTTTTATGTCTTAGTTCCTCTTTTATTTATTACATTTTTTCAAAGGCCGCTGTTATACTTACACGTGCAACTAAACATGAGAAGCTTTGTTCGCATACTCCCTGCGTAACCTTTTGTGCATCTGTAGGATTGAAAATGATCTCCACTAGAGGGTCAGAGGTTAGGGTCGAAACAATCCGGGCTGGCAAGTTTCCATGTGAACCTATATAATGTTAGCGATTTCATGGCAACTATTCTAGCAAGCTTATTTGTCCCTGGGGAGCAGCATGGCATACAAATGCAGGTATTGAGAAAAAGCTTTGTTAGATCCCCTTCAAAACTTTCTGTCATTGTTGTGGTTATCATATTTTGTTTAGTCTGCTACTGATGCCATATCACATCGTGGTTTACTGGCCCCACTGTTCTTGTTGGTATTGCTTCATGTGGGCCAGTGTTCATTTTGACAGCTAATTTGGATTTAGTCGTAGTCTTTTGACAAAACTACATGACAGTTTTAGTCATATTTGTCATTTGGTTTTTGGTAGGTTTTGTCTAGGTTTAGTTGACGAAATTAGAGCAATTTTCGTCAACTAAAACTTTCTTCGTTTCTTTTTTCCCTTAATATTATCTCTCATGATGTCTTTAGAGATTGGCTTTTAAACACAGATGGTTCCTACTATAGTTCCTAAACCTTGCGACTGCACTTGTAATGACACCTAATCCAAAAAAAGGTTGTTAAAATCGTTTTGGTCTCGTCTCGTTGAGGAAAATTCAACCTGATCTCATGAAAAACTTGTATGAATTCAAACGAACGAGTGCGATGTGGTTGGATTTCGTTTCATTTGAAATAAAGTAAAGTGATAACCCCTCCCCTAACCGTCACCTTAAACTTTTAATACAAATTGACTTGTGTGAAATAGTAACGAATTTGCAAGTGTGAGACCATGTTGGGAAAATGTCATTACATTTCATCATAGATTTTAAGTACAAGGGCGAATTTTTATTTTATTTTTGTTTTGTTTTCATCATGGGAAAAAGGAATGCGGACACTTAGCATTCATTTATACAGATTACCGAAGACTACAATGTGCTAACATGAGCTAATCCTTTATATGTACTTTATATGTATCAGCTCAGTGAAGACCTTTTATTATGACTTGTTATTGTATAGTTCAGACCACAGGTTCTCAGCTGTAATAGAGCAATTAAACCAGCGAAAACTTGCCAATGGGAGATACTCCTTCATGCCACAGAAGGCTGTTTTTGTTTTTTCCTTCCCACCACTATTCTCTCCCCTGTCTCCACAGCATATTTATTGCAACCACTTCTCTCTCTCTCTCTAACACTGTTATTATTGCTTTCACTTTGAGCGGCGACACTCGGGTGAAGTCTGAAGTAGCGTATTTGTGTAATTAATGTAACGCCATCCTTGAGTCAGACTCTGTGCATGTGCACACTCTTCTCTGGACCATGAAATAACCTCTTATAGTCAAAAACCTCAATTAAATCCGTTTCTCCTCTCCTCCTCCCTGTTGGCGTCCCGGTTTGTCGTCTGTGCAGAGCAGTACCTGGCAGTGAAGACTGTTGTAGGGCTCGGGAGTACAGCCATGCATTTGACAGCAGTTTAATCATTATAACCGCAGTGGTGTGCAGCTCTTCAGTGATCTCGGTTGGCGAGCGTGAAGAACTCCACTGGAAGCCTTTTGCGTAATGAGACTGACAGTCATGGGGACCTTTTTACTGATTGCTTAATGCATGCAAATGGGATGTTAATGTGGGAGCTACACGCCGATGCATGGCGGTGGAGAGTTTTGCTTCAACCTGCCAAACACGCTGCAATTAAAGACATTATAGAATGTGTCAGCTCCTTAAAAACGGCGTTTTTCCGCACCAGAGTCCACGCCTTTATTTCCTTTTGAAGTTTGTCAGGCCCCTATTATAAATATGATCGCCTTGCATTTCTTGTTCTTTTTGAAGCTATTTAAACGCAACCAAATAGAAGTGAACAGGGCCTTTGTTGACCACACACATATGCGCCCACACCTACACGCAGCTTTTGTTCCGCTTCGAGTGCACAGAGCTTGAATAATAGATAAAATTATAGATAAAAGGTATGACATTTCCCGTGCCATTCTTCTCCAGTGTTAATAAAAGGTTTTAATGAGAAGGTGACCTTTTTGGAATGGATTTGTAAATGTCACAAAGCAGCATCCTCCATAAGAAATAAGGACCTTAAACAAGGGTGGAAGCTGGAGGGGCCCGAGGCACTCGGGGGTGCCTGTGGTCTGTTTTCCTCCTCAACGGTTGCTCTAACTATTTGCACTCGAAGCATATTCCGATTCTTCACATGTAAAGTCACCGTGGTGCTCGCCTCAGAGGGCATTCAGCTTCGTCTGCGAAATTACATACATAATTAATCAGCAGATGCAGCTCAAATATAGCTCTACGAGGCTTGAGATATGTGTGTGCGTATGTGTATATATGTCTGAGTGCCAAAATAAGTCTTATTTATTGGGTAAATATTTGAGAATAAAAATTTGCCTTTTTTACCGAGTAGACGTCCGTCACTACAGATGAGATGCTGTTCTATATACTGTAGATGAGACGTTCTGAAATAAATACCTTTGTCAAAGACATTAAGATTCAGCTAAGATTCAGGGACACACTTTGAGTCCACATTTCCTCCCTTGCATTTTAGTAGCATCGTAATTATTAAGTACATCGACCGCTCTTGTTTTTATGCACATGAACGGGCTGAGTACAGACAAGTACCTGCAGGGGGAAAAAAAGAGAGAAAACATAAACACAACAGCGTTATTTGAAAAAGCTGGTGTCATGGTTGCTTTAGAAGTATACACCAATTGTCGCTTTTGGTGTCTAAAAACAAAATAGTGTTAATTTGCTCATGCAGACTGTAACGCAGGGATCGAACCTCTTCAGTTCACAACTCTCAGTGATGGCCCAGAGAGCAATGGAAACCTTTCATCCTCTGCTTTGAAAATCCCTTCAGTGATACTCATACTGGAGTAAGAGAAGAGGGAAGTGGTGTGAAGAGTAAACAAGGCATCCCGCTCTGTCTGAACAGCCATTCTTTATCCTCAGGGACTGCTTGTGTGTTTAGTGGCCTTGGACAGCCCAGATCCGCTTCGATGATATTTCTCATGCGGAATGAAAATTCAAGCGGATTGTTCAGACCCTCAGTGTTATGGGGGGAAGTGTGAAATTGAATTGCTTATGCTGTTTAGCCCAAAGGTTATTCTATGAATGTCGCTTTTCTCCTCACTGTTCAAAAAACACGAGAAGGTGTTTGCATCTGGGTCTCTGTCTGGTTGTGTGGTTAAGGTTCTGTGCCAGTGAACAGAGGGTTGGGAGTTCAAATCCCATCGCTGTTAGGGAGCAGCTGTTGGGCTTTGAACAAGGCCCAGTTATATCCCTTAATGTTGTAAATGTCATTTTTGTTGATGGCTAATTCTCTGTTCCCTCTATAAGGGGGCCTTGGGTTTGTATTGTTGTTGTTGTTGTTATTATTATTATTATTAACCCTCAACTGCTCCAGAAATGCTTCACTATGGTCCATATATCATGGAGAACACAATATTTTTTATGGTGTACCACAAGACTCTGTGGACCCACTTTTTACTTTTACGTTCTACCATTAGGACAACATTTTTATACTTTGTTAAACTATTGAAAAAAATCCTCATTATTGGCAGGGAAGCAAAGAGAACAAAAGTTTGAAGTAGGCTGAAAAATCTGGCATTGCAAACAAATGATAACGTTAGGAATCTAGGTGTAATTTCTGCTTTAACATTGACATTTATTTTGCAAATGTAATTTCTGTTGACGTCTAATTGTCTGTTCCCTCTGTAAGGGGACGTTGGGTTTGTATTCTTCTTCTTCTTGTTCTTGTTCTTCTTCTTGTTCTTCTTTTTCTTCTTGTTCTTCTTCTTATTATTATTATTAAGGCTCCAAACCCTCAACTGCTCCAGGGAAGCTGTATCATGGCCGACATATCATGGAGAACACAGTATTTATTTACGGTGTACCACGGGGCTCTGTACTAGGCCCACTTTGAACTTTTATTGTACATTCTACCATTAGGACACATTATTAATGAGCATGGAGTGTCAGCTTTCATAGTTATGTGGACGAGACACAACTCTACATATCTATAGTGCCAGATGATTCCAGTGCCTTACATGAGCGTACAACCTGTCTACACAGTATCATAAACTGGATGAATAGAATTTTTTTAAACTAAATGAGGAAAAAAACAGAAATCCTCATTACTGGCAGTACAGCAAAGAGAACAAAAGATTGAAGTATGCTGGGAAATCAGGCTCTACAAACAAAATAAAGTAAGGAATCTAGGTGTAATTCTTGATTCAACAGTTTTTTTTCCTCATTTTAGAAACATAGCACGAGTAAGACCCTTCTTCCCACTGCAGCATGCTAAGAAAATCCATGGTTTTGTCTATCATTGTTTACAGGATTACCAAAAAGCACAGCAGACAGCTTGTTAAAAAAAAATGCAACAGTCAGAATATTAACACATACAAGAAAGAAAGTACACATTACACCTGTTTTAGCATAATAGCACTGGCTGCCTATTTCTTTTAGAATTGATATTAAGATTCTCTTACTGGTTTATCACACATTCATTTTGGTTACGACGTCTTTCACCGAAGAAAGTGGGCACACATCATAAAGCTAGCTAACCACAGCCGAAGTTGGGTCAGCTGTATTTACAACGCAGCTCAATAAAAACATGACATGAGACAGAAGAACAGTGAACAATCAGCATAATGCCTCTTTTTTTACTGGTTATCCATGAGAATCACTACCGTACAAACACTTTGTTATGCAACTACAGGCAGCACAATTAAGACATCGTTGTAGATTATGATTTTAAATAGAAGTTGTATAGAAATTGGGATTGTGTGATTTTAAATGGATTTCTATGGAGTTTACGCTTCACTGACATGCACGAGTGAAAAAAACAAATAGAGATAACGCGCAAAACAAGGGCAGCCTGAGGCGTGGGCTCGAGTTTGACCCGCCTCTAACGCGCCTCTGACGCAGCTGGTGTGGATTGAAGCGCTTGTTAAAATGGAAGCGTAATGCTCTGAAGCCTTTACTCTGAAGCATCTTCTGGGCCTTACATTTATTTTTAGTGTAAGACACTGCATTTGTGTGTCGGTGTACAAACAGACAATTTGCGTTTAATCCCTTATTGAAATGTAGAAATTTACGTTTTACCACTTAAACGCCAAATTTTTGTGATATGCGATGCTCGCTCTAACTTTTGCCTACGATCTTTGTGCTGCGACGCTTTTGGTAAAAATGTAGTGAGTGTCACACTTTGTCGGGATCCGAGGGAGAGACACATGCGCAAAGCCGCTGAGTAACATGCGAACGTGCTAACACACTACAGACAACATGACACCAAACAATCAGGCACCAACTGGACGGAAACAAGGAGGGCCTTTTAAACACTTACTAATGACGAACAAACGACATCCAGGCGGGGACAATCACATTACGAGACAGGGATTACACACACACAGTAGCGCACGTGACAGTGAGTAGAAAGCATAGATTATTCTTTTGGAATGTGATGAGTAGTTCTTAAGTGAACGTGAACTCATTGTGCTTCATTACGTCTCACCTCTGAGATTATCTTTACTGCACCTAGCAGCCACTACAGTCACGTTGCAGTGTGTGTTTGTGTGTGTGTTGTATTGTATATCACTGCACATATTGTATCATTCTCAGATATGAAATAGTGCTTTTTGATTTGTGTACCTTTAATCTGTTATCTTTATGACGCTAGGCTCGTTCACAACATTCCTGTGATCTGAGAGTGATTGACACTGAGCGAGCGCTTTGCTAAGAGAAAGCTCAGCGGTAGCCACGGCGATACGACGTTGAGTGGAATCCTGGAGTGAAGAAGCGAAGAAAACTCACAATGTTTGGTATCACAGTCAGGATTCAAGTCAAAGGCCGGCGCTAACAAACTCACAGAGCTGTTTAACAGGAAAAGTGCCGTTTACAGAGGACACCCTGTTACACTGAAAGCCTCAGTTTTTCTATTTATTTACTTAATCCTCAGTCTCAGTCAAAGGCTGGACACTAAAGTGAACTAAAGCAGATTTTAGGATTTGTTTCACTGCAAGTCATAGTTTTCTGATGATGATTTATATTATTATTTTTTGCATTTTTGCTCTTCACGGACACCCTCATTTTTACGTTTTGCCAAAAAGCACTTCCTCGATATGGCATATTATAGCCTACTGTTGCAGTTTATTTGCGGTCTATTTCTCCCTCCTTTTTCCATTAAGGCTCTAAATGTTTTGTGAATATAAAAAAATGTAATAACTGCAAAATGAAGAATCAAATATGCCTGTCTGTGCAAATGCCCAAATCACATGCAAAGATGCTGCGCCGTCTCTATTTTATTGCAACTCGCAATAGCTTTTTAATGAATTCTAACAGATGGGCTGTTGGTTTGGGTATATAACTATTTTCCCTCCCCCATGCCTTCTGCCCTGTTGACATTCTGGTGTCCATAACCGCTTAGTGTAAGAAAAAGTGGCTGACAATTAGACAGGGGAAGGCCATAGTATTTCCCACATTATCACCAAGGCTGTCCAGAAATGAAGCGACTGTTATTTCCTGCAGCACGTCTGGGTTTTGGCTTTCACAAGGTCAGCAGGGCCGTTGCGCTCGTCCTTCTGCGTGTCAGCTGACCGAGGTTTGTTGATGAGCAGATCTGATTACACTGGGCAGGAGATGGAAGATGAAGGTGAAAATTGAGCATCTCAGGGGAGTCTCGCAGGCAGTGCGAATCGATACTGCTTTTCTCAAAACTCTCTTTGTGACTACTAATGCAGTTTCGGTGTGGAATGAGACTGAGTAAATAAGGTTATTTTCAAACGGAGCATGCAAGATATTAGCAATTTGCAGGATTACAATGAATAGCATTATGTGTTTTGTAATTATGAAAAAAAATATGAATATCGTGTGAACATTATGACATGGTGTCACTTGCATATTCGTAACAATTTGCACGACTCAATGCGTATGAAAATTTACGAATGTTAGGGTTAGGGGCGGGGTTAGCGTTCATGCTTACGACTCCATTCGTATGAAATCAAACGAAATCCAACCGCATCGCCCTTGCTTGTTCGATTTTGTACAAATTTCTCATGAGATCAGGTTGGGACAATGAATGGATAACAAATTGACCATAGAATCAGAATCAGAATTAGGTTTATTGCCAAGTAGGTTTTCACATACAAGGAATTTGTTGTGGTATGTTGGTGCATAACAATAGACATAGAATGGAAATGAAATAAGAAAATTAAAAAATAAAATAAAAAGCAAG
>JAOUQW010000011.1:4031201-4046270 GCA_028565825.1 Olivaichthys viedmensis
TCACTACAGTGAACAGGCATATAGATACAAACAGTACTAAATGTGTTTAAAGGATGTTGGTACGAGCGTATAGTAAATAAGAGTCCTGGGATAAGAACATGATAGGCTTCATGATTACAGCTGCATTATCACGTCAAATGAGAAGCTCACCTTTTACTTACAAGGCTAAACCATTTCAATAAGAGTAAATCTAATAAAATGAAAAAGGTAACTTGCTCCTGGTGGATGTTAGCCTGCAGTAAATGGACAGGCATTTATAAACGACCTCAGATGTAGGAGCGCTCCGTTTCTGCCCTGTTTACACAATTTCTAAACCGAAAAATTATTTGGACCACGGTGTCCATAAAACCAAACCCATCACAGCGCATTTTGCACTGATCAAGCCTTTTTTTACTATCTTTACAGTTCACACCTCTTCCTGAATCCATGAGCCCTCTCTGTGGACTAATTAAACAGGGCAACACTGCAGACTTATCTATCAAAGCAACACCAGTTAGGCCAATATATGCGACAGATTTAGTACCTATTCGTTTACATTATACATGGCTGAGCAATAATCAGCACACTGTAAGGGCTAACTTAACAGAGCCATCAATGTTTAATGCACTGTGTGTCTCGATGACTCAGAAGAAGTGTTGTTGTGGTGAAACTTTCTGAGGTCAGTTACATTTACATTTACTCATTCGGTAAACCCCTTTATTCAAAGTTGTTTACAACTGAGGCTCGATCAATCCAAGCATCTAGCTGTTGAAGGAGCTGACAGAGACACAAGTATTGCAGTGCCTACCAACTGACCATAAGTCAGTTCAAGATAGTTGTATGAAAACCAGAAGGAGCAGTAACTAAACCCAATAGTTGGATTTAGCACTCGTACACGGCATACTATTTTAGTATGCGGTTTGGATACAAACACTCGTCACAAAGCAATCAGTTAAACTTCAAATGATAGATACCTAATAGTACACACTACTAACAACATAATTATGTAACTGCAACGTACAGACGTATACACACACTTTAGGTTGCATCGATGTTGAGGTGCTCTTGGAAGAGCTGCATCTTTCTTGTAGGTTGTGAATGAATCTGCAGAGCGAACAAACTTCGCTTCATGATTGCGGCACCACGAGTGACAAAAGTCTGGTTTTAGAGTTAGTACCATCCATGTGGTGGAAGAATCACTAGTCATCGCTCACTCATAGGTCATGGTGAGAATAGTAGAACGTAGGCGGGTGTAGTAGGTGGATGAAGTTCTATTGGTTACTCAATAGCATCAAGAAGTTGAACTCTGAAGTCTTGCATTTTCTTCGTTTCCTTCTTCATTCCCTTGTTCCTCCCCCTTTTCCTGGGAATACCTGTCTCCAGCTGTGTGTTGTTTAGGTTGGACACTAGGTGGCGCTCTTAAGGATCCTCATGATCCTTTTTTGGCTGTGGTAAGTTAGGCTCGGACACCAGCGTAGAGTTGAATGCTCTGAGACTGAAAACACAAAGGAGCACGTACTCCAGAATGAGAAGGTGGTCTTGAACACATCTTGAAAACATGCAAACAACGTCAAGTCTAACAGGCCGTGTTTATTAATGGCAATGTTGATTATGTGGGTGAGACATGGGGCGGTGTTAATTCCATACCTTTCTATTATGAGGTTGTTATTTTGTAGCTCTCGAGCCACTGTCTCCATCTCATCCCTTAGTCTCTTCATCCTTTAATACAAAATATTACCACAAATCATCAAGTCTAGCTTTCTTAACCAGCCTCTATATGTAAAACTGTCTGGGAAAAGCGGAATGAGCAAAAGAGCATGGTGCTGAAATTATTGCACACATACAGCAGACTCTGATCATTTGCATACCGTCGCTGTCCAATGAAAAGCATGTATCTCCAAAATTCCAATTTTTCAGGAACACACAAAAAAAACACTTTTTCATAGAGAGCATCATACACAATAAATCCGAAATTGACGGTGTGATGTGTCAGCTTTTCATTAGTCATTTAGATGTTAACTGCTGTGGGGTAGATAGAGGTTTTTGCCCACATTCCATATATGAAAAAAAGTAACAAACGCAAAATGATATATGGAGATACATGTTTTCCATTGGACAGCGACGATATACTATATATGCACTGAGGGCCCTTGTGTGTTATAGCTGTCTTTTATTCCAGGGACCCACCTAAGAATCATGTGGTCTCTATTCTTGAGTCCATCGTTGGCCTCAGATCCAGCTGGTCTCTGAAGAGCTATGACCAACGCTCTGTCCAGAACCTGCACAATGGTTGTTTTATTCAGTGTACACTCACAAATAGTATTACAATATTGCATCATTCTTTACTAATATAAGTATGTTATTCACTACTGAAAACAGTAGCAACAATAACATAAATAACACATAGAGTGCTAGAAGCATACCTGTCATTTGCATGAAACATACAGTGGGGTCCAAAAGTGTGTGAGCACATTGAAAATCCAGCACCATGTATCACTGTTGTTTTGATCCACTGTGGTATCAATCTCTCTTCTGTTCGTGTCTTTACATAAACCCTTCTGTTACTGCCATAAATCTCAAACTTGGATTCATCAGTAAATGTAAAAGTATTCAAAAATAAATTCAAAAGTAAAAAAGTACTTTTGCTGATTGGAGTCTCTCGTTCTTTATTCAGCACATTCTTTACCTGTGATGAAGTTGCTGTTCTCTCTCTCAGTGAACAAAGCTTCATGTATTGCTCTTCTGAGGGTGTGGTCACGTTAAGCCACTACATCTTTTTGAACTGCTACTCATGCAATGTCTCAGGACAGCTAAATGTAAGAGAGAGCCAACTGCCCTTTTCCATGTACAAGTGCTCAAGGACGCCTGCAATTGTCTAGTGTCGTTCCGATCAACAGGGAAGAGAAGAATGCCATCCGTCCCACCCAGAATAGGGCCCATTATATTTCAGACTCCTGGCCACAGATGGCTATGGTATTGTCTGAGTTCAAACTGTTGTAGTTCTGCTCTGAAGTACTGCTCTGAAATAATATCATATGAAAGTATATAAACACCTATATAAAAACATACTTGAATTTTTTTTTTTATTTAGCCTGTTGGGTCTTTTATCTTGTTAAATAGACTTTTCATGATTTGTAGTACTAATACTATATTTATAGTCAATTAATTAGTGATTGTACATTGGTTCTTTAATGTGCTTGATCATAAATTCTTTGTTTTGACTTTCTGACTTTTTATATGGAAAGCACTTTGAGATTTTGAACTCAAGATGAAAAGTGCTGTATAAATAAATATTATTATTATTATTATTATTATTATTATTATTATTATTAATATAATCAGCAGGAGGATCAAGTTACCGTGTAAACAGTATTGTAAGTTCAAGGAAAAATTCTACAGTATAAGCATGGCTATATTCCCATGATTGCTATGTACACCGTGGGACATTGGGCAATACCGTGAACCTCTTTCCTGGTCCATCTGAACTTCGTGGAGGTGTTGTCTTTAGTTTTTCATTAGTTAAACCTGCTTGAAAAATGGTTCATATATTAAATTGCTTTGTTATTTACATCTCTAAGATTTTTTTTTTCTTATATAGCCTCCAAACTCTTGAATTGTTCCAACCTATATTAATAATGCAACATTTATAGGTGTTTTTGAATCCAGGTTAAAATGTACTTTAGTATGGTCGGTTAATTATTGGGTCTTTTATTTTATTTTTCATGATTTGTAGTACTTTTATAGATGTGTAGTTATTTCATTAATGGCTGTAGATGATTTAATTAATGTGCAATCAAAAGTCAAAAAGCATAAATACCTTGGTGAATCTTTTTTATGTAAAGCACTTTTGGACTCAAAATGAAAAGTGCTATATAAATGAAGATTACGATTATTATTATTATTTAAAAAAATGAAAGAGACAGAAAGAGAGAACAAAAGAGCGAGAGTGTTTTGAAGAGGCATATAACTGACCTGGGTCTGGTGCCCCTCACACATCTGCAGATCCCCCATCAGCTGCAAGAAGAAGCTACTGAAGTGTTCTAACTTTGACCGAATGTCATACAGTGCACTGTGAGACACACACACACACCATATTTATCACAATATTTTACATTATGTGGCAACTATATGTAATGAACTGCAAACAGTAGTGTCCAAAAGTCTTAGTCTACTCCTAAGAGCTCTTCTTATTTCATCATACATGCTTAGAAAAAAGGGTTCCTCAAGGGTTATTTGGATGATTAATAGTTCTAACTTTCGAAAGAGGTTCTACTTGTGACTTTTTCTGAAAGAAAACCGTCTGTCGTAGGGCTCTACATAGAACCTTTAAGGATTTTAGAGGGACAAACCGAAGAAACCTTTGGTGTGCATTTTTTCCTAAGTGTGTATATCTAAACCTAATACCAACTTTTATTCAGGTGATACTTATTATTCAATTATATGTTATTTTAAGATCAGTAGTAATTGAATTTTTATTTTATAATAGTTAGTACAGCGTTTCTCTGCGTCTTTCTCTTGACCAAGGTTTCTTGTTGTGCAGTATTGTATCGATTAATCATAACTGTTGGCTTGTATCATCAGTGAGTAATCAGTGCGATGATGTAAGCCAGTGTAATCTCACCTGCTCCATGTCACCACTGCAGCCAAAACCTCCTGATACTTCTGCAGGCAGTCATCTCGAAACAGAGCCTTCACCTTCTTAATGAGCAGTGACAGGTTAATCCTACAGAGAAAACACAGCAAAAGCTCATGTTCGTCAGAAGACAGCAACATTTCAGTGAGTCAATAAGCGTCTACTACTGATCCACTACTCACTTTTCAAACTTGTGAATCTGTTCTTGATTGTAGTTGAGCTCTGAAGGAGAGGATGAGAAAGAATTAGGTTTGCTCTGTGACACTTGAAAATTCAAGACATCCTTATCTCAGTGATGAAGTTATTTTCTATCAACTCTGTTTTCAGTGCTTGAGCTAATGTTATCAGCAGAGCAGAGCGTGGTGAGAGAGATACTCCCTTCTTCATGCCTGACAGGCCGTAGTTCCCATTTCCGCACTATTAGATAAGGCTGCATGCAGTTTTTCTGCAGTGGCACCAAGCGGCGAAACTAATCTCTAATCTCGTGCTTTTCCACCATCTACCGCAAAAGAGATGGATCTCCGCCTGGCAAAATTGGTTCGCTTCCATCAGCAAAATGCTTACATTGAACCGGTGGCATCGGAGAATGGTGCATGAAGTCACCATGACAATAACTCAAGCAACTCAATTCGTTTACATTAAAACTGGGAACAGTACATTGGAAATTATTGTTGAAAAAAATGGGTCAAATAATATCACAACTGTGAATGAATAGTCCGAGGAAGAAACGATTGGTTTTCTTGGCAATTGTCGCAAACTGAATGGGAGCTACATTGCTAACGCTAATGCTAACAAAACTTCTATTGAGCAGCTAGTCACTCAGAATAAATAGCTAAAAGCAACAAAAACATGTATCTGCCATGTTTATGTATCTGTGTAACTGTCTATGATGATATCTATGTGTTCAGGGTGGGCGATAAGACGATATGATATTAGTGTCACGGTAACTTATGTTATGCTTTTTTGCAAGTATTGTGGGTATCATTAAAACTCTAACAGCACTGACCAACTCAAACTCTAACAAGTATTTTTTATTTTATTTAAGACAACATTGTATTTTCATGCTTTTTTATATTCTGCCACTGCTGTTTTGCTCGTCTGTCCAATTAGATTTTTGTTCGATTGTTAGATGAACAATTGTTAGTTTAAAGTGTTCCAACTTTAAACTCAGCAGTGATATGATATTTTGCCATATTGCCCACCCCTACTATCTGTATGTGTATAGACGATGACGGATTTAGAAGATGTTCTAGCCAGGCGTTATGAAATTCCCACATAAAACTTGTTAGCTGCAATGCTTCTGCTCTTAAACTGGTGGAAACATGGGCCATTTCTTAAAAAGGTTTGCTGGTTCCTCGAACCTGAACTGGCTCTGATACCAGCACCGGAACTGTGTTAGCGGAAAAAGCAGTATCAGAAATCTTGTCAAGCAGGGTTCCCAGCACTCCCACTGACAACAGTAAACTGACTGCAAATACCCATAAACTCCAAAAGTCCAAATATAGAGATTCTTGCTAAACCCGATTTTTGTATCTGGAGTAACCCAGGTCTGCATAAAAGCAACAACACTGGACTTAATCACTGATCTGTTTTTAATAGGATGCTGATCATCTGATTTGAAACGTCACATCTGTGTTACTGATACAAACGCATATATACTCACTGCCAATTTGCCTGTCTTTCCGATACTGCCGATGAACAGCCATGATCTTCTCTAGAAGCACCTCCATCTTCTGTATGCTGCACCAAGTAAATAGCAATTTATTTCATGAGACACTCCCAAAATGTAATTGTCCAGAACTTTATAGCTCCAGTCGACAGAGTTTTGGGTTGCCATATACAGGATGTCAACAAGTCAACAGATCACAAGTGTCATGGTGTAAGCAGTTCAGCAATTCTGAGATTTTGGAAGTCGTTTAGTGTCCACTGGGCATTAGAGATGTGTTAGTTTTTTTTTGTTCATGCATTGGACTCGCAGAGAATCTGATTTTCACTTTGTTCTAAGTGGTCCGTAGCCCTGATAGTAGCCCTGATAATGAGTCCGTCACAGGCTGTAACCAAAAGTGTGGAAGAAGGAAGCATATGGCATTATTGCTGATTTGACAAACCCAAATCTCGAATCTTCTATAGGTTCATAAACTAGTATAGGAGCAGTTTATTCAGGAGGTTCTTTGGGTTCAGTAATTTGAGATCTGCATTAAGTTTTCACACAACAGTGTAACACAAGTTTATCAACCCTTTTTATATGTTCATTGTTGGTTATTTTCATGAAGGGTGTCAATAATTCCGGAGGGCACTGTATCTTGAATCAAAGAGACGGAAGGACATAATTAGCTCTTATCAGATGCTGATAGATTTTGAATGGATATTTTTCATCTAGGAATACACTGTGGCTTACTGAACATTTTTTCCATGCAATTCAGCTAAAAAAAACCCCCAAAAAGAAGAAGCTTCTGCTAGCAGATTTAATAACCTCTAATTTATGTACCTTTTGTCCTGAGCCAGTGTCTCGGAGTGCTTGGCCAGCTCCACGTGCAGATGGTGCAGTTTACTCTGGAACTCTCTGATGCCGCTGCCATACACAGGCAGGTTCTCCTGGATCTAGATAAAAGCATAATCTTCATACACACACACACTGTCCAAATATTCACACTCCTAGTTAATTAGCCTATTCGTTCTGAGTGCCCAATAGAATTGCCAACCTTTGACGGCTTACACACACGATGAAATCATGAGTATATTATGCACCCAGATAGTAGGACTGTTTTAAAAAATAAATAATTTTTTTTACATTTTCAGATGAAAGAATGCATTATATGAAGAAAGTTGAAATGTTCTCTGCAGAAAACAAAAGCAACAGAATCGCATTAATGGGGAAATTCGGTTCTGTCATGTTTAAGACGTTTAAAAAATGCCTGGAAATCAGGAAACCCTTACTCCTGGGGAGTATGTGCAGCTGAAGTGGTGGCTTCAGTAGTGCACCCTCAGCTATCCAGGTCTCTAGTATGAATATCTATACCCTTCCCTCTGCAGCACGAGTCTTACCAGTCTGAGTTTTTGCATGTTGTCAGAGGAATGTGGTACATCAAGTGGAACCTGGCCTCTGCTGGACACAATCAGTAGAGAGTCTTTGAGCACACTGAGCACATATTAACAGTACGAATTGCTATAGAAATAACTAGTCAAATACATCACAGTAAAACAAAGTGCAGTACATGATTTTTTTGTTGTTGAATTTCTAGCTCGAGATAGCTTCATGCTAAGAGTTTATAAGAATGGTTTCATAAGCCCTTACAGTGCCTCCAGCGTCTCTTCTGTGTTCAGGCAGGAGAGCAGCTTCATGTTCACCATGGCAATTTTGTGTGCTGTGTTATTGCACTCAATACGTACACTCTCACTGCAAACACGAACAGAAAAAAAAACAGATACCAGAAGATACAGTAGGATCCAGAACTCTAAGTCCATTCCCAAGAACTGTTTACATTGCTATGTGTTTTGTCACTGCTACTGCTTTTAGTAAATTATTTCACCAACCTTTTATTAACTTATAAAATAATACCAACCTTATATTACCCTAGAGTAGTAACGACTGATGTAATGTTGTCAAATCGGATTAGATATTCAAAATAAAAAACAGCCCCTGGCAGTCAGCTCAGACTTTTAAACCCAACGTTGGACAGATCCGTCAAAAAAAACGGATATGAAAATAAAATTTCTAATAAAACCAAAACAGAGCACATGACTGGACTTTTTATACACTGTATACAGAACACCCACCATTCTGTACTGTATGTTACTCACATGTGACTATAGAATCCCTGTAGAATCAGTTCTCTGTGCTTGTGGAGGAGACGCGCTGTCCGGAGGAACTGGTGGATTACCCCAACTATGGTCTTTGGAGAAAAACAGAAGGGTTTTGTGCAAGTTTTAGTAGTAGTCACAGATTAATGACTATTTCCCCCTCAGATACAGTGATGAGTACAAAGCAGGCCTTCTCGCTTACCTTGGAGAAAGTGTGGTCAGCCACAACATCAAACCTTGAGGGCATAACTGGTGTCTCGGCTGGAGAACAAAAGAACAAAGAAAAGACAGGGCGTGAAGGCTTGCTTCTGGCTATGTGCCTAACAGAGTAGAGGCTCAGATCAGTGAGCAGAAATAAAATCCATCATCATGTCAAGAATCAGCTCAAATGTAGGACAAATATATAAGTAAGGCAAATTCCTACTTATACAATGAATGAGTAGAACCTGATGATATATCCCAATGTAATAAAATGTAAAATTATAAGCTAATTATTAGTAATCTATCAGCTAGTTGTATCATATACTGTACAATCCTTATACAGCATTAACTGATTCATCAGGCATCATGAAAAAAATAATAATAATTTAACCAGGAGCTCTATTATTGGTTGGGCGCAAGCAAATTTTTTCCCCGTTTCTGATCTGTTGCTATTTTCGTGATCATATATTAACATGCTGCTCTGAGGTAGGTGGAGCGGCGAAAAAAGGGGGTGTGACCACCAGTGCAGTGGGATTTTCAAACCCATTTTTGTCCAAAAATGCGTGTGCATTACCACCTCCCAAGACCCCCTCTTAACGCAGATGCAGGCATGAGACGCTATTTTCCTGACTGGAAGCGCAGCCTTATAAGTCCTGTCCCATTTTTACAACCCAGTTCAACATAAATTGCCCACTTCACCCAAATACTAACTAAATACAACAGACTTGATTATTTTATTCATAACAAATGAGAACAAACAAGTCAGTTGTGGCTCCAAAAGGCAAATTGACATCGAAAGCGTTTATGAAGCGTCTTTTCGTCGCGCGTAAGCTTCTATTTTAACCTACGTAGGTCTCCGCGTTTATTACGCTACCACTAAAATGTCATCATAAATCGAGTAACAAAGACAGAAGACATATTTGTTGTAGGTTCTGTCAGCCAGCTGGTTATTTTTACCACTGAAAATCTAATTGTATGTCATTATGAAAGTGCCACTGTGCTGCACTGCGCACACTCGGTTCTTAAAGGGAATGAGAGGAGCTGATTTGATTTAATATCGCAACAGCTTGCCAACCCCTTTTTACATTTTGCGCCGCTCTGCGCCACGTTACCCCCTGCGCCGATGGTTGAGAAAAACCCCCCCAAAAACACAATGCCGCAATCTTACGGCTTGTTTTTTGCGCGTGCGCCGTGATCATGAAAGTAGGGCCTCAGTTGTTGAGTTCTTACGCTCTCTGGGAGGCAGCGCTGTGATTTTCTCGGCTCGTCTGCTGAGCAGGAAGATGGGCCGCTCTGCAGTGGTGGGTGGCAGGTTGATCACTTTCATACTAGGCTCCAGGATGAGTGGGTGACCCTGGAACAGATATTGCTGCACTTCTGCCCCAGTCCCTGTCTGCGCCTGAACCTCTTCAAAGAAGATTGAGGCCCTAAATCCAAGCCAAAGACCAAAATGACTTACAGTATATCAAGATGTCACAAAACCTTCTGTAGGTCATACTTTGCCTCACTCTGGCTCTGTCCTGTTCACCTCATCACCAATTCAGTATTCACAAGAGCACTACTGTTCTAAGAAATAATGCACACACAATAATAATTATACCCTGTATGCACCTGTGTCTTGTTCTCATAGGCATCCCAGTTAGCGTATAAATACCTATTTGTTGTGCATACAAAGTCTGTCGCGTTTCCATGTTCTGACCTTGTTAGCCCCTTTATATGACTATGAGTATGTTTTCTCTCAGTATTGCTTTGTCGGTTGGATTTATAAGCCTGGCTACCTTTTTCGACAAAGGATAGATGTTTATACTGGGCTTTTACATCAGAGCAAATCAGCGAAAATGCAATGAAAATCAGAGCATTCTCGAGAACAACCTGAAAATTTACTGGAGCTAAACCGAATTGTGTGACCAGAATAAAAGTTATACACACAGTAAATAAATGTAGGACTACCGTAGAATTGTGAAGGACAGCCACCAATCCCTTGTGAATTACAGTCATTGGCCCAATGGTGTACTATAACTGACATATGAGGAATAGCAGTTCACTAACGTGTTGTAAAAGTGGATGTAGATGGTGTGAGCTGTAGCTTGCTGAAGGGAGAAAACGTGCACTTTTACGCGCTGGAGGATGTCCATAGTAGAAGCAAAGAACTGGTCGAAACCCCAGCACTTCTCCTGGTTGGCCTCCAGGATGTTGGCCAGCACTGGCACCAGGTGCATTTTCAGCCCCCTGAAATGACAGAATAAGATCAGGGCAATGGTATTCTCTATCGGTATAGATATTGACAATAATCTTCCAAACATGTTATTTCCTAGTGCAGCACATGGAGGGGCTGATGTTAGATTATGAGTGACAACACAGACATATTTGCCTTTTAGAAAACACAAGAATACTGATTATGAACATAGAGAAGATAATAATTCTGACTTTTAAGAGGGTTTCAAACAAGCTAGTTGTAGACAATTAAATACATTTTGTTCTAAATCATCCAGACACTCCTGAAGCCCTTAATTAGCTGGATCAAGTGTTAAGTTAGGTTTGGGATAGGAGTGTGGTGGTATATAGTAGAAGTAAAGTAAGTAACTCTGAAATAGGTGCACTGTTATGTCCTATTGGTATCGATAATGATGTTCCAAAAAAGTTTTCCAGGTTAAGAACGGTGAAATATGGTACAATCTTTAAAACACTAGTCTGCTTTTTAATGTGTGAAATTACCAAGTAAAAGAGAAAATTGTATTTCCGCATTGTGTTAATAAACTCCCAATGCTCAAAAACTATGATATAGCAATATATTATATACAATATGTACTGTGCAGAGACCACCCTTTTGTTTAACAGAAAATCACCAAATTTACTGAATAGCCATTTGATTGAAAACTGTGGGCTCTGACTTTTGCACATATATATATATATATCAATTTATAGAAATTTTGTCTTAGATGTTTATGTCTTCTGTATTAATGTGTCATTATAAAAGAGCGAATTTCAGATTTCCAAACATTCGTTTTCCAAAAAAATAAATGTTAGAAAGAAATTAAAGAAAGAAACATATTCAGTAAAGATCATTTTTTGGATCAAAACATAATGGCTGTCTGGGATTTTACCTGCAGAGACAGAAACAAGTGAGAGTAGAAGAACTGTGGCAAGTTCTCCAAGATTCGAACCAACCTACCAGCCGATTTCCTTATAAAACTGCAGTTTTAAAGGCAAAGTTTTAAAAGCAACCAAAAATTGATTTGTTTTAGTTTTTTACTGTTTACTGCTCTTTAGTATATAGTATTTAGTTTATATAATATAGCTTGTTTTTTTTTATTCAGAAACTTTTAATTTCATTATTTTTAAAAGCATTTTCCCTTTACAGAATTTCTTAACATGTGCCGAAGACTTTTGCACAGTACTGTATAATATACAGTGGGGTCCAAAAGTCTGAGAGCACATTAAAAATCCACCATGTTTCACTGTTGTTTTGATGCACTGTGGTATCAATCTCTCTTCTGTTCGTCTCTTTACATAAACCCTTCTGTTACTGCCATAAATCTCAAACGTGGATTCATCAGTAATCAGGACATTTTTCCAGTGATCCACTGTGAAATGCTGGTATGTTTTAGCCCATGCCAAGCGTTTAGCATTGTTTCACTTCCTGAGAAGTGGTTTAGAGACTGCTACTCATCTCTCGTTCTTTATTTAGCACATTTTGTACCTGTGATGAAGTTGCTGTTCTCTCTCTCAGTGAACAAAGCTTTATGCATTGCTCTTCTGATGGTGTGCTCACTTTTGGTCTGCCTCATCGTGCTTTGGATACGACTGATCCAGTTTCAGCAAAACGATTTAGAGCGCTATACAGTGGCATTGAAAAAAGTTTTTTCATTGTGTTCTCAGACTTTTGGATGCATCAGAACTTCTTGATGTCAAACAGAGTTCTAGTGGTTAAGTATAAATGCATGCTTTTTAATTGGTGGACTGTTTAATGTTCAGCCTTCAGAAAAGGCAAAGTGAACATTACAGCATGTTCTGGGGACATGATAACTGGTGTTAACCAGTGAAAGACATCAGGTAAATGTGATTTTATAATTGTGGAGACTGTCTTAATAGAGGGTTCCAAATAGAACCCCTTTAGGAAGCAAAGAACTCCCAACTATCCAAGGAACCCTTTTTTCCTAAGAGTGTACTTATCACTTTTTTGGTTGTATTCCACAGTCATATATTCCATCAATGTTTAATGTTCTTGCTCTGATTTGACACATCAAATTCTTGTGTACTCTCTACATTTGACAAATAAGAGGATTATGATTCTTATTTATATTACCGATAGTACCAATGTGTCCCTATATACTGTCTCTGTTTAGTTTCCCTAGAAGTCATGGCATTAGGGTCAATCATGTGGCTCGCGTAGCGGCACGAGTTATGGCAGGAAGGCTAAAAACATTCCTTGTCGTCCAGCGTCTATCTCCATGAGGCTGAACTGCCTCTCAGCCTCCTCGGGCCTTCCGGACGTCTCTTGTATCGCGGCCCATTGCTGGAGGAGCTCGAGAGTGTGTGAAGAGAGGAAGCGTCTCGCTGGGAGTAGAGCTGCGGCAGACTCGCTCAGTGGGGAAAATCCCGCCGGGACACTCTTTGTCCTCGGCTTTTTCACACACATATTCATTCAATAAATCTTTTGTATTTGGTGACGTTGAAAAAACATTGGGTCTTTTTTCCCCCGGCTGTAAAAGTGACATGGCTTGGAAGGCGTCCCTGGTAAATAGACATGAAATGAAACAAAGCAAAGCCGAGGACATAATTTCATAACAACATGTTTAATGTATGGAAAAACATTGGTTGCTTTTTTAATTTACACCTCTTTTAGCACGTAAACTTTAATATCCATTTCACTCTTTGAGCATGTGTAAATCAGAGTGTTTACCCAGGCCTGGAAAAAGTCAGAGGGTGGCGGTCAATGTCTTTCCATCCCCTCCTGGAGTTTGTTGTTCTTTTAAGATGGCCGTCCTCGTCCTGATCCTCACTGCCACTTCCCCCTCCTTCACCCCTGCATGAGAGGCTGTCAAAATAAAGTCTTCCCGCCGTTCTCCGCGCCTGCCAGCTTCAGACGGGCAGGAAGGGTTGGCACATTCGATTGGTCACGCCGATCGGAACAGTCATCAATCTCGCGGTCTCTGGGCCTGCGTGGGTCGCCGAGCCCTGACAGCTCCGGAGCAATATCCGCCTCTGAAGATCCTCCGTTTGACACGCTCTGTCTTGGCCATGTAAAAATAGTTCCATGAGATAAAACTTTGTGTATGTGTGTGTGTGTGTGTGTGTGTGCGTTCTTCACTATGGGATGAGGCTCCGTTTGCCACATTCGCTCATCTTTAGCTTTAGATCAAGGCTGTCAGTCTGTCAGCATTAGGGCCTGAGAGAAACATGAACAGAGACACAGGACTTAATCAATATAACAGGATAATTCCATTCACACACACACACACACACAGACACACACACACACACACAGAGCAGCCTCCTCATGCCTATTTGCTATTCACTTTTCTATACTATTGGATTCTTTATTCTGAACATAACTGACATGATTCAGAGAAGTTCTCTTTTCAACTTTAAATCTTATTCCCAGGGGCACCACAGAAATAGATATAAAACATCTGAATATAAATTATTGCATAAAGCAATATGTCTGGAAGACAACAGGGAAAAGGAAATAGTTTTCCCATGGCAGCAAATAAATAAAGAGCAGTAAGTGCATTGCAAATACAATTGCATAGGTTTCATAGGTTAAACCGTAATAGTAATTGTATCTTTATCAATTTTGATAATAGATTTTTATAGATTTGCATCATGTTGTAGGGTAGCCGATGGGTGATTGGAAAATAACTGATATCCACACAGGAGTATGGTGCTGAGCTGGGAACTTATGTTTCCCCAAGTCCAGTGTTTAGTGCGTGGTCAAGAAATTGAAAGAAAACAAATGAGAAAGAAGCCAAAGTCTTGGGAGCTAAATTGTGCATTGAATAACAGCATTGCCCTGAAGTCTATACGCTTCACCAACCAACCTTCCTTGGCTCTTATTAATAGGTACTAGCTAATTGGATCATATCATCTTTAGTTCAATTATTTTAACCATTATATCAATCATAAATCCCTTTTACAAAAAAACCCACATAATTACCCAGGTGGAATTAGCTTAAATAATATAATTACATTATTTAAGCTAATTCCACCATAGAAATATAAACTATTTACCTAAAATAAGCAGACATAATCAAGGACTCCCCCACCTCATTCACAACACAATGCACAGTCCCAACTTTTGGAACTGGAGACTACACCAGTGTTTGGGTCCTTTGACTCACAATTGTATAGCTGCTCACGCCATGGATGAAAGAGGTTAGTACACACACACACACACACACACACACACACACACACACACACACACACACACACACACACACACACACACACAC
>JAOUQW010000011.1:4046395-4059659 GCA_028565825.1 Olivaichthys viedmensis
TTATGTGAATTCTTATAAATTAAAACTGTTCATTCTTGTGTTTTAGAGAGTCCATGATGACGAACATAAACTCTGTTACGCATCAACAGGTGTCATAAATGATGTATAATGCTAATGCTTTGTGATTTTTAGTAATACTAACAAGCAAAAGTGAGTTTGCCCAAATATTAACTGTTCATAACTTTTCCAACATAATTACCTATTTTTTAATTTATAAGAATTCACATAACTCAATTTGTATGAAAAATCATGGTAAATATAAAGCTAGATAGGTGTGGGGTTTAGCAGTTGTACCTTTCTATATGACTACATTCAAATGAAATCGAACAAAATCCAACCACATGGATGTTTTTTTTTTTTAATTCAGCCTATGAAAAATTCAAATTTAAACAAGCGACGACGATGTGGTTGGATTTTGTTTGATTTCATACTGATGAAAAAAGGTACAAACACTAGCTCCACCCCCTAATCTTAAACTTACACATCGTATCTTTTTATACAACTTGAGTCATGTGACTTTTTACAAATTAGCAAGTTTGAGACTTAGGCCTGGTCCACACTAACACGGGTAAATTTGAAAACATCGTTTTTATGTTTTGGCCACACTGGCGTTTTCAGTCCGTTTCCCGTCCACAATGGGGAAAAAAACCTGTCATGCTGAGCATGCACACTGTGTGTCTGACCCCATGACCTATGACCTACGTCATTTCCGCCATTTTTTGTTAGTTTTGATGCTGCAGTCATAGAACACTTTGAAGAGCGGATTCGAAAAGTGCGTTTTTCGCCATCTTGGTGTGGATGCAAATTTACCCGTGGTAGTAAGGATTAGGCCCATGTTGTCGAATTCTTACAAACTTTGCGTGAGATCAGGTTCACCTCTTCCTACTTTTCAACTTTTTATTGGCTCGTGTGAATCGTTATCACTCGTATGAATAACATTATGTTGCTGGCCCAGTTTATCTAAAGTAAAGCTAACGCTTGCCTAAAAAATCAGATCTTAATCAGATCAACAACTTATCAGCGAGTCTATTTACACCGTGGATCAAGAATGCTCAGTCAGCCCTGTTTTTTTTTTATCCAGCCGCCCCCGTGTGTGTACGGGCCATGGAACAGCCGAGTCTCCTCGCTTTCCCACTCGAGTCACATTTGGTGTAGATTAGAGCAGCGCCACTGAGGGAGTAAAGTGAGAAAGAAAAACTGGGCAAGCCATTGTGACCACACCAGGTCTCTCCCCACATCACACAGTCTCGCTCCTCCGCTGCGTCATTAGCCAGGACTTTCGGTTGCCAGCACTCGCGTACACAACTGGATCCAATGCTCAGACTTGCCACAGCTTCGTTAGATTATGGGGGTGTGGAAAATTTTCAGCCATATTCAGATCTTTCTTAGTCTTTGTTAGCTGTAACTTTTCAACATTGTATATTGGATAAAAGCTTAGCACCATTCTGTGTTTTTAAAAATACTGTGGCGCAATATGCATAACCAATCAGCAGCAAGCAGTGCTGTAGGCACCCCCAATTATCATTAGTTACTGTTGGTGCCAGTCATGATACCAATCATGTAACAAAACGGCCATACAACTGTAACCTTTGGTACTGGACCAATGGAAAAAGCAGAGTTACAATTTTCAGATCTTGTGTAGTGGTTAAAAAAGGGCTTTTGTTTCTCTTGTTCTCCCTCTCTACCTGGGAAGGGAAACGAGGCCTGAATTGAGCGAGAGGAAGCGCGACAGAGGAGGATAAACGTCTCCTCCGAGGTCAGGCCGGCTGAATGAAAGACTCAGGTAGCGGCTGCTCGCTTTAATAAAAGGGATAGAATTTCCATTTGCTTGGGACATTCTTAATGTATTGTTTTTGCAGAGCAGACAGTGCGAATGAGTCAGGAGCCAAAGAATACACTTTATAGACACAAATAATCGTAAATTGGGAATGTCACCTTTAAGCCCAGGCATTTTTATTATTGTTAGTGGAGCTGCAGAGAGGTTGATGTTTTATTCTCCCGAGGGTGCTGGGAAGAGAGGCTTGGAGGAAGAGAGAGAGAGAGAGAGAGAGAGAGAGAGAGAGAGAGAGAGAGAGAGACAGACAGAGAAAGAGAGACAGAGACAGAGAGAGAGAGAGAGAGAGAGAGAGAGAGATGGGTTTCCCATACCTCTTAGAGATTGATAGCAGATGGTTGGCTCTAAAATAAACCTATCCATTACCAGCACTGGTTCTTCCATACCACACGCGTTTACTGCTGTCTGCATCTTCACATTAACATCTCTGCGGCCCTGTGTCTGTTGGGAACCGTTACGAACATACACACACACACACACACACACACACACGTACACCAACCCACACACATTGTTTAAACCATGTTGGAGCTAGCAATACATACATACACACACTACAGAGAACAGGTGTAGGCCTTTTTATTCATGAGCCTCACTTTTAGATTAGCATGGCTCCATCTTTCCAAACATGCTACGTGTCTCAGATGACGTCCAAGCTTTAATGTGGCATACGAAAGCATGCCCTATAATTAAACGAGTCACACAGGTAACTCTGGAGATTTAAGGCCAAACGCCTTGGGGGCCGAGTTGGCAGCCTTCCCATGCCCTGACGTCATAGATACAGTTCCATTTAAAGCTAAAATTACCCACATGGCTAACTACGTTATTTACAAGAAGGTCATGTGGTGTTACACAGCTGTCTTACTTATGTGACTAAAAAATGTATTAATCATTTAAAAAAATCAGAAAATGTTTGCTAAAGCGAGCTAGTCTTGCTATAAGGGAGTTGTCACTAAATAATGTAAGCTAAACATAGCTAGTTAGCTTATAGCGCCATACAATTTGTTATTAATTATAGCTATATGGCTAGCGTTAGTCCAAGGGTTGCCATTGTAATAGATAAACATAAACAGCTAAATAGCTAGCTAGCTTGGCATCTACTTGTTTGGCTGTCTAGTGCAGCGAATAAGTGCAGGAAAACGGAAGTGGAGGTGAGTAAAGCCAGCAAACGACACTCTCAAAATGGCGCGCACACACAGACTAATTTTCTAACTTATGTTCATCTGGTAAACATTTCTCGATTTCTGCTCTTCTGCTGCTGTAGCTGGGTATGTTTTTGCAATAAAATGGCCGAACAGAGAGTTTAAACACATTCAAGTGGCGTGAAAATGGTAGCTAGGTTAATTTGAATCCCAAACTGCATACTACTGCACTAAATAGTATTTCAAAACAGTATGACACTATAGATACTGATACTGGTAGGTGGTGTACTATTTTGAATAACCTGATCTCATAAGAAATTCATATGAATTCGAATGAAGGAGGGCGATGTGGTTGATTTGATACAAATTAAGTCGTAAGAAAAGGTACAAACACTGACCTTAACCTTCGTAACTTTTCATACAACTTACACGAATTGTTACGAATTTGCAAGTGTGAGTTCTGATTTTTCACCTACTATTTAGTATGCAATTTGGGACACAGGCTTTTGTCTGTGATATTGGGTCATATGGTGTTTATTTTATATTACGAATACAGACTACTGCCCCCTCCTGGTATGAAGAGGAACAGAACTTACAGGCATGTCAGCCATCAGCAACCATCATTACGGTGTCTTCAAGTGCAACTTTTCTTAAAAGATGGCGATGAGAGACGATCCTTGGTTGGCCTCTAACCTATCTTTAGATTGGTCAGTCCATTCCCAAACCAGCTCTCTTGATTCATTCCGATGGAGCCAGGCCGCTTTAGCAAAACAGACAAAGCAAACATTCATATATTCAAATTAGATTTGAAACACTTGACTGGCTCCGAGCGAGTCAGGAGGCCCGTTTGCCAGCTCTGCTTCACCGTGTGTGTGTGTGTGTGCGCGCCCATGCATGTGTGTGTGTGTGTGTGTGTGTGTCAGCGCAAATTAACTAGGCCTTGTGTTTTCGACTCAACATTAATTTTTGAGGAATAATATTGAGGAGGTGCGACATGTTGCCTTCCGCACGCCGTGTTCTAATAAGTACAGCAGAGCTCGCTGGGAAAGCGGAGCTTATTAACTGAAGGCTAAGGTAGCGCAGGAGAGAGATTTAAACCCCAATATACCTAATCCTGAATATATTACCCATTTGCATGCCAAATGCTATATACAATTTGAATATTAATTGAAATATGGAAATGACGCGTGCGGTAGTAATCACTGCTGATTTAGAAAGGTAACTGAACAAGGAATATGTCATTTGTTTAAAGTTGTGAAATATGAAGGCAGCATTCACGGTCAGGGACGTCGGCTGATGAACGTCTCACCCTTCTGATTGATGAACTACTCAAGTACTGAGTAAAAAAAAAAAAAAAAAGAAAGCCTCATGAATGTATATTTTCCATTAGCCGGATGTGTAATACCTGTTATTGTTCGAACAGGAAAGCAAAGCTTTCCTAACCTTCAAGATAAATGTAGCCTGTGTGCAATTGTTGACATAAGCATTTGCAAGTGTGTGTTCAGGGCTAATAGGATTGTTAGCGTGAGCCAAGGTGCTGCGTTTCTCATGCAGGCCGGGTTTCTGTTCGCAGAGGGAGAATGACATGAAAAAAAATCTCAGTTTTTTGTAAAGATATAAAACAGTTTCATGTGGCCATGGTAAAAAGGGAAACTTTATTGTCTTTCTGAAAGGCATGCTGAAATTGAGGCGTTCTCAAGTATCAGCCTTATTTTGTCATACAATAAATTACATTTTTTACAAACCCATTAAATTCATCTACTATTTAAAAAAAAAAAAGCAAAACAAAGAATTTCCATATTCCATATTTTTATGAATCAGTGTTTCACACATGACTGACGTAAACCTGGGGGTGAGGACTGGGTGTGATGGGGGGACGGTGGAGGGGTAGGTGTGGTTTAGGGGTGTTCGAAGTTACTATCTGGCAAACACAATCATAGCGTATTTAACATCAAACAATTAGCAGGGAAGGAGAAGCTTTTCCAGGTACGTCAGGTTTTTTTAGTCTCCTCCCCTCGGTTTCTGTTATTGCTGCACTGCTCTCTCCTCTCCCCTCACTCTTTCTCTCTGACCTTGACCCACAACCTTCGCAACCAAAATGTAAAAAAAAATTGAAATATTATATTTCTTATGTGTGAGAAACAGTGAGTCTGTATTTTCTGGCCAATTCCCCCCAAAAGCATTTCTGAATTATTTTTTAGTCATCTGTCTTATTTTACAGATACACCTCCATTTTAACCAACGCTTCAATCCACACCGATTTGTTGAGGTGCACGACTCACATCTGTCAAAATGCGACTCCATCTGTCCTGCTCGAGTTTTTTATTTTTTATTTTTTTACGTGCTGTCTTTCTTCACTCGTGCGCATGAGTGAAGCGTAAACTCCATAAAGATCTATTCAAATCACACTCCTACTTTCTATATAAATGCTCTGTAGTTACTCTGTAGTATGTAGTTACAGAGCATTTACGGTAATGATGCTTATTACACCAACATGGGAAACAGAATAAACACAAATACGCTGTTCGTTCACTGTCCCACTGTTTCGTGTCATGTTTATAAGTGAATTGTGGTGTAATTACAGCTGGACCAGTATATGGTCATATAATGTTTATGGTCATTAAAACTTCTTTAAAAACAAAGCGTGCTATTGCTCTTTTCCCGCCGGGAGCACTTATTGGACATAAGTGAGTCAGAATCTGTGTGGATTGGATGGAAGACTTGCATACATAACATGCATCACTGAATTCTAGGTCACTGTAATGCACAGAGTAACAAAGATTCACCATGTCTCATGTCTGTATTTCTCTTCGATAGAAACATCTGTTGAGCTGAATTGTGTGTGCGCGTGTGTGTGTCTGTGTGTCTGTGATCTCAGGATGCAGGTGGGATCTATCTCTCTGCCAGCTGTGATTCCCTTCCGTAACCAAACCCAACATCTGTCCACAGATTATAGATTATGGTTGGATTAATATACCAGTGAAGCACTCTTATATACACACACACACACACATACACACACACACACACACACACACAACTTCACTGAACTAAATCTGCTACAGAAAGGATAAGCTTTTCACAGAGGTATATACAAAGTAGCGCTGTCAAATTCCTTTAAAAGTTGCAGTCACATTTTAATCAATTTAATATATTTAGTATTTCAAAAGAATTTGAATATTAATGAGCCTACATTATACTGCCATCAACAACAAGCATTAATGTTACACTATGTGCTTGTATCGCATAAATCACAGAAGGAGAAAATTGTTGCTTTCTTAAGCAAAGAAAATCACAAAAATGTGGCCACTTTAACAGTTAGGCCGAATTCTAAATGACTTCCTATTCACTATAGATGCTTACTAAATAGGGTATAACATAATGGCATTGTAGAATCTACGTAGTGCACATGCCCTACATGCCCAATAGAACTCCATTTGAGATTCAGCATGACTGCAATAATGCCTGGCGGGAATTAAGTACTTGCATGTGTTTTTTTTTTTTTTCATTATTAGAAAAAATGTTATACAATTTTTAAAAGAAATTGGAGAATCTGAAATATGCCATAAATAACAGGCAATTATTCAGAGCCCATTTTCCTACATAGTGACGAGTCATTTGGCCAAAAAGTTTACGAAACGTGTTTCAATAGATTTATGCTAGAAAAACAGAAACATGGGATGTTAAACATTCAAATTAATTTTTATTAATAATTAATGATTTTTTGCGTTGTATATGTATATATTATGAAAATCTGTATAGTAGTATTCGTAAAGTCAAATTCCTTCTGACAGCCCTATTACAAAGCATGCACTGTACACACACACACACTTGCTGATTCTGTATTTGTGTTGAATAAGTGATGGCTTTACTCTTTACACCAATCTTCTGCTCTCTTCCTCTCACTGCCTCCTGAGGTCTCATTACACGCAGCAAGTGTGTGATTTGCCTTCTCTAAACTGAGCCTGATGACCCACACTTTTAACCGTGAGCTAGTAATGCTGGAAAGGTCAAAGGGCAAATAAGTTGCACATGCTTAACCTAATACCCCTAACTGTTTATCAGCTCCTGATTGGTGTGTGTGTGTGTGTGTCAGTGCAAATTAGCAGGGACAGTGTTTTCAACTTGACATTAATTGTGCCTAATGCCGTATGCGCAATAAGCAAATCGTTTCGGAAGAGAGAAGCAGGAAAAGAGGTTTCTGCTTTAGCCAATGGACTTCCGGATGAATATACGACAACGGCAAGGTCTGGAGTTAACGTGACCTGAAATTGACTGATCCCAAGTCCCACCCAATCATTGCTTAGCAACCGTTGCGATCCTTTTTGTTTTATACCTCAGTCAAGCTTTCGGTACTTCAGCAAGTGTATCAGAATTTTCAGTGGATATATTTTGAATTTAAAGCTCCAGATATGGTCAAAAGACCCACCTGGGGGATTCGTAAAAGCGACCTAATACCCTGGCGTACTCATTTCCAAATCCAAGAATAAACGTAAAAGAATATCAGCTTCAGATTGAGCGAATTGTTCATCTGCTAGTCGATTATAGAAGCTGAGTGTAATTAAATAATATGCATTTCATAATGTTTACGAAATTAGTCCTGTAAAACATTGCCTCCTTAAGAACCCAAACGTAGCTGAAGTTAGCTAGCATGCCAAATGTTAGATAGATTGTCTTTGCTGAACCATCCAAATCTCTGTACATTTGACACAGATGTTATGTGGACAGGGTAAGACTACATATTGGTATTGATATTGGTAGCATTTGCCCACAGTTTTTCTTTTTTGGGGATCAACATTTCTTGTATTGTGTCTTGTGGTAGCTGCCCTAAATCGATGACTCCGGGCTCCATTTTTCAGGATCAGTCAATTTCATCACACATACACGTACACACAGGAAAGAGTTCACAGGCCCAGGTCAGGGTTTAACCCTTGTCTTCTGCGACACGATTTTCGGCCAAGATTTTCGTTCCCATGTGGGCTCACTTCTGAAAATTAAAAATAAATCAATGCCTCCTTGAGCGCTTCCTCTTTGAGAGAAGTAGAAGGCAAATGTGTGTGTGCATGTTAAATTTTCAAAATTTCATATTATTTAGCTTCATTTTACATTACAACGTAAGTCACGTGTGTCCTAAACCTTTTGGCTAAATTAACCTTGTGTCGCATGCTGCAGGAAAACAAATGCATGCTGGTTATGGCATACTTTATTTTCACATATGCTTTAAGTTGTGGATCAAATTTCTAATTAAATAGTAAGTAGTCAACAATTTCCAACAAGCACTTATTGGAGTTTTCCTGTGGCTGAATCCTAAATGGCATTTTATTGGCTATATAGTGCATTACATAGGGTCTACAATATGAACATATATATTGAATAGGAAGCCATTTGGGTTTTGGCCTAAATGTGTTTGAGGCGGCATAAATAAATAAAAATTTCCTGTGTGAAGACAAGTTGAAGATTTTTACATGGATCCTGGGTAGAGTAAGAAATGTAAAAAAACAGCTTAATATCAGCAACAAGAGAACATTATTGTGGAAAAATAAATCAAAATGAATCAGAAACATGAACGCTTAGGATAAAATTATAATATTTGCGCCTCATGATTTTCTTCATATTTTTGCTTAATAAAGAGACAATTTTCACCTTCCATAGTTTATACGATACGGATGCATGGTGTATCTACTGATAATGTTCATTCGGTCTGTCGCAGTATAACATTATAGGCTCATTAATAGTCAAATGCACAAAAAAAGTAATTGAAATGTAAATTTTACAGGAATTTCACAGCCCTACTGCATGCGTTTACGTGGGCTTTTATGCATGTACAGCAGCGTTCGTATCGTCATTTTACTTTGTGAGATACGACGAATCAGTATCTGTTTAGCTCATAGATTTCATGACAGATATTTGCGCCCAAACATGAGTTGGCATTTATTAGAAGTTTAAATTCCAGCTAGGTTCCTGTTTCTTATTTTGGTATGAAACGGTAACCAAAACAATGAGACAAATCCACTTGTTTCCTCATTCATTCTTTCTTTCTGTCTTGTTGGTAGAACTAATGATTGGTTTTAAAAAATAAATAAATAAATAAAGGTTGAGTAACTGTGAGGCTGTGGGAAAAGAATGAGTGAAGTGCAGCATTTTCAACACAGAGCAAAAAAAAGAGGTTCTCAGGAGAGAGGGGAAAGGCCATTTACATGCTAGTTGAGAGAGAGAGAGAGAGAGAGTCCACCCACCTCCTCTCCTGTGCACTGTATTACAAGTACAGCACCACTGCCAAGTTCCTCCTAAGAGAGAGAGGCAGAGTGTAGAATGAAGAGGAAGCCAAAGGCCAAAATGTTGACAGCGTGGAACATACAGGGCCCTCTCTCTTTCTGTCTTTCACTCTCTCTCTCTCTGTGTCTCTCTCTGTCTCTGTGACCAGCTGTTCTCTCCCAGGTCCGTTTAGATGTGAACCTGTAGCTCAAGGCTTCCTCTAACATTTCAGAATTCCTCATTATTTGGCCTATAGGGGTCGGCTGTAATGTTGTAAGCTGGGTACAAACCAGAGAACATGTGGAAAAAGCATTTAGGGCAGTCGTAGCAAAGTAATCTGCCGCAAAGACTACAGCTTATGCTGGACCAATGGAGTCTTTTCCTTTGTTGTTGAATTCTGTGAGACTTTAATGGCGAGAACATTATTCAAGACGGCTGATTCTCGTTGTTAAATCAGAATAGTTAAATTTACCAGTTAACCAGTGTAACTCACTAATAAGTCAATGCTAACAGTGGCGCTGAATTGGCCATTCTCAATCATTTCCATTTTTCTCCATCAACAAAATTCTGCAAATCCAGCACTTTGATAGATTCAATTTCTGTCTAATTGGTCGTCCACTATTGTGGTTAGCTAGTTTGTTGACCTACTTCCTGAATATCACGTGGTGCTTGGCTGTGCGTAAAATGCATGATTGCATAAATCAAGGACAGCTAATGGTTAGGCTGCACTCGTCCTCCAGTCATTGGCGTATATTGTCCTCTCAGAAGATCTCAAGTGAGTGTTTTTTTTGTTTTTTGTTTTTCCCACAAAATGGTCCCACCCATTGTAAATCAAAACTTGATTGGTTGATTCCACTGTCACTTCCTAATTGCTTGTGGTTAATCTAATGCTTAAGGCCTTTTGTTCAACATTTGAAGCCCTAACCAATGGGTGAGCTCACTTGGCTGCCTCTACCAAGACACCATGGGGGGAAAATCAAGATCTTTTTCAAGATTTTAACCTTTTTGTTTGCAACCAAAAACTTGAATGAATGTAAACAATCAAATTAGACTAGTACAATGCAATATAGTACACGATTAAATAGAAGCATGATGATACCATCATGTCATTTTTCGTTTCCAAAAATCCTTAGGCCTTATTTAAAGGCCCTAAGTGTTTACCTCTGCCATTACGCACAGAGTTCATTCTTGTCATTTCTTGACATGACCAATAGTTGATATGGTCATACAGCTTTCAGTGAATAAGAACAAACTTTGGATATAAGTGAAGAATGGTCTCATGCTTTTTGAGAAATATAATTGGATCAAATAAGACCAATCAATTTATAGTTTCTCATAACAGGTGGTATCTCAGTGTTTGCTCATGGACTCAGACTTTGCTTTGACATAACTCTCTGCGAAGGTCTCTTGTATTGCCGATGGACCCGATGATAGTGTTTAATAATTAAAACTGCTTGAGAAGAAGTGTGTGTGTTGCACCCCAGGGGTTGACAGATGAGGCTCACACTTCCGGTCCTTGCCCACCTTTCTGCCCAGCGTCCAAGCCCAGCTACCTCCCTGCTCCCAATATAAGACTTCTGCAATAGGTAAAGCTGTCAGCACTGTTTTATTGTTTTTTTTTAATTTTGTAAAAAAAAATATTTAGGAAGGAAAAGAGTGATAAGCAGGGTTGGACAAGAGCAGGGAAAAAAAGTGATATCTCAGCAGGGAAATTATAGCAGAGGCCATTAAAGTTCCCACAATTCAGTGTTTTCCATCTGAACGGAGGGGACGTTCGAATGTGTACTTAATAACAGGTTGGGCTTACTCTGGAGCCCACGTTCTGCTGCGGTTTGCCGTTTATGTGTTTCATCAGATTTTTCCATGCATTAAAATCTCGTCTGTGTGTGTGTGTGTGTGTGTGTGTGTGTGTTAACGCGTGAGTGCCATACCTGTTTGTCAGGAGTATCACCGCTGCGCAGGCCAGGACGGAAAAGCATTAAAGCTCAGCGAGGCGTTCATAATTAGAGGGGAGAGGCAGGAGGGAAGGTTTTTTACTGACGAGAAAGTCAGTGAAATTAAAGGAAAATAAATCAGCCGCTCCTGTGAAAAGATCCCCAGATCCTCCGTTTTTTAGAATGACATAAACCACAGCGGGCAACAGGTATAACGGACGTGTTATTTCAAAGGCCGTAAAAAAAAGCATAGCTACGGGGCTCTGCGGTTTTAAAACTGTGTTTATAACAGCGTCTTGGTGGTGTGTTGAGCTCACAGCATGAGCAATGGGGAGAAACCTTCATTCAGAGCTGGGTGAGAAAGTGTTCATTTAACCCAATAGGGTCTGTCAGCAGATCATAGACCACAGAAAGCATGTCTGAGTCCATATATGGAAATGTGGGCGTGTCTTTTAAGAGTATCCCTGACGTCAGCCGTGGCCAGACAGAGTACCTGGTCATTGGGAGGAGTGCTGGTTGTGTGTCTCTAGTGTCTCTAGTGTCCAGGAAGTGACCATGAACTTCCTGTGCATTGGTGTGATTAGCTTTTTTGACAGCCTATGACTGGTTGGCTCTTGCTGTCCTGAGGGCTGCCTTGCTACCTAATTGGAAGGCGGTATCATGTTTTCTGCAGCGCTCACACCTCCGTCGTCAGCCACGGCTTCTGGTTGGCCAGTGTGATGATGGTCTTGGAGGCAGGAACATCATCTATGCACTTGTATCCAGTCAAAGATGCTATATATTTCCCCAATTCATCACAGGTATCAGCCTCCGTAAACATATTTCAGTCAGTGGGCTCAAACCGGCTATGTAGCTGGCTATAAGATAATCTGCCAGAATTTCTGAGATTCTGTCAGATTTCAGAAAATTTCAGAAAATATCTTCTGACTTTTTTCTGGAAAAGATACATGAGACAAAGTCTTTAAATTGGCAAAATGACCACTAGTATCTTCTAAAGCCATATTCATAAATGTTCATAGTCACTGATAATTATAACTAGTTAGTTAACATGTGCTAACCTGACAAGATTTATCATATTGATAAATGTTTATATATTCACTGTCACTGACAGGTAGGTGGCTAACATGAGCTAACCTGACAGGATTTCTGAGAGAATTTTTAGTCATATTCATAATCACTGCCAATGCTAGCTAGCTGCATGACAAAAGCTAACTTGCCAGGATATGTGAGAAAATCTTCTCTTTAAGTCTAAAACTACTTTTGAGCCCTGGGTGCCTACTCAGAAACATCTGTGTCTTTGAGTTCATATGTGAGTTTATTTATGGGCTTAAAGACTAAAATTTATATATGGGCTAAAATCTGTACCACTTATAGACACTTATAGACACTTGTCTGCAGCCCACACCAACACCACAACACCCCAGCAGATACTGCTCTCAGGGTAGAGTGTGTGTGTGTGTGTGTGTGTGTGTTCTGACCAGGCCCTGACGTTAAGCTGGGAGCTCGATGCTAGTGTCAGCGAGAGGTGAACCACATGAAGCCTCCTCACATTCTCATCCCCTGGAAGCCCTGACCACGCACACCTCCACTTCCTGCTCCCTCTCTCTTCACCTTTGCTGCTCTCCCTCCATCACTTTGTATCTCTCTCTCACCTCTCTCTTGCCAAAAACAGCTTTTTAGAGTTCCATCGGGTCCTTTTAGACCTCTCGCTCACACTCTTCTGCTTCCGCTCCTTCCTTTACGGCCCTCTGGGAGACAAAGGTGAGACCTCCATCGCTAATCTGCTACCCAGAAAGCCTGCTCACACTCTCCTTCGTCCTCACCGTTAACCCACCCCCCTAGAAAGACACATTTACCTTTTTCTTTCCGTCCTCTGTTTCACCGTTCTTGCATCTCCTTATCTGTCCTACGGCAGGATGATCCATGATCAGAAAGAAGATAATAGACAGACAGCGTCGCGGCAGGGTAATCCATGATCAGAAAGAAGATAACAGACAGACAGCATCACGGCAGGATGATCTATGATCAGAAAGAAGATAACAGACAGACAGCATCACGGCAGGGTGATCCATGATCAGAAAGAAGATAACAGACAGACA
>JAOUQW010000011.1:4082934-4097060 GCA_028565825.1 Olivaichthys viedmensis
TGTTATGTTCTCAGGGTGCTATATTCCCAGGGCCCTATGTTCCCAGGGTGCTATGTTCTCTGCAGACTATGTACATGGCCTTTTCTGGCTATAAACTGAAAAGAGGAAGTGCACAACAGGTTTGTTACAGTTATGGATAACGCAAAAAATCCATTTCAACTGAAAAAGCAGCAACAAAAATTACCAAGACAATAAAATACGACAATGTTTACTTACAATATGGATTTACGTCAGTTACTGGGACTACCAGATGTATAGGAGGCTCTATCAAAATAAGTTTGAGTACGACTGACTGGGGGATCTTTTATATATTAATTTGTGCTACAGCATTTGCAACATTTCCAGCACAAGTGATACCTCTTCAAAAAGTTAACGTACAGCCCTAAATGCAGGGATATTTAGAACACAAAAATACACACTTGCACTAAAATTGGAATAATATTTACTGCAGGTCCTACTATGGCCATTCTGCAATACAAAACATGACATATAGGAGCAGGGTTAAGAGAGAAGTAGTGAGAGAGAGAGACCCTGGGGAGGTAGACCCCCTCCAGCAGAGAGAAGTAGATGAGACACCTTCATGTCAGCTTCTGATGTATGTTAATTCCTGCCCTAATTGGCTCCCATCCTCCTCCTCGCTCTCTCTGTTGGTTTCTATCTCTGTGTCTGCTTTGTGTCTGAGTTTGGCTTACGCTTTCCACTGTGTTTGGCTGCCATGCTCTACTGCCCCCCTCTCTCTCCCCCTACCTCCCTCCCTCTCTCTCTCTCTCTCTCTCCCCCCCTCTCGTACACTGCGTCAGTAGTTAAAGGAGCGGTGTCGCTTGCGAGAGGCCTGCAGTATAATAGAAGGCAGGGGTGTGGATGGACGCGGAGACAGAGGACAGGAGACTGAGAGATGGGGAGGAGAAGATGTGGCAGGTGTGATTAAAAGCGCTATGATTTATGGGACGGTTCGGGAAGGCCTGGCATCGTCATGCTCCTCGCCCACGCTAACAGCCCGAGCCCGGGGAGTCATCACAATACAGCGCGGCCCACCTTCCACACACACACACATGCAATGATAATACAAGTGCATAGGGAGCACACACGTGTACACACAGATACATTTGCATACATCGCCACACCCCGTCTAATGGCCTGGTGTTATCATCTGCATGCATCTGCATGTTTAGAGGTTAGAATAACAATTGTCCAACATTGTCCAACTAAACACTGGGGTCAGAAGGATCAGAGATTATTTAAGCCAATACTAATCATATGACATCGCCACCAGACTTTATTTCCACTTCTATGGCTCAACAAGGTGCTCAACATAAAATGCTTATGCGTTTTAATTACACCATACATGGCAACCAGATTAAATTCCTCAATATAACAGTCAGCCTAATGTTAGCTAGCTTGCTAGACAACTTGGCTACTTGTTTTAATTAATTAATTAACAAACAAACAAATTAACAAACTATTAACAAAATAGTTTATCTAATGTTAACTAGCTTGAAAAAGACCTAACATCTAACTACTGCTAAACTAAATAGATAGCTGGCTAATGTAGCTAAGGTGCTTTGTTTAGGTAGCTGGTTAGGTAAGCTAGCTAAACTGCTTATACAGTGTAATTAAAATCAGTATTTGGTGCTAAACGGTAGCCCATGTCAAGCCGAAGAAGTGAAAAGTCTAGGATGATGTCACATGATCAAGTTGGCTAATGGTTGATTAAATTTACTTTAAGCTCTGCTCTTTATGACCCAGAGACTCCTGTCATTTGGTAAAATCAAGACTATATGCGCACAAAAGTAGAGCTACGTCTCAAATGGCATACTATGCAGTATATACTGTGTACTTGAGTATTTGGTACCTGATTTTTGTAGGGCAGTAATGTCTCAAATTAAACACTTAACATTTTAAACTAACTGAAAATGACAAATTGAACAGCCACCCATTTTAAACCCAAAATATCTGGTTTAAAATTCTGCTCCTAATTTGTGCCTGTGGTATAGCAGCACTCTCGCTCGGTGCATTGCCATTAGGCGAAATTCTAATATCAGCGAATTCTGATGGCACCGCTCCTTCTGCTATATAGAGCAGGCTGCGCCTGCTAAGTGCAGAAAGTGTCCAACACTCCACACTTCATTTTCAGTGGTTTTACTTCATTATCTGGATATAGTGCATACATTATGATGAATTTCCCAGTGTGAACACCCTGCTCGCATTAAAAGTATGCAGAGTACACCATTTGAGACACAGCTTAGGTTTTTAGTGACCAGGTAGCGACACTGGTTTGTACATTTGATTCAAAATCTTCCACTATTGATCTTTGTCTTTTCAAAAGCAGCCATTCAAATGTATTTGAAGCCACAGCATGACCAGTTTCAAATGGCAAAATGCCGTAACACCACTCATTATCTGATATCTGCCTATAGACGAGCCATAAACATCAACCTAAGGCCCCAATAAATATTTTAAAAAACGCTCCGTCCGGTAAAAACAACCGCTCATAATTGGATTTGAAAGCAAAGCAAATGACCAACAAATAAATCCATCCGACCAATTTTTGCTGGAAACGCAAGCCAAACGGATATCATTTCCTGCAGCATAAATTCATTTAAGCTGGTGCGCCCGCTGAAGTAAGTGAAGCAGAGCATCTCCAGACAAAGAGAAGATCCTTGATAAATCTATTGATTTTCTTAACAACGTGTCCTGCGATTTCTCTTAAAATTACACTTTCGGGAAATATTGGCCCGAACATAACAAACAACATTAACATTTCGACGTTAAAAAAGATAAAAATGGACTGGAAACAGGATGAGAGCAGGACGAGGAGGAGGAGGAAGTGTACAAACACGTTTATGAGAAATAAAATGAACGTTTTATCTCTTACAATGAAAGACAGAATAGGAAAGAGGCCTGCATGAGAAGTAAAGCGCTTCAGTCAAATATGAGCATCCTTTCGGTTAAAGAACACACGCTCGAATACAAAATGCCAAAATGAAACGTGCAGAGAAACTGTGTGTGTGTGTGTGTGTGTGTGTCGCTGCGTGTCCGCATGTGTGAAAACTCCTCTCAGGTTCTCATCGAAAGAGGCTCAGGTGTCTAATGTGAACCTGAGAAAATAGAGGCTGCAAATTTTTCAGCCCAGAAATGGCACTCTGCATACAGATAATTGAATTTCCAGCCATCTTACCTAGGCGTCTCACCGCCTTATGGAGATTAATTACTATTAAAACCACACAAGCGCACACACGCACACTTGACACGGTGCCGTTCCCCCTTGTTTCCATGACCAGAACGGGAAAGAATTGCACCAAACAAAGAAGCCCGGATTCTGATCACTATCGCTAACGTAGCCTACATGCAGTTCATTAATGGATTTCAGGCTCATTATGTGGCATGAAGTGCTAGCTGCCAAACTGTTAAACATACGATGTGGTGAAAGATAAGAAAATTGGCTTTAGGGGATTTTTTTTAATGGAGTTTTTTTTCTTCTTCCAAGTCCAGCCCTGTTGTTGTGCGGAAGCTAGGGAAACATGCCAACGCTTTTGAGGCTAGCGTTAGCTTCTCAGGAAACTGTCTCGCTTTCATTGTACCTTGTGGAACCTGACGCACTGGATACATATACATATACAAATGTCCAGACTTTTCATACCTAAATGAACACTAATACAGGGACAAAAGAGAGCTGAATTCAGATTAGCATGGCTAATACAAAATGCTAAATGCACACAATGTAGCATGATCCATAAATTCCTGTAGGTGTAGGAGTTATAGCTGCTATCTCTACAGAGACTTCAATTAAATCTGGCCTTTTTCCAATATGACAGCTAGCAAAAGCGGCTAATCCGGCATCTACTATTTTCTTATACCTATATACCTGCTGCTAGCCTGTGCTTGTATGATTTTACTGTACTGTACTGTACAGGTTCTGCTGGGGCTTGTTTTTTTTTTGTTTTTTTCACAGTGCTTTCACAGCAGAGGCCTTCACACACGAGCACACACACCTCTCTCATTATAGCACTCCTGTCTTAACTTGAGCTTTCAAGCGCAGCTCTGGAAAGTGCTAAAACTGTGATCACCTCAGGGCCCGAAGCTGAAGTCATTACACCCCCTCGCGCTGAAGCCAGATTACTCAAACAGCTTCCTAATAAAGGTGGTCTCCGAGGTGTAGCACCTGAAGAGCGAGAGAGACAAGAGATGGTGCAATCACGCCCAAAATTAATGCAACGCCCAAAACACTGGAACGAAGAAGCTAATTAGCGCCGAGCATATTGAAAACACGGAACACCCGTCACATCGAAGCACACTGAGAGCCTCCATTCGGATCCATACATCAATCGATGGAGAGCATACCTCCATGCAAGATGTACGGAAATCGAATGACATCCACAACGGCGTAATACTCACAAATACAGAAGGACACAAAAGATGGAAGGAAAAATGAAAAACGAGTCTTGAAAAAACCTGATCCTGCCCTCCCAGCAGAGCCATGGGGCTCTGTGCTAAATCAGGCCTCATACCTTCCTGGTCAATCGATCCTCCGTCAGCGTGGGGACGCAGGGACCGGGCTTCAGGTTACTGATGGGATCAGGGACGGTCCCCAGCTACTGCAGATGCATTTCATATCACACTGTCATATGTCCAAGCTCAATCTGTCTCAGGGGTCGTGGAGGGAAGCACTGCAGAAATTAGTGGTAACATGATTTTTAACACACCTGGAGAGAGGTTATATTCTGAGAAAATTCAGAGTATGAGCATATGTGTGTGTGTGTAGTACTTAATATTTTTTCACAGTTCTTGCCTGTTATGTACTGGCGTGCAAGCATAAATGTGCAGTTTATGCTGCATGGCAACACGCAAAGTGCATATTTTTAGCTCATACATGTGCATTTGGCAGCAAGTTGTGCATGTCATTTTCTTTGCCTCCCAAAACCAGGTGTAAATTTGTGGCTGGCAGGTGGTTGAGAGCGGTATAGGCAGTGTTGCCAGGTCCGCTGTTTTCCCAGGACTACTTTTGACAGCCTTTTTTTTTTTGTCCACTGATTGGGGTTTGGGTGTTTTGCACAAAACATTAGATATCTCTCAGACATGCACGCATAAGCTTACACAGTGTCAAAGGCTACATCTACGCTGCAAAAAACACTCTGATTCTGACGGTTCTGATTCTACGTGGTACTGAAATCTGATTTTGTGGCCATGGGACGTGGGCCTCAGTGTGAACGGTCAAATCTGAATTCATACGACTTTTACGTCAATCTAACTCGAGGTTTGTCATAATTTTCCCGCCAGATGAAATTAATCTCAAAGAAAGATGGGCACTCACAGTCGAGGACCACTTGTGACTCTGGTACGGTATTTTTTTCTCTAATGAAGTAGCCGCCATGACTCCAGAGAAAGCCAACATTAAAATCTTGGCTGTTTTTATCCTCCTTACGTTCATAATGATTTGTCTGTAAATTTGCAGTCGCCGTTCACTGCATGTTAATGTTGGGTTCACTAGTTTTGCCAACATTTTGTTTGTTTACTTCAGGGTAGATGTGCCAGGTAGAGAAACCTTGAAAAAAAAATTATAATCAGATTTAGCAGAACGTGCATTGCGAATGCAGCCGAATAGATATGCAAGTGTGAATAGATATTCCACATGTGAACAGGTCTCCTAAGGGGGTTGATGAAGTCTGCCGGCGACAGGTCCTCCTCCCTGAAAATCAATAATGCTCAACGGGAGTGCAGGGAGGGCGAGGGGAAGGCCATATGGACAGGGACACACTCACCAGCTCAGGTTGAGCCCTGATTCACTGACCAGCATGAAGACCTGACACTCGGGTTCATCTCTCTCTCCGGTACACCTTCCCTCCCCAGTGCTGCAGCATCTCGAATGTCAGGCCGCCTGGGAGAGCCAGCTGTCGCCCTGCAACGGCAGACAACGGGACAGAACCCTGTATGTATCTCCATCCAGCACGTGTCTCACACGCTAATTGATCGTACGACAGAAGATGCGAAATATTGAACACACTCGCTCGTTCTCTCGCTCTCAGCTCGAGTGCAGGGGGACAAAGCAGGTACCCAAAGCAAGTGGTGCGTCTTCTCCCGGATGTTTCGGGGAGGAATGCACATAAACAGGCGCCCCTCTCCGTTCCTGACCAGACAAAGCTCCATCTGCATCCATACAAAAGCGCCAGCGCTGATTGCTGTGCCGCTAGTGAATGATCAAAATACAGGAGCACTCAGATGCATTCAGGCTCGCCTTGTTCTCTCTCCGCCGTGCACGTGCCCAATGTGTCCTCTCTTGCCGCACAATTCTAAAGACGCCAGTCTCCGGCACAGGAAAGGAAACCAAACATTATCTCTCTGGATGAGGGGTGAAAAAAAAGAGAAAAGAAAAGAAGGGGCATAAAAATAAGCTTTGTAAAACGCTGATGTGAATCTCGGGTAAATAGCGGCCCCGGGTGCCGCCTGTTCTGCAGGGAGAGAGGAGCAGAAAGGTAGCAATCAATATTGAAACACAGAAATTAAAGCATTTAGAGGCGTAATTAGGGTGTAGGCTGTCTTTCACACCTGTACAGCGCGGGGCCTGCCAGCCGTACACATCTGTCTGCCTGCACCTGCCAAGCACCTGCCGTCGCCTCAATGCTCTCTGATTAGGGCGCGAGGGAGCGCGAAGAGGGAGCGAGAGGAGGGCGCGAGAGAGAGGGAATGGCGCCTCCCCGCTCCTGCATCAGCCTTATTCCACGCTCATTTGTGTGAGGCAGGTGCCGGCGGCCGAGACACACATGACTGCCTCCTTTATGCCTGAGTTACTGCTCTCTCTTCTCAGCCAGAGCAGAGCTGGAGGATTAATGCAGGGATGTGGGTGCTTCTCTCTCTCTTCCTTTTTCTTTCCCCTCTCTCTTTCTCTCTCTCTTTCTTTCCTGTGCTTTTACCAAATCCCTCCCTGAGCGATTAGCATACCTAATTCCTGAAACCCTTGAGGAGAGGTGGATGGATGGATGGTTTTGTACATTTTTTTAGTATTTTTTTATACCCACACCTCTCAACATTTCTCGACATTTCGTTTCCTTTAACTGTCATGCCAAAACTACTTTTAGGACCTTGTAATATGTACACGAGCAGGGCTTGAAATTTAAAATTAACGTGTGGCTAGTTGTGTTCCAAATTTATTTAGTCAGCCTTGTTTACTAGTCAAAACATCGCCACCCTTAATGTTACTATATACATCAGAAATGTATCAAATACAAATGGATCGATTCGTTTAATAATCATTCATTTATTCTGTGTCATTGGAACAAACATACAAGGGGCATAGCCAAATGGGTGGCAGTTGCCACCCCAACTGACCTTAAATCACGTCTCTGAGAGGTTTATTACGCCTACACAATTCATGAAGGCTGAACCTATCATATCTAGCTTTGAATCTAGATTTTTGACCAAATTCCTTCAGTATTAGGAACTATAGAGCAACTATGAAGCCAATACAGTGATGTTATTATGTGGCCATTCACTTTGCACCAAGGAAATGTTGCAAATGCAACCTTGTCCTATACATACAGTAATTTGGTGGTGCCATTCCTTAGTGTGCTGTTGCCCTCCCCTTTTTTGTTACCCCATGTCTAAAAACCAAACCTCATGAGGAATTTGTATAAATGTAAACTATTGAAGGCGATGTGGTTGGATTTTGATCAATTACATATGAAAGAAGTCAAATGCAAACCTTAACCTTTTAATACAAATTAAGTCATGCAAATAGTTACGCATTTGCCAGTGTGCGACCATGTTGCTAAAAAACCCGGACACGCCACTACACATGCATCAATTTATTATTCTGTGTGTGCAATTTTATTATTTTCAGTATACACAGATACAGATATGAACCATCATTTTGGTTCAAGTAGAAGCACTGGAAGGCATTCGCATCGGAGGTTGGGAGTACTATCTCAGAAATATCTGACTAGATCGTAAAAGAGGCAGACCTTGTTTCTGGAAGAAATCATCCACAGATCTGTACTGACCCCATCAGCAGCTGAGCCGCTCTCACCTGTCTTCCTCCATACAGAAACCATTCAGTGGTTGGTCATGACCCCACAATGGGCTTTGCGCTTGTTAAACACCTACGTGAACGCCTTGTCATTTTTACACAGAACGAGAGAGAGTCCACCGAGCAACATTTTCTCTCTGTGCCTCCTTTTTCCTATCTCTCTCCCTCTCTCTCCTCTTCCCCTGGAAACTAATAGGATCATTCTCATTCTGCTGGAGCCGTTCAACAGTTACAGCATCACCATCTGTGTGTGTATTAACCTGAGCCTGTGGAGAGCTCGCCCAGGCAAGGTACGGCGGCTCCTCTAATGATTCTTAATCTTTTCTTTAATTAAATCGTGCAGCCAACCTGAAAAATCTATCTTAATGCAAATGAGCAGGCCCCTTTTTGGCATTTGCTTACCATAATGCACTAATAAGGTTAATTTAATAAAAAATCTGTTCCAGTTTTTAGAGATAATTGTATGTTTTCTTGATCCATTTTGTGCAGAGAGATGCTTGTTTGCGGGGATTGCCAATGGAAGGTGGGCAGGGGAGGCTGCGCGTGGCGTGTGTCATGTGTGTGTATGTGTACGGGCGTGCCACTTCTGGGCTCGATTTAGCCGTGAAAAATAGAATTTTGGGGAGGTGAAAATGTATCGGACACACACAAGTGCTGTGTTATGCCTCCCCTCTTTCCTCCTCCTTTTTTTCTATCACCTTTCATTCGAGAAAAAATAAATAACAATACAAAGAAGGAAAAATCCAAACCTCTGTAGGGCTTGTTTATTTGGTCACTCACGATTGAGCAGAAGTATATACAGGAAAAGTCAAAATCACCTGCAACAAGACCTAAATATACCAGAAATATCCAACCATGTGTCCAGCGAGACTCTGAGCCAGTCTCTAGTGGAAGGCCTCGATTCACAAAGCATTACAAATTGGGAACACTGCCCTCGGATCTGTGCTGCTCACCATAATCACTGTAAACATTGATGCATTCTGATCCTAAAACAGCTTCTCTGTCCTGCTTTGTGCATTTTTCAGTCCTGGTTATGTAGCTACAGGGCTGCGAGAGTCTGTCCTCGCCTAACTTTGATTCAGAGCCCCGCTACCCGCAGTATATTTTATCTCATATAAATGTGACAAATGCTTTGCTTATTTTTATATTATCTATATAAATAATTTAGTGGTATCTTGGCTAAGGTGTGAACTAATATGAAAGTGTTGAATTATTAATTTCATACGCAGCACCACTGCGGTTTGGCCACGTTCAGACCAGGAGGGTAAACAGGAACGGGTGCAGCACTAAACGCTGATTTTGGATCAGTTTTCTCTCTGTTCATATTGATTTTTAGGCCAGAGAGACAAATATGGAAATTGCTTATGTAAACGAAGATGATTCCTGAATGAATGAGCTCAGTGGCTCAGGTATCCTAATTAATGTAGTATGATGATGATGTGGGCAAGTCATTTTCCATTAGAAGTGGCCAATAATTTGGTTCACAAGGAAGATTCATTCTGATTCTTTCACTGATTTGTTTCTAGCTTTGGGGGAACGTGAAGTACTGTGATCATGTTGCAGAACCAGGCTATACTGTATATTCAACTAAAAGATTCACAACAGAATGGAACGTGACCGAGGAGTGTCCTGTATTATCACTCTTACCTTTAGAAACTACTTCTCAAAAGTCAGTCGTTTCACAAAGCGTCTTGTTGTGTAAGCCTATAAAACCAGAGGGCCTTGTGATGTAAAATAAAATAATAATCAAACAATTGAAGCTAATAATTGAAGGGAAATGCGAAGAGAGACCACCATTTGTAGGGTTGTTCCAAACAGAAGTGTTGAAGAACAATTACTATATAGGGCCCTTCTAAAGGGTCCTTACTGAGAAAACCAAACGATGAACACTTTGCTCCTGGGATTATTTGTGGTGTTACAACTCTGAATGGACAAATGGTGGCAGCAACTTGAGGTCACCTATAAATGTAGGTCAATTTTAACTACAAAACATATTCACAATGCATTTAGTAACAGTAAATTGAATGAAATAGCTGGAAAACATTCAGCTGTTTTAGTCTGTATTCTGACTTCTAATGTAGGCTACAGCATACAGCACGATAATGTAGCTAGCACAACACAACAAAAGCTTATTAAACACGCAAGCACAACATACAAAGCTATATTTATTTACCCTAATATTTACACGATTGCACATGATTATACATCTTTTGCATTTGTAAATTAGCCTACTTTAGAAAATCAGACATAACTGGCAATGTTCAGGCTAAGTGAATTGTAACTGGTATCAGCGTAGGGACCTTTTTGTTTCTTATGGTCATCTGTTCATTATTCATTTGCGACATTTGTTCCAGGTTACATAAGAGTCAGCGATTGTACGACAGTAGAACAAATGACATTGTAGTGCACTCTGAATGGCCGTTACTTTCGACCACTACAAAGGACCACCCTTCAGTGTGGGAAGGATGGCAATCTTTTCTCCCCTGTAAATCAGAGCAATGCTAGCCAATCGCGGACGTCTGTTAGCTCTTGTATAGAGATAGGGCAGTTAGTGGTCTCCTCCAAGAGTGTCCTATTGTCTTATGATGATGTATGAGCAGCAGGAAGGAAGCAGGTGTTAGCCAGCGACCTTCCAGAGTTAGTAGATGTTGTATAACACAAGGAACCTAGCTAGCGGGTATGGATTGGGGGTTTAATTTATTTTTTATTAAGTTTGTTACAAGTTGGTATTGCAAATGTTTCAAAGTGCTATACGGTGTGATTTTGCCATTTTGAAGAAAGGATTATCCCTGGATTATCCAGGTATGAACTACATAGAAAGAGGCACCTTAGGTATGATGTATCTGTGACTAGCAGGTAAAAAATATCCAGCACTAACCCAGTCTAACCCAGTCATGGCTAATAAGTGTGTTCTCATTGAGCAGTCCCAGCTGAAGTTAATGTTACAGGCCAGACAATGATTCCTACGCCCAGCGATGACAGGACCTCAACACTTTTCCCAGGCTGTAAACGCTTTTCGAGATGTTTCTGCAGATGCTGTGAAACGAATCACTTTGTAACTCAATGCACATGAGGCCACCACTCCCTCGAATGCTTAAGTGTCCTCAGGAGACGGCGTGGTAGAGCACGGCGTTAACTTTTACTCTAAGGAGAGAAAAAAAAGAACCAAGAGAGGAGAAAAAAATGGAAACCTTTTGCATGTGGAACCCAGTGACTTCCCAGTAACATGAATGGCTATCCCGGGAATGTGTTTACAGCATAATTTACTCTCCTCTGCTCTCTGGAAACGACTGCCTCATCTTCAGCATCAAAGACAAAGCCGAAATAAATCGATGAAACGCCACCATAAGACAGAGCCTTAAAAAAATATATAAGACCGGCAAGGTATGATGTGTATTCATAAACCCTCACGAGATATTTGGAATGCACGTCATGGAGTTATTCCATGGTCCTCCGAATGCAGGCTCACGTTAGCTTGTCACAGGTGTTACGTTATATTAATGCTCTAAAGCTCCAGGAATGACATCCTCCCTTAACAAGATGAAGAAGTACTGTAATTTGAAGACTTGTGTTGTGGAGGGAAATGGCTATTTTGCAGGAAATGTAGGGGGGGGGGGGAGCGCAGAGCTGAGACAGAGCCATTCATCAGGCTCCTCAAACACACACACATCATTATTAGTGTGGGAATGTACTTACTGAACACCTCTCATTCACTCCCAAACTGGAGGTTGAAAATGACCTCCGAAACATGAACCAACATAGTAACCTTGGGCTGTGGGCTGCAACACAAGACTAGGAGATTACCAACACTGGAACCTTTTTTTTGGAGGGTCTGCTCTTTCTCTCAGGTTTTAGTCTATGCACTCTGACATATGGCTGCCTTCTCTTATTCTCCCCTTAGCTGGAATAATTTGTTGTGACAGTGAAATGCGTTTAGTCGATTGCAATTTTTAAATTTGGGTCTGTTTACAACAGACATTCCACGACTATGAAAGCACATCTCTGCTTTCTACAAAGTCGACAGAGGCAGGAAATATTAAAATACCCAGGAGGAATGGGTCAAATGAGTTATAAAGATACACTCTAGCCATAGTGGACCCATTACAATATCATAATATCACATATAGCGGCAATCTATCAATAAAATGTTGTCCGTAATGGATTGACTTTGTCCTTTGGCCATTTGTCCAGACTCTCAAAACTCTGGAAAGCCTCAGGAATGACAGAACTGGCCAAGATAAATGTTGTGTTCCAAGTCAAGCCTGGATTAGTAAAGGACTTGTATCACTCTGTAGTGTGGATTCCATAGTCCAATCGCAGAACTTTTGTGAGATGTTAGACTTTGCCTACAGGAATTTGAGAATGACCCCATAGCTAGAGATGAAGTCAACTGTTGGTGGCACCAAGTTCTTCTTTATTGTTTTAGATAGAAGTCATAGAAATATGTGTTGGGTTAGGATATGGTGGGGATAAAACTTAATGTCAGTTAGGCGGGGTCTGGATGACATCCCCTGAATGATTTCACTTATCTATTAAAAAAGGTACCTCTACGCATGGAGATGGTCTCTCACTTTTGGCTTCTGACATAGTGGTTACATCCTTTCTCTTATGAGTCTATTACTTTTTAGAAGAGACTTTGTTGGATCTCATCACTTTCTGGATTGTTGGTTGATCCACCACTGAACGAAACCCAACTAAGACTGAACAACCCCAATCCAGCGTCGGAGCTGACCCTAGCCATCAGGGAGAAATGCCACTGAGACAGGTGGTGCAAAGATTCAACCCTCTGTCTTTGGCTCCCAGGTAAGTACATATGCATAGGATAGAACTGGCGTTCAGGTTTGCCGCATTACGTAGGAGCAGCTGTGTTAGGTTACAGGTAGGTGACCCTAGCATAGTGTTGTAGGCCCTTTTGGCTATCCTTCCTTATCCTCAATATAACATGATCTTATATAAATGACCCCAACCTCAGCTCGACTATTTGTTGAGTATACCTAAATTTCCTCCCATGTTTTTTTCACAAGACTCTCACAACAAGGCAAAAGATCATCAAGCACATGTTATAATGGCACATAAAACTTGACCAGTTGACCAGAAGAGGATGGGTTTCCCTTTGTGACTCAGTTCCTCTCAAGGTTTCCTCACAAGGTTCAGAAGGAGTTTCGCCTTGCCAATGTTGCCTTTGGTTTGCCCATTATGGATCAAGATTAGGGATCAATGACGGTCGTTAAAAGCTTTATATAAAGAACTTGAAATTAATGAAGACATGGCTGTGTTTACAAGCAAAGTTTTTTCGTTAATCCAATTCCAGAATGAACTGTTTACACGTTCTCTTAAATCAGCACCCTATTGAAAGTAATCTTAACCAAATTTATGTGCATACTTAGCTGCATTTAGTGTCAACCTCACCATAACAAGAAGCTTGTGAGTCCTGTCAGAGAGTAACAAGTACGTAATGTTAGTTCAGCATGTTAACCGAGTTTTCTGACTCTTGCTTGTGTTTTTAACAAGTTTAAAGGATGTCAGTCTCAGGAAAACATTTTTCAAATATACTTTTGTTGAACAGACAGCGAGAAGAATTTGCGTCCTACATCACTCTGCCTCGAAATGTTAGTTCGTTTCCATCCCCATTCAACCATGCAATTATTTTTTAACACAAACTTTGTTGGTCAGCATGCGTCATGACACACATGCACATTCACAAAATGTATGCAAAGATTGGAAAAGTAATCGGATTCAGTATTTCAAATCATGATTTTTCTTTAATGTGATGGATTATTAAAAACATTATTTACCTCATTTAACTGGATACACATTTCATTCAGATTTGCCTCTAATGCTTTACTCTATTCTGAATTAGGTGTGTACATGAAGGTTTATTAATCTGATTAAGCTCTCAGTCGAATATTTAACAGGTTATTATGCTGCTTGTAAATGTAACTTATAAACATATTTTACACTAAAGTTTATTTTTATACAGTGTTTATTCATTTATGTAACAAATTTAAAGGTTGGTGCATAGGGGTAGAGTGTGTGTGTGTGTATGTGTAATATATGTGATATTGGTAGTGGTGGTGGGGTGGGGATGGGGGCCTGCCTTGAGAAT
>JAOUQW010000011.1:4110532-4126118 GCA_028565825.1 Olivaichthys viedmensis
ACTGTATAAATAAACATGTTTACACTATTATTTTATCCTCATTCTCTATGTAGAATTTGTCAAGGAGGAAAATTTGTCTCGCAAAGCATTATTAATGGTGAGTGTAATTTTTATGGCTTTACTTGTGTCTCCAATATCAACTCAAGCTCGTCCGATTACGGGTTTGCTTCATTTAATTTTAGGATGTGTGTGTGTGTCAGACCATTTGGTAAATAAGCAGCTTGGAAGTAATATTTCCATATTCAATTTAGATGCTGTGCAAGAAGATTTGTTGAAAGGAAGAAGTCAGTTATACATTTGAATTTTGACATGACTAAAAAACTATCGATTTGTATTTTCCCTATTTGAATGCTACATTTAAACGCAGTACCCAGGTGCCTGATTGCTGGATCAGTCATCAGTGTGTGTATGTGTACTCTCTCTTCAGTTAAGCTGTGCCCTCCAGGGCAGGTTTATGAGGACTGTGGGAACATGGTGGAAGGACTGTCAGCCATTAAAGATTTGGCTTGTGTCCACACGTGTGAGTCATATCTGCTTAACCTTACCTGCTCCAGCCATGAGCCCTGTGTACCAGGCTGCGTCTGTCCCCCGGGGTGAGTACACTGCTGGATTTATTCCCCATCCTTTATTTCTCCTGTACAGTATTATTTATGAATTGTGTTACACAAAATGTTACACAAAATGTTGTGTTCTGATGTAGGGTCAGAATCACCAGAGCATTTCAAAATTGCTTTACTACTTAGACTATATTACAGGGTATTACGGATGACGCAAGTTATTCATTCATTGTTTTATAGCTGCATTACGACTACATTTTGCATTATGTTGCATAATATCTTGAAACTACATTTGAATCATTGTAGGCTTTTACTATGGCCAAAAATTATTTATTTGCAAGAAGAAATATAACATTGGTATGTTATTACTACAACCAGGACCGGATTTAACTTTAAAATTCAAATATGTAGTCTATTTTTTGGCTTCACTTCAGCAGTCTATCTAATGGAAACTTAATCTAATAGAATCTGAAACAAATAATTCAGATGGCTGATGAAGCTCAATTTTGAGTAATGTGACCGATTAGCTAAATATATTAATACACTTAATACACTAATTTTATTGAGATTAATGTGATTGTCACGATGTGTTCCGGGTGGTGCGCGGACACAAGCACGAAGCCGCTTCTAATAACAGACATTTTATTTAGAAAAGAAACATAACAGGTTTTATGTGCTGACACACAAACAACAGGAGACAATACAGGACGGACACAGGTGGGTATTTAAACACTTAATAATTAAGGGAGACGAACGAGGGACAGCTGGAAACACTTAACAGCACTCACGTGTCACAAACAGGGAAACACAAACAAGTTAATGTCCGCGGTCGTCGCCATGACGACCGCTCACGCTATGTTGCGCGCTCCGCCAGGCGCGTGACAAACATTAGCAAACCATAAACTTCATTAAGTTAACCCATATATTGTTTTTTGTTTTTTATTATTAAAAATAACTCCACAAAAATTTGCATAAATTAAATTACAGCATGTTACTAAATATTGATAATCAACTGAACTCAGGTCTCCAGGTGTAAATATTGGAACCCACCGTTTAGCCTCAGTTTTGAATTTCACCAATTAACTATTGCAAAAAACATTAATTAAGGCATTGTGGACTTATTTTTACTCATGGATGCAATAAATATTGATTCAGTTGTTCTTTATTTGGCTGATTTGGTTCATTATTTTAAAGTAAACAATTAATATAGCTGTTAAATACTTTGTTAGCATTACTTATGGTGTGTTAATGCTGAAGTTTATGGTTTGTTAATGTTCACTAATGCAGTAAATAATGTTAGTTAAGGGAACCTTAATGTAAAGGAAAATTTTACGGAAATTTGGGGAACATTTGTAAGAATTCACATAAGCCAACTCGTATGAAACGTTAGGTCAGGATTAGTGGCTGTAGTTTTTTCATATGATGCCATTCATACAAAATCCAGTTCTTGTTTATTAGAATTCCTACAACTTTTACACGAGATCGGGTTGAATTTGAAATGATTCCTCGTCGTGTTTTCTTTTTCCTTCCTACAACCCTTTTGTTCCATAAGTTCAGGTCAGTTTGAGCCGACGTGTCAGTCATCTATTGTCTGAACTGTGCATGATGCAGCAGCACCTGTGCCTGCCTGAAGACAGATGCCACCATATTGGACTGATTCACTCGAGTGATTTTAATGCAGTGAGGTAATGCGGAGATAAACGGTTAAACACGGTGAGCATGCAGAGCGGGCTGCCAATCAGAGCTGAGCTGCTCTGTGCCATCGGGAAAACACTAGTGCTCTCAGCCCTCGTCATGCGTGCTGTTGTAACGCGTTATTACCCAGTGTTTGCTTGCTAAAGTGCTTTGTAATCAGTTTTGTGACAGAATATGTCTCTACACTCTGATATAAATTTAGAAAACGTGAGCAAAATGTAGTCCTTTTGAGTTAAGTCAATGCATAATACATACCTTCAAAAACATAAAATTTAAGAAATGCATGAATAATAATAATAAATAATGCATATAATGTTATATTATTTTGAAGCAGTGTTTAAGAGTACCTCCAAACCCATATTAATTCGAACAATTCCGGCAAAAAACTGAATAAATAAATAATGAGTTGTCTGCTTTCTGCATTGTTTTTTTTCCTCATACAAAATTATTATTCACCAGTTTGCGAGGTGTGTTTGTGTGTGTGTGTGTGTGTGTGTGTGTGTGACCCTGTGGGATGTTCAGGCCTCACTGCTTGGCTGGACTCCAGGTCCAGCATCGTGCCCTCTGAGCCCGCGTGGGGGAAGGCAGAGCTAATCATACGCATGTTGAAGTGAGCACGTAGCCCCGAGCAAAAGGTAAGAACGAGATTAGGACTTCCATACAGTAGGGGTCTCCATAAATCTCCTTCTTCGGCTGATCTCCTGCTTCACCACGCGTCCCTCACGCTCTCCGCTATGCCTGAGCTGTAATTACTGAGGAAGCAGCGCCGGCGTAATGCGCTGTAAACCCTATGTTATAAAAAAAAGAATTCACCTCTGTAAAATAACTGGATCATTTTACAGTCGTGCAATGAAACAACACACACATAGACGTGCAGAGGAAACGGAGGCAGGCAGGATGTCGAAACACATTTACTGGTGCTTATGAATTGGATTATGCCTTGTTGCTCGGTGTAAACAGAAAGTGTGGCTGTTTTTTTGTGTTCCTTCTAAAAGATCACTCTGAACAGCCGGTTATCCAACTATAACAAGTTTTAGCAGTTTTAAAGTGAGTCAGCATACTCACTCAGACAGCAGTTTGGAAAATACATCAAATAAAATGTTAAAATTAAAGATAAGAGAGAAATCTGCATAAGCAAGTGTACATGCATGATGTATAAGTGCACATAATACAATGGTCAGTATACAAATGTAAACAGTAGACTCCAACATGGCGCCGAAGTATGTACATCATGCAAGTCAAGAAAGAAAAAGGACTATTTAACAGTCTTTATTGCAGTGCTGTGTGGATCATAAATGCCTTGAGCTGATTATTAAGAAATTCCCATGTAAGTTTAAATTTTTAATTGTATAATGTGGGAGGTTTTTGTGTGTTCCATTATTATCCTTACTTATTTAATTTATTTACATTTTTCAAACTTATCTTCTTTTAATTTTCTTTTTGCACTTTTGAGAAAGCTTCACTCCAAAATTCCAATGTATGTTTTATTTTTGCTATCACTTCAGCAATCTGTTGTTTCTATGTAAAGTGTTTTACAAAGTTGTAAACCAAAGAGATGGATTTGGATTATTATTTTTTATTCTAAATAAAAAGAAACAATTATAACACATTTATAACTAAATAGCAACAGTGACATCTTCATATGATTCTGATTGAGATCAACAATCATTCAGGATGCACAACATTTTTATCGGTCACTGTTGTAGTTCACTGTTGATCCTGACAGTATGGTTTTTAAAGAGGTGGGCGTGGCCATGCGTATGACACCACAGTGTTGCGTGTTTTGATTGGCTGGGGTGGCTGTGGGCCAGCCTCTCTGGCAGAAAGTGAGACTGTGAAGGGGACGATCAGTGGGCAGGGGGGTATCCCCTGATACTTAACACTCCATATGAGGGCAGAGAGAGGAAGAAAGACAGAAAGAAAGATAGAGAGAGTGATACAGTAATTACAGGATTGCAGTGTTTCTATTACAGCGACGCTTGTAGTGACCAGTGTTTGTTACCATGATATTAATTACACCCCTAAATTACCCACTTCAGCCACTTGTAACTACAGTAAGGGACGAAAATCCACAACTATTTTATCACTTATCAAAAACAAATACAAAATTTTACTCCGTAGATACTAAAATGCATAAATTATAACTGATATTCGCCGTTTTCATTTTGTCGTCTTTTGTAAGATTTCCACCTTTGTTAGATTTTATCATATAAACACACATAAAAAGAAAACATTGGCAGAAAATTAAATAGAGTATTCATGACAAGGCACATAAAAAAAATAAAAAATTTACATTCACATTTACATTAATGAAACTATAAATTTATTTAAATTAAATTAAAATAAAATAAAATACCCAAGAACTGTGAATAGGACAGGCTAAACAAGTACATTTTTAATCTAGATTTACAAACACTTACAAAGCCTTACGTTCCTAATATTCTCTGGAACATTGTTACCAAGTTTAGGGGCGATATTAGAAAAACATCTTCCACCAGCTGAGTTGCTCAGAATGCCTTTAAAATGGTCAGGAAGGTCTGTACTGCTTCAAGAGATCAGCATATCTGAATCGGAATATCATGTTTGCACATAATTTGTTTCATTTTAAAAAGAAAATGATATTTTGAAATCATTCAAATTGTAAAATGTGGATAATCTTCACACACAATGTGTATGTGTTTTGGGGATGTGAGGTGAAAACACTGAGGTGGGGGGGCTGTATTTGCTTGAATTTCCACCTTCTGACAATTTCCGCCAAAATCACTGACTATACCTTTAATGATTAACACTGGATATGCGTTATTGTACCTACAGCTTCCAGTCAATAATGATATTTAATAATTATATTAGTGACGAATGATGGAATCCTGTTTAAAAGAATGCAATTCAGCAACATTGTATTATTTTTTTCAGAACTAATACTATAAAAACAGTGTTTGATGGTGTATTCAGCCTTTTGGGGCCCTGCTGTATATCACTCACCTTGCTCAGTCATGCTGTAACTCGAGCATATAAAAAGCAGTGTGTGTGTGTTTGAGGCATAAACGTCCTGTGGTCTGAGCAGAGCAGTGGCGGCTCCTGTAGGAAGATCCCCATCAGCCTCCCTCTGAGTAAAAGACACAGAGGACGGAGCACATGGCTCAAACTAATGATCCTGATCAGAAGCAGGTCACAGTGCAGACGGATGAAGAGGATGAACAGAGAAAAGTGAAGAGGAGGATAAGGCGAGAGGGAGGTATGCACTGAGTATTTACCATTAGCGATGAGGCCTGAAATATAGATAGTCCTCAGCCTCAGATCTCAACAGGAGTGAGTGGATCACCACGGATACGGTTCCTCCAGGTCCAACATGCTAACACACAGCCAGAGACCCTAATGGAGCTTCACAGAGAGATATATATAGAGATATTCACTATTCAGGGCTGCTTTTAAGAAAAGAAAAAAATAGATTAAGGCATCTTTCAATGTAGTGTGTGTGTGTGTCTATATCTTTGTGTGTGCGCTTGCAAGAACTGTAAACCGAACCCCTGTTTGAGCGCCTCCTCAATATAGTCATTCATGGATGCATGCTCTGGTCCAGAAAGGGGATAAATCCGTCCTCGTGGAGGTGCCGCACCCGACAGGAGGTCAATGGCACAATCCCAGCTCCGATGAGGCGGTAGCTGGGTGGCCCGTTGTTGGCTGAAGACCTCCTTGAGGTCGGCATACTGAGGCGGAATACTAGGAGTAGGCTTTCCCGTGGGACTCTCTACCGATGTGGTGCGGCATGGTAGCTGTAGACAGTGTTCCTGGCAGTAGGTACCCCATTTCGTGAGCTCACCTTGACTCCAAGTGATGACTGGATCATGCCAAGCCAGCCATGGGTACCCCAGAATGACGTATTCCTCACTAGTAGGGATGATGAGTAGCAACAGGGTTTCTTGATGGCAGGCCCCTACCCGGAGTTGAAGGGGGCAAGTCTGGTGTTGTACGCCTCCGGATCCAACAGGTCTCCCATCCAGAGCGGTAATCCGGAGAGGGGGTGAGATCTCTACGGTGGGTATGGCGAGTCGGTTGAGTAGGTTGAGGCTGATGAAGTTCCCTGCGGCTCCGGAGTCAATCAGGGCTGGGACAGAGACAGACTGATCAGACCAAGACAGAGCCACCGTAATGGTAAGAGTACGTTTTTCTATATGAGTATGGGAAGCGGTACTCACCATGGTTGCCCCGGAACCGCCGGGGCGTCGGGGGCATGCGCCTTTCAGGTGGCCTGGCTGACCGCAGTACAGGCACAGGTTCTCCCGGATACGGCGGCTACGTTCTTCCCCCGTGAGCCGAGCCCTACCCAGTTGCATGGGTTCGTCTGGCAGGAGTACCTTGGCGTCATGAGAGGTGGTTGTCAGCTGGCGACCTTCCCGCAGCAGATTGTCTAGTGCGATAGATAACTGGATGTACTGTTCCAGGAAAGGAATCACCACTGACAAGATACTATTTGGGCATAGAAGTGACACTGAAATGGTGGTGGCATATCAATGTGTGTGCATCAGGCATAGCAGCATTGCCAACCTTTTTAAACACCTCAATGTCACTCAATGGCAATGTATATGCGCATCATCAGCATAGCTGTAAAAATTAATCTTGTGTTTCCTGATGATATTACTTAAAGTAGAGTGAGAAGGGAAGATGCCCAAAAATAGAACCTTGTGAAACTTTTAGAGCTCTAACCCGGGAGTTTTTTCCACCCACAAAGCTGTGTTAAAGGTTGCAGTATAAAATGCCACTAACTGCAGAAAAAGTAGAGAGATAGAGAGAAAGAGAAGGCACTATAGGACACAAATTCATCTAAAGTGTTGAGATGAAGACCTGGGGTTTCATTTATCAAAGCGTGCGTAGAACAGTTCATAATTCTGTGCTTAAGAACCGCCAGTACGCACGAGAAAATTAGCATTCATCACACATGTGTATGCACAGCTGTACGCAATGGACATTGATGAATCCTACACATTTTAAATTGCTCTGCTTGTGCACAGCCACACACATTTACATAAAGAAATGTCCCCAAATAGCCATATATGGTAAACAACTTCCCTTTAAAAGGCCCAGTAGCCTGCTTGTTGTGGACAACATGGACCATGTCAAGAAATCTAAGAAAATGAGGTACAGATACGGTTGCACGAAGTAGAGCAAAACAAAAATGTTTTATTTGGCTGAAATAACAGAGTTCCCTGACGCCACAGGAGGCGTAACCTAATTCCCTGACACCACAGGAGGCGTGTCCGAATTCCCTGACGCCGCAGGAGGTGTCACTGAGTTCCCTGACGCCGAGGGAGGCATGGCCAGATTCCCTGACGCCACAGGAGGCGTGACCTAATTCCCTGATGCCGCAGGAGACGTCACCGAGTTCCCTGATGCCGCAGGAGGTGTCACCGAGTTCCCTGACGCCGCGGGAGGCATGGCCAGATTCTCTGACGCCACAGGAGGCGTGACCTAATTCCCTGACACCACAGGAGGCATGACCGAATTCCCTGATGCCGCAGGAGGCGTCACCGAGTTCCCTGATGCCGCTGGAGGCATCACCGAGTTCCCTGATGCTGCAGGAGGCGTCACCGAGTTCCTTGATGCCACAGGTGGTGTGGCCGGACTCCCTGAAGCCGCAGAAGGTCTTGCCAAATTCCCTGACGCCGCAGGAGGCGTGACCGAATTCCCTGACGCTGCAGGAGGCGTGACCGAATTCCCTGATGTCGCAAGAGTCGTGACTGAATTTCCTGACACCGTGGGAGGCGTCACCAAGTTCCCTGACTCCGCAGGAGGCATGGCCAAGTTCCCTGATGCCACAGGAGGCATCACCGAGGTCTCTGATGCCGCAGGAGGCATGGCCGGATTCCCTGACGGCACAGGAGGTGTCCTCCGGGTCTCCGATGCTGCGGTGGACCAGCTCGCTGAGCTCCTCCAGTGGCTCACCATCTCAGGGGCTCACCACCGGTTATCCACGCCAGGGCCATTCCCGCACTGCGACAACACCCTGCCTCCTATCCCAGCACCAGCAGAGGGAGTCATCGCTCCACTCCCTGGGTGCGCTGGGGAAGGAGTGAGTTCCCCCACACGACGCTGGCCTCCGGGTCACCCCCCCCCCTCTCCTTGGAGGCCTGTGTTGGAGGCCACAGCGCCAACATGGCAATATTTGGCTACTATCACATGTTTTACTGAATCTTTGCCTTCTTTTCATTTGCATATCTTAATCTGAATTTATACTAATATTTAAAAATTGTCTCTTGCTTTTATGCTACATCGTATTGCAATTGAGAGTATATTTCATCCAAAATGCGATCTGCTTTAGAAGTCCGCATTTTCTATTGCCTGTTTTTCTTTCTAGCTTAAGAGTGAGTGCTTGTTTTAAAGCGGAGGGACCTAGACACAATTAAAAGACTCATAGACTGAGAACTTTACTCAAGGAAAATCTGGCAAAACTTGGAGGCGTGAACTGAATGCAGGTAATTTCAATAATCTGAATTGACCATTCAGAAAACTAAGTTAAGCATCCTCTTTGAACAAGTTTGAATACAATATACATTGTATACATTGCACATCTATTAATGCATCTTTAGAAATTAAATAGCCAGCTCTGAATTGATCCCTAATAAGAGAAGAATCCAATTAAAACATGTTTAACCATGTTCCCTGGAATTTTGACCAAAATGGCACAGGACATGGCTGTGTTTTGAGCCTCTGACACCAATGCTCACAATTGCGGCATCCAGAAATTACTAAAGCCCTTCCAAGGTAGAAGCTTATGACACAATGGAAGAACAAAACCACAAGTAACACTAAGTAGAGGTCACCCCCACTATCTTTTCCCTGTTTGTGTTGTCCTGGATAACATAGTGAGCGTGTAGGCCTTAAGGAGCTTTACAGAGCCAGGCCAGGCTAAGATGTCTAAACAGCCTTAAAAACACACCCACTTCCAGTGAATAGACTCCAAATCTCTTTGAAATCCTATTTTGAGACAGACTCAAAACATGGCCAAATAGAAATATGTGCAGAAGTTCGTAAAGAGTTATTTCTGATGAAATGGCTAAATCATATGAAATATCAGCAGATGAATCATTACAATGCAGGAGTGAAGGAAGGTTTATGCACGCACTCGCACACACACACACCGTCAAGGCTGCCAAGTCCCCCATGAGCCTGGCACAAATTTGGCTATGGAAGGAAAGAACCGTCTGTTGCCTCATTACTTAAAGCTGTTTGAGGAGGCTGAACTTAGAGACCAAACATCGGCAGCATCTCAAAACCTCTAACACCTTCCTTCATATATACCTATCAGAAACAATCTGCATTTCCGATTAGTTATTTCCTCAACCCCTTACTAAAGTAGCAAAGAGGCCAAATTCTGGCATTTAAGTGTATTCTATTGAATTATTTAATCAGCTCAATAATTATTTAATTATTCACACATAATCTGATCGAAACATGTAAATTAAACAAAAAAGCAGAAATGTCAAATACTCAACAAACTGATGACTCTATAAAGTGTAAATACTTTCTCATGACTTTAACTGTTGGGAATTTCACAATGCGTATTACTTCTACTGGCTTTCTAAGATTAATTCAGGCAGCAGGTGTTCTATAATCTTCTAAAGAAGTGTATTCTCTTTTACTAGTCATGTGGCATAAGCTTTTGACCTCTGCCTTTGAGCTCTTGAGAGACTTCAGGGAGATTTGAATCTGTGTTTGAGTGCAAGTGTGTGTAATGCTCCTCATTCGCTGCGGAAGGACCGGTCACATGCCCCTTGGCCCATGTTAATTACTCCATAGTTAATCGGCTTCCGGAGAACAGTGTTCCCTTTAGAAGGCCGTCCTTAATACTAACCCCTTCTTTGCTATCTTTTTGCCCATTGCTCATAGGTTGGAAGATTTACAGGAAAGGAGCAGCCAAGAGTGGAAAAAAGAAGAAAGCCAATGGACATGTAATGAACATTTGAAAGTATTTAAGCTCTCACAGTAAAGTCAACTGGTGTTAGACACAAGTCAAAGTGAAAGTTTACTGTTAAAGCACTAGTACTGAAAAAGGTTTTCATGTTTGGGAATACTTCCCTCAATGCTTGGGGTTACTTATACAGCACCCGAGATTTAATAGTTTTGCCAGGTAATGCTGACCACGAATCAGTTAATTTTCTTTGTGATACTGTTCCAAATATACTCAGACACACACCTCACTAAAACAAGATGTGTAAACAAAGACGTCATTTACAAACCCCCTTGTCTGTCTCTCTTGTTGTTGTAGAGGCATGTGTATATGAGCTGGCTTAGCCAAGGGCATTGTGGCTGTCATGTTTTTAGTGCAAGCCATCTGCTCTGTGATCCTGCTGTGGTGCCAGCAATGAGAAACAAGAAAACAATCTGCCCAGCAGACTCAGACACACACATACACATGATCACATGCATTACACCCATCCCTATCAGTAGAAAATGTGGTATTACTATAATGATGGCAGTGTTAATGCTGACAATGTCAAAGGTATGAGTTATGATGATGTCTCCTTCTTATCTACAGTTATAAGCCAGTTACAGTCTGTACAGCCCCCTTACGTTTTACACTCAGTACCAGCCTGTAGTTGATGAACTTTATTCAACAATCTTACTAATGCTGACTAAATGCATCTGGCCAGATAAACAGTTTGCTAGTGGATCACTGTCAAGGTAAATGTAGCAAATGACTAAAATGTATTTCTATATTCCTCCATCTAATGTAGATCAATAAATGAGACTCATTTTTCCTAATTGTTTCTCTTCTAATTCAGAGCAAACCACAAAGCTCTACAAGATTTAATAGCAGATCATGCCCTACTTGCTATACTTCTGGTTCCAAAACTTATTAAATTAAATTAAAACTTTTTAGAGTTATGTTGGAAGGACCAGTTTGGGATGAGTTCCTGTTAGGTGAGGAACATCAATGGTGTGTTAACTTCAGAAATACCACACATACATTGACAGTAATGCAATTTCACCTGCAGGTGTGTGGAATATCCCACATTAATTAAGGCCATTACTTTTTCCCCAAAGTGGCTTATGGATGATAATTACGGAATAAGTAGAACAACTGGAGGTGAAGTTCAAAGAAATGGCAAATAAATCTGAGCAGGAAAATATCAGAAGGGCTAAGAACCAATCCTCCTCTGACATGTATAGTGAGTAAACATGAGTGGAACTAAACAAAAGTACTGAGGAAAGATGGATGAGATAAGCCAACAATGTGTTAAAAGTAAGGTAGGTGAACTACTGGTTGTGTTGGAATGATAATGTGACCATAGAGATATAAGAACAAATATTGATTTGTTCGGAGACAGAGGAAGTAGATATGGTATTGGTTAAGCGTAGTTATGCCTTAGTTTGAAGATTTGCTACATACCACACAGTGGAATAAAGAAACCATGTTTTGTCCACTTCATGCAGGCTGGTTCCCATGTCAAACGTATATAATCAGTGATGCATATGAACTACACACAAACAAGTTTCTGAGAACAGAGGTACTCTGATCTTACTGACGAAATATCAATGAGGTAAGCCAGTGACCTGTGTTAAAAGTATGTTAAAGTAGGTACCTACAGTGAAATAAAGAGAGCAAAGTACTGAAGTACTGCGGTAAGCAGAAAGCAGTGTGTGTTGTCTCAGATGGGTTATGGCTGAGAGAAAAGGTAATGAGAGGAGACCACTCAGCATTTAAAGAGATGAACCATTGCTTGACTTCCCACATGCACACACACCTACACACATACTTTTCATCCCTAACTTTCAGAACTCCACATGTGACGCCTCAGCACATTGACACTAGAGCATGCTGTCATTCAGAAGAAACCAATCGGATTCCATTTGTTTTCAAAGAGTTGTTGCCACACACCATTCACCTGAAATTGATTGCAGCAAGAGTCAAGGCTTGTGTTTCTTCAACACAGACACAAACATTTTAAGCTCACTCAGTTGAGACCCACACAAATAGGTGAACCTCTGTCCTATATAATGGGCTACGCAGAATTGGATTTTTTTCAAAATGCATCAATCCAGGCTGCAGAATAAATAACATTGTTCAACATCTTAAGGGCCACATCCACTCAATCATCATCTCAAGGCTGTCACATCTGAGTTGACTTGAACTCTATAGTTGACAGAAATATAAACAAGAAAATTTACATTTTCAGAAATATAGACACACACATAAAGGTTATTACACACAAGGCTGAATGTTTGTGAGCAAACACCATTATACACACATTAACTCAGCCCTGTGTTATAAAACAATAAAGCAGAAATGACTCTAATCAACTCCCCCAGAGTTTCTCCTCCTTTAAAAGAGTAACCTAGCCAATTTGTCAGTTAAGATTTATTACCAAAAAACAACCTAATGTACACACAGAGCCTGCAGTCCCACTGACACACTGCAAAGAGACGAGCACAGCATGGGCCCAGGCAGTCCACTCTGCAGGACCTGAAGGAAACCCACTGGCACAAAATCTAGGTCAATATGGAAATGGCCAGGCAGTTTGAATATTATGGCTATTACGGCATTTATTATGGCTATTACTTATTCCCTGAAGCGGCTTATGGGTGGCAATTATAGAATAAGTAGAACGACTTGAGGTGAAATTCAAAGAACGGGAACCAATCCGCAAACGTTTATGGTGAGATGAGTGGAACTAAACAGATGTATTGAGGAAAGATTGATGATATAAGCTAGTGACCTGTGTTAAAAGCAATGTTGAGGCATTACTGACTGTGTTGGACATATGATGATGTGACCATAGAGATATGAGAACTTTCTGCCTTTATTTGTAAAGTTCTTTGCTTATGAAAAATCTGAGCAATAATTCAGATCACAATTATGCAGTTTTCTTAAACATAATGGGATTTAGGCTGGAGTTTAATCACTGACATGTGTCGTTAACAGGTTTCATGATATCATAAGTGTGAATCACACATAAAGATATAAATGCTGGGTAATTTCCGACCAAATCAAAGGAACTGATAAAGTCCTTCAGATGGGTAGCAAAACATCTATAACATTGTAACACAAGGTCAGTTGCCTTGACTCTAACAATTTCTATTTGGTAAACATAATCTTTTCCATTTCCATTTGGTTCTTTTACCAAAGCACAGTTATGCTCTTTTGTTACTTCCTTTACAATAGAGAGGAAACATCTGACTACAGTAAGTGCACAGCTGTGATCGCAGTGTAGCTTTCAGAACTGAGGCCTTGATAGGTTGTCTCTAAGTAGGAGATTCGTCTTTGTTCTTCTGAAGGAACACCTACACCACACAGCCATCACTATGTTAAAAAAAAAATCACACCTGCATAATTAGCCTGGCCTCATGGCTCCATCCACGCAATGTTTACAGATCTGCCACAAGGATAAATTCCTTAGAGGCGATGCACCAACCAGAAATTGCATTTTCAAACAGTCTGCATGCTCTCGCCCTGCTATAGATAGCAAATTAACAACTAAAGACTGTGGAGCAAGCAGAATTACCACCTACCTCCTCCCCCAGCTGGTTAGAAAAAAGAATCGATTTCTCCCTTTAATAACAACACTAAAAAAGGTTGTAGTCATATTGTCTGTGTGTGATATTCCCTTTACCCAATCTTTGATTGATATGGTGCTTTGCAGATAGTGAGCAAAAACTGCATCTTGAATAAAGCAGTGAATATTTTAGTAACGCTGTGCTGATTGATAATTCCACGGGAGCTTGACAGAAGAGAATGCAGAAGCTGCTGTAGAGTTGCTGAAAGGCAATGTTAATCTGCATAGTTTCTCTCACATATCCTACCCTACAATATGTAAACAGCACCTAGAGCACACTGTTCTGCAATGCTAAGATGATGCTTTCATTTGCTACAAATGTTTTCATTGCATTTTTCAGGGAGGATGATATAGCATCTGTGTGTTGCCTAAATCTATGTACATGAGTAAGGCCATGCACACTGATGTGTGTCCCTCTGCACAAAAACCCACACACACAGACAAATGAAAATATACCACATCATGCTAAAATACTTGAGCTTACAAGCCTGTAGGATTAAAAATATATACACATCAGTTACACATAGTGTTGTAGTGAAGACCACTAGAGGCAAGAACAAGTCAAGGCAGAGACTTTGTAGAAGCCTGGTTCGAGCGCAAACAAAATCAGATTAAGATTTTTTTCAGAACATAACAAACAGAGAAATTCCTCTGTATTAATTTTAGATTCATTATTGTCACGATTGACCAGGAGAAATACAGGACGGATCCAAGTGCAAATAGATTTATTCCAACACAAAGGAGAAATCCAAATCGTAACCGTTAAACAGGTGTGTAATCCAAAAACCGGTAAATCAAACAAATCAGCGGAGGTAACAACAGGGCTAACCAAAGAGTGAAATCCGAAAGACAAGCAGAGTTCAGAGGCAGAGAAACTAATCCACAAACGCTCTGTGATGTCTATCATGACGATAAGGCAAACCTTCGCAAAGAGTCCACGTGCGTGTCCGTGTATTTATATTGTTTGTGATAACAGTGATGCTAACTAGGTGTGTGAATCGTAAGTGTTAGTATTCGGGGGAAGGTGACCTCTAGCGGTGCGGGGTGGTATTGTCTGCAGCTTCGGGGGATGCTGTGACAATTATACATGGTAGATACCAATAAGTCATACAGTACATGTTAAGAATTCTGGTAATCAAAACATAATTCTAATAAAATAGAAGGTGATATTTGTCGTACGGCTATTAGTTAAAGGTAGCCTATTAGACTTAATTTTTTTTACCCTTTGTCTTAGCTTTTACAGTTTTTTACGAATGCTAAAACACATTTTCTGAATATACTATTTTTTCAAAACTTCAAACACAAATCCAAAAGCTGAAACTCAATTCACCAAAATGCCTCTCTATCTGGCAAAAGTAAACAATTGACGCAAAAACATATTAACTTTGCTCATAATGAAACTTTGCTTTCAAATACATTGCCACTACTGATTATCAACTAAACGAGGGAAATCAAATGAAAACACTGTTATTAAATATGCTAATGAACTGATAAAAAACTGCACAATTTTTTTTTTACTCTTATTTAATGGCACACAAATTACCTTTTTGGCAAAGACAAAATACATTCATTAGAGACAGAGTAAAGTGTGGATTTATTGTGTCCCGTCATCAATTCAATTCAATTTTATTTGTATAGCCCTTTTAACAATGGACGTTGTCACAAAGCAGCTTTACAGAAATCCGGATGTAGATCTAGATCCCCGATGAGCAAGCCAGAGGCAACAGTGGCAAGGAAAAACTCCCTGAGATGACATGAGGAAGAAACCTTGAGAGGAACCAG
>JAOUQW010000011.1:4157285-4168341 GCA_028565825.1 Olivaichthys viedmensis
TAAAGCTGCTTTGTGACAATGTCCATTGTTAAAAGCGCTATACAAATAAAATTGAATTGAATTGAATTGAATTAAAATCCTAACAGATTATGAAAAGACTGAGCATCACACACTTTTCGACAGGTTTTTATTTATTTTTTGTGACAACTGAAAACAACTAGGGATCACACATTACTCAACTTGTAACTTGTTGCTAAACCGAACACACCAAACACACTTGCTTTCCCCTTATTACAAGATGGTGACAGCAAAACAAACATGGAGGTCTCACCCGATTAGTTTTTTGGCAGTTGCTCTTGCAACATAGCTTTTTATTTCTCTGCGTGATTGTGCAATTCTTAGAATTTACGTCGTACAGGCACTTATGTTCCTGCCACAACTCAATCGGTTTGTCCTCCATTGAGGAGCTCTACTGCAGCCGTGAATGCCTCTCTGCTATTTTGCTTTATATACAGATGGGTGACAAATCAAAGGAAAAACCTAAATAAATAAGTGCATCCACAGGGCACGAGTGCTCACTGAATGGTTTGATGAGTATGAAAATGATGTGAATCATATGCTATGGCCTTCGCAGTCACCAGATCTCGACCCAATTAAATACCTATGGGAGATTTTGGAGCGACGTGCTAGACAGCGGCTCTCCACCACCATCATCAAAATCTAATTGAATTGCTTCATAAACTCCAACTCGCTCTAACTGGCCTGAAACTTGATTGAGAAGCAAGAAATTAGTCTAATTTTCCTGTGCAAACCATGGACTCGGCCAACCAGCAAAGACTCTGCTCGATTGTGAATCATGGCTATAATTGAGGTGAAAGTCATGTAATGTAACCTTGGCCTCAGGTACGTGTGTGTTTTTGAATGCCTCTCTATGGAAAGCCATCAGCTCTGATCTCCTACAGGAGACATTTGTTCTGCGCAGCCTAGATATCCATGAACAAAGGTTACTGACAGCATTTCTGAACCACAGCAGAAGAAAATGGAAGAAGAAAAAAAATCCCTCTCTAAGCATCATTTTTCATCAGATTGCACTTGTTCATGGCTGGCTTGCCCAGGGAAGCCGAGTGAGTCTGTCCGTAATGTATCGTTGTGTGTGTGTGTGTGCAGACGGAGTCTGTCTGTAATGTATCATTCTGTGAGTGTGCGCGTGTGTGTAATCTATCAGCGTGTGATTTCTGACAGAGTCGGAGGTAATAACCGTAGGAGTTTGTGTTCCCCGGCTGATGTCAGCCATCGATCTGTTCCGAGACGACTCATTCGGCTGATGGAGGAGGGGAGCGGGTGTGACCGCTGACTCTAGACCTGTGTTTCGGCGTCCCAGCGACATGCTGTCCCACGCTCTGAGAGTCTATTGATCTCCGGTGGATAGACAGCCAGAGAGAAACACACTCAACACACACAAAGACACACCGGTCATTTCTCTTCGTCTCTCAACAAGGGCCTTGCTGCAAGCAGCCCGACCGAGTAAATCCAGGAATCATCAATCATCCAACGCTTCTCGATACAACGTTTCCTGATTTAAACTTTGGAATCTTAAACAATAGGCCAATTGTGAGTGCACATCGGAGGTTTATTTGTGTGTGCATGTGTGTGTGTGTATGTGTGTATATGAGTGTCATTCCTATGACGTGTTTGGTTCGTGGAATTTGGTTAGGTACCCATAATTTCCAATTTTTGTACCCTTAATGCCCATTTACCGCACCAAATTGGGTACCTATAATTCTTATTTACCCTACTCATAATACCCATTTACTGCACCAAGTTCGGTACCTATAATGCCTACTGAACTCTTGCTCTCCCCCCCTCTACTTGTTCCTCTCTCTCTCTCCCTCACTCAATCTCTATCTCTCTCTCTCTCTCTCTCTCTCTCTCTCTCTCTCTCTCTCTCTTTTCAAGCAGTGTTCTGAGCCATATCCAGAACTCAGGAACACAGCAACACACACACAAACACGATGATCATGATGATGACGATTATGATTATGATGATGATAATTATTGTTATTATTGTCTGGAACAACACACTGCGATAACCGCCAGGAGACACAAGAGCATAGTAACTTTGTTGTCATACGGTGTAACACAATGCTACTCTGCTGAGTCCACTGAGGCCCATAGTCGATTGTACGGACTGGTTGTAGTCCTGTTACTTAACTTCCTGAACAGAGTTGAATTGGTTAAATGACATGTCGTGGTGCATGGGTATGATTTAAAACCAGAGGTAATCAGTAGAAGTTGTGAATCAGGTGTGTTAAAGTACTGGTCCCCCACCATCAGTTCTGATGATCCACCATAATGTTTATTTTACGGCACCAAGTTGGATAACCATAATGCCTATTTACTGCACCAGGTTTAGTACCCTTAATGTCTATGGAGTACAGAAAGTTAAGCACCCATATTTCCCATTTACTTTACCAAGGTTGGTACTGATCATGCTCATTTATTTCACCAAGTTAGGTACCCATAATGCCCATTTACTGCTCAAGGTTGGGTATCTATAATGCTCATTTAGTGCACCAGGTTAGGTAATAATAATTCCCATTTATTGCACCAAGTTGGGTACCCATAACACCCATTTATTGCACCAAGTTGGGTACCCATAACACCCATTTATTGCACCAAGTTGGGTACCAATAACACCCATTTATTGCACCAAGTTGGGTACCAATAACCCCCATTTATTGCACCAAGTTGCACACCCATTATGCCAATTTACTGAACAATGCTGGGTACCCATAATGCCCATTTACCGAACAATGTTGGGTGCAGTAAATTTCCATTTTCTGCATCAAGAAATATCGATTTACCTAAAATACCGATAACGGTCATTAACTCCACCAAGTTGGGTACCAATAATGCCCATTTACTACTCCAAGTTGGGTACCCAAAATGCCTTTTTATTGCACCATGTTTGTTTTTTGTTCATTAAAAATGCTTTACCTTCACGATGCATCAAAATCTGATTACCTCCTACATTGTTATGTACATAAAATGGCATCATCATATGTTATTTTATCATATTTTTATGCTATACTATTTTGATTGCATTCAAAAAAAAAAAAAAACGTGAATAGAGATATGAAAACAAGTTGCAAGTTTTATTTTGGAGCAATTAGGGAGGGGGGGGGTTCAATAAATACCTTGGGGATTATTCTCAACGCCACCATTTGGCATTTGTGTGACAGTTAAAACGCCTTGCACCTGCTAGCACTCGGGTGGAACGCGCTCATACACACACACACACCACACACAACAGTTGCATTGAATGCATGAGAATGGCACACAAATAAATTCACACCCATTGAGCAGGCACGCAGACACAAACATCTATCTAGCTCATGTGGAGATGAGATAAAGAAAGGTAGAAATAAGGAACAAGTGAGAGAGAGAGGGAAAGAGAGTGAGTCACTCTGAGGCCCTTCACCTGCCGAAATGAAATAAGCCAATTACTCAGAGGCAGGAGTGTGTTTGCAGGCACCAGTGAAACCCCTTATTTAAAGTGGAGTTTCTACTTCAAAGAGTGTGAAGAGCGCCAGCGGAGCGAAGAGAACACACACACACTTACACACAGAGAAAATCTGTAAAGCAGCGGAGCTCAGAGGAGCACATCACCTCATCAGGAACAAATCTGATCCTCCCTACAGCCTAATCCTGAAACACCGGCTGCCATTAACCAGCAGCCCTACTTATACTCTTTCTCTCTCTTTTTCACATACACATGCATGTACATAGTCAAGAAAGAGAATTTATCTTTTGCAGATGTCTCTGTGAAGATGAAACTGTCTTTTGTGTGTGAATTTGGTTGTGACAAAGTACCTGTGCGTCTACAGCATGGGGAAGTGTATTTTTATGTGCAACTGTATTTAAAGGTAAAGTATGAATGCATTTGTTGTCACTGTGTGCGGTTTGGCTGCTGAGAGTAAATTTGGTTGTGAGCAGGACAAAGTATTTCTCTGATTAGTAATGAGGATAAAGTATGCTTGCATTTGGTATGTTCTAAGTGTACTGCTTTTATATGTATGTATGTGTGTGTGTGTGTGTGTGTGTGTGTGCATGAAAGCATGTGTGGATACCTTGTGAGACTTTGATTAGGACTCTGTCGGTATACACAAACACACTCCCTCAACTTGTTTTCTAAGTGGGGCAAAATCAATATTGCGAAACCGCAGCGTCTTCAAAGGCACGAAAGGAGAAGACGTCGGTTTGCAGCAGACGCTGTTTCTCCACCACAATTTTTTAAATTTTTTTATATCAAAGCAACAGAGCTGAATCAAAAAACTCTGCAAGATAAACATAATTAGACATTTCTGCAAAATGTCAATTTGCCTTGATTGTGTCTGCTTCACACTCACAATCAGCATGCATTCACGGCTATAGTTCCCTCCTGTCAATTAAATGCCATTGTTTTAGAATTATTTTTCTGCACTCGTTTAGCACTGATGCCTAAATATTTAGCCTAAAATCCACTTGGAAAGACGAATGATGTCATTGTGCATATCTCTCATTCACAATATTTGAATATATGTCAAAATATTTGAATTCGATCCACCTTCTGTAATTATGATGTGTGTTGTGTTGAAATTAAACAAGGCCGGTAGGTTAATTTACAAGTGCTAATTACTCAAAAGCCTCAAAGTTTTACATGTTTGAAAAACCATCGAGGTTGAGAACTTTTGCACTCAACTGTATATAGTTAAGGATAAAGTTGGTGCAACCATACCGTTCCCTATACAAATACACTTTGGCAATATTTTTGGAGCCAGCACTGCATCATATGAATTTGATTACCGACTGACCAATGGCAGCACTTGAGAGCGTGCACTGTCTGGCTTTTTTAAGTTCTGATATGAGATGGTGGTAGCCAAAATGTATACTGAATGGGAACTAAACACAGATAAGACCTAAAGTTGTGAGAGTAGAGGTTTTTGGGGCAGTGGTGGCTGTGGTGGCTCAGTGGTTAGGGCACTGGGCTGCTGATCAGAAGGTCATGGGTTCAAGCCTCAGCTCTACCAAGCTGCCACTGTTGGGCCCTTGAGCAAGGCCCTTAAACCTTCCTGCTCCAGGGGTGCTGTATCATGGCTGATTCTCTGCTCTGACCCCAGCTTACCAACATGCTGGGATATGTGAAGAATCAATTTCACTGTACTTGTATTTGTATTTGTATATGTATATGTGACAATAAAAGATTCATTCTATTCTATCTGTTTTCGTGAGACAACGGACAACCCGCGCCATAGGATTGGTCCGAGGAATTCACTGGAGCCAATCGTTCGGATGTGTCGCTTTTGCATAGATTTGAGAAAATCCCAATTCAAATGTCGCTTGTTGCCCTGTCGCCGTGTCGCGCACTTACATGGAAAATAAACTCTATAAATCCTGAAAGAGCAGACCAGGAGCTGTCCTAAAAACCTGGGTTAATGTCCCAACACATCCCCTTAGGGACTGCCGTCTACTCACTTTAATAGTCCTAAAAATGCACACACACACAGACATGCAGACACACCCTTGAGGGTCTGCGTCAACTCTGTTGTCGGGAGTGCCTGTTGGATATGTCTTATTATAGTGCAAACTACAGTACATACTAGGACTCTGTCTCATACACACACACAGGGCCTCTCCTGTGGAAATCTCTCCAGAGACGAGGGCATTTATTCCTCACTCACAAGAGATTCTGAGTGGAAGCGCTGCTTCAAAACCTACTCGACAGAGTCACAGAGAGCGAGCCAGCGAGAAGGAGGTAAAAGAAATCTTAGTGTCAGTACGGACTATGTGAAAGCTCGAGCATGACTAAAAAGTGCATTGAGTGCTAGTCAGTGAATTCCGCTCCCCTATTTGTCTCTGCCACTCGGCCGCACGCTTGTTATTAATAATGCATGGGCCTGGGGAATGGATTAGCGGCTAGCCTAGCACAGAGATAGCTCGCTGCAGTAAGACTTCTGTTAGCGCTCCGCTCCATGTGTGCGTGTCGTGGTGTGTGTGTTTGTGTGTGCACCCGTTATTTTTTTGAGCAGATTTTGGAAGACACGTCAGGTATGCTTGAGGAAGGAGAAACCCCAGCTTCCACAGGAGCACACAGTAATTGAGTTCATTGATCAAATATGGTATGACAAGAGAGAGAAAAAAGGAAGAAAAAAAGAGTATTGTACCTTTGTCTAGCTTCATGCTAAGGCCTCCCATAGCCTCACTAAAAGAGATGAAGGCTAATGCTACACATTCTCATCGTCCCGTCTACACAATATAGGCTATACATTCCTAATATATATAGTTCGGTGAAAAAAGATTAATGTTCTCTTTAACCGAAATACAGTGAATCAGCCAAGGCATGTTTGGTGTCTGAAGTTTGCTTCTTAAGTTTGGCACGAGAGCTACATGGCTAATGTAGCAAACAAGTAAGGAGGCTTACAGCTATCAGTTTAGCATCATGCAAACTTCAAACTGCATGCCTAAATCATCACACACTTGCCTCAAACCACGTTTGGCTGTTAACTAACTTCAGATAGACTTGCTTATGTGGTTTCTGACACTGTATGACACACTGTTAAGGATAAAAATAGACAAAAGCACGTCGCAGTAGTAGAGGCCATCTTGAAGCCAGAATCGCTTTTTTCCTCAGGAAAGTACATTCAATTTTTTTGTTAAATACGGACGTATTCTGCAATTTTATCAAACTGTTTATGTAAAAATGGTATTACTGAGGCAAACGATATCATTTAAGGCGAGTGTGTGGTGATTTTTTTTAACTATAAGCTTTCCTTACTCGTTAGCTTCATTAGCCTTGACCCTTTAAACACACCTCCCCATGAAGAAGCTCTGAATCTAATATTCACATTGCATATTCATTCGATAGGAATTCAATATTATCCTGTTATCGCTGTGTGTTTAAATATCCCACATCAAAATGCTTCACTGTGTCTTTAATAAGTAGCGGAGCCTTTTCCCAGCATGCCTCTGGGTTGACCTGTCTGTATGAAACATTAACGCAGCTTTCACCTTCTTAATTTTTCTTTTATTTTAGTGATTCGTCACTCAGCTCACCTCTCCCATTTGGGTGTCAAAGTCAAACAGCAAAAAAAAAAGAAAAGGTTGGATCCCCAAACTACACAGCGCGTTTAAGTCAAAGTTGCAAGGGAAGGCCTTCTGGCAGGCGGATGAATCGTGACCGTCGCTGCTCGACTGAAACCTGCTCAGCTGCTGTCATGGGCAGCCAAAAGCCCTCCATTACTGTCAGTCTCGGCTCCTTCTGCCACCGCTGACTGAAGCTGCATTCATTTAGCGCCAAGTCCTGTGAGCCTCTCATTAAAGGAAAGAAAAACAGATAGGTAGGGAGAGAGGGAGGCAAGAGAAAGTGGGGGATGAAGGAAAGTATTGGAAGAGACAAACGGAGAGAAAAAGACAGAACATTAAGGGAAAATGATGGAATAGACACACATGGGCTACAGTCAGTAATTTTAGACCTACAAAGTGCATCTATAAGTGTGGTGCACCTAATAAAGTAGCCACTGAGTGAATATATAGTGGAAAAACGCTGGAGTATTCCATTAAACACTAACATTAGAACTTTAAAAAATACTCCAGCGTTATTTAACCTAATTCCTATCTACCACATCTGTAGCATATGTGCGATTACCACAAGAATTTCAACACATTGTCCTGTACTGAGAAAAGAACGAAAAACCCATTTAATCAAAACGAACGTATAATGAAAGTCTAAGGGCAGATGTTAGGGCAGTCTCATAAATTCTTCAGTCAAAGGTATTTGTAAATTAAACTATCATATCTGTGTAATTCGTCCTTTCAGAGATGGGACTACTTTTTCAGAAGAAAGAATTTGTGGTTATGTGTTAGGGGGTTGCCAGATCATGTCTAAAAAGTTGGGTTATCCAATTTGTTTGGAAACTAATAACCTTGTAATTGGCCGCAGCTTGACATGGTTTGTAGTTAATTGGGAAGGGTTTAAACCATGATAGGATTGAAAACGGTGAATCCAATCTGGCAACTCTGTGTGTTACCAATGTAGTTGATTGGGTCTGATCACACCTGGATACCACAAAACCTTTGGAAAAGCACAAGAGAGCTACATACGAACAGCTTTGGGAAGATTTTCTCTCAGGCCTGTCTGATCCAAACACCTTTAAAGGGTTTGCCTTTAAAAATGCTGGAGTATTCCTTAAATATTCATTATGTAAGAATGTGGTATACACCATTATTAGTCATTCACATCACCAACCTGACCATAGAAAATTCATAAGAAATCCTAATGAGTAAGATTTCATTGAATTTTGTTGTGGAGGTGTTGATAACTGTAACCCAAACTTATGACCTCACTGAAATAATAAATAAGTGCAGTTCTTAGTGATAGGCATGAAATAATTACATTTACTAGACACCAAGACAAAGTTTTAAATTGCTCACTGTAAGTAGAGAGATAACTTACTTAGCAGCTATGGCCGCTAACCACACCTTCTCCTGTATAACCTTAAGCATTCATAGATTTTCCTATAAATTGGTTTATGAGACTGTGTTGGTCCCACAGATTATTTACAGCTCTCTGTGTGACCTCGGTGACCCCTAAGGTTGAGACATTTTCTTCGCTAATCTCACAACCATGTTACGGAAACGCACCATCTTCCCGCCTCAATTTGCATTTTAGTCCATTCCGGACTTTTCCCATTTGATCTTGTTTAACCAGCCAAGCAGTATCAGAGAAGCCGCTGTGATCCGAACGCTCCACATGCACGAGCTGAAAGCGATTGATCAAATAATCTACAGTATCTATTAATGATTCAGAGGAGGAAAAGAGAAGTCAGTGACTATCCAAAACCAGAACTCCAATGTCTACAGCATAAATATTTCAGCACAGACGGGGAAAAAAATGATTTTTTTTTTCAGGAAATGTCAAACATCTCTCAGTCGGATATCTTCCGGATGATCAAAGCGTGAGATGGTTCATCGGGAGATTAGACATAAGTTTTCTCCAGCACCTCCGATAACACATCCGTTAAATAGGTGCGTGTGTGAGACTCGCTGAGCTTTAAGGTGTTTAGCGCTGCGAGCTCTCAGCTGAGTTAATCAGGTGAACGCACTTTCAGGTGAGAGAACCTGGGAGAAAGAAACCTGCTAATGCACTGAGAGGAACACACATGTGCACACCTGACTGTTTTTATCCAGCCTGAGTTAATTTGCTCTATGTGAAAGTCAAACAGAGAGTAAATGGGCCCAACAGGCATGTGGAAGTAATTCTGTAAGTCTGTGGTGCGAGTGACAGAGTGTGTATGAAACTAAAACTGATAGAGTGGTTACAGTGCATGTGTCACCAGTTCAGCACAGGCATAATGAAGATAGAGACGCATGATATTCTGTGGATGTGTGTGTAGGAGTGTATCAGTGTGTATAGGGTGTGTGCAGACTATCGGTTACTCGAAATACCATGATATTCAAGATGCATGATATTGTCATTACCCCTGCTGTCACTATCCATTCAGGAGGAGGCTACCTAGGAAGGCAGTATGCAGTATGTAATTGTGATCTAAAGGCATATTCAGAAAAATGACAACTGTCTTCCAAGGGTTCTTATGTTGGACAAATTTGAAGGCAACATTGAATGTATCCTTATAACCGCTGGATATACAGTATGTGTCACTGCGTTTAGGATCATTTGCAGTGGTTTAATAGTGCAAGCTGCCTCGACAAGGAATTGTGTCATATTCCAACAAGTGCGATATGAACTTTTCGATATTATGCAAAGCACCAGAACCAAATATACACATGTACAGGTAATATTATGGTAATATCGTAAACCATGATAAATGGTTGGGCAATTATCGCAATATGAAAATGTGCTATCTGTAAATTCCTAGTGCGTTTACATGTGTTGGCTAGAGATCTGCTGTAGGTCACTGCATGTGTGTGTGTCTGAGTGTGTGTTTTAGGGGTTGTTTAAGTGCTTTAGGAGTTAAGGAAGATCAGGCCTTGCTTCACCTTGCACATGTAAGCTCACAAATCTTCTTTAAATTGTCCAGTTATAAAGTTTCTGTGTAGCATTATGAGACCTGTATATTTCTATCTCCAACAGAGAGAGGAGGAACGGTAGGGGGAGGAACAGAGGAACGGTATTCATAATGCAGAAAAAGAGAAATAGATAGAGTTTTTCCCAGGGCAGGGTTTTAATGAGGGAGCTTTTGGGAGTCAGACCGCGGAAGGCTCGAAGGGATGTGAGGCTCTCTTGGCCTCTCAGATTAGTGTGTGTGGTGACAGGGGGTCCTCCAAAAGATGGGTCTTGGGGGTCATACTTATTGTGTGTGTGTTCAGTAATACACCTCTAGCTGTGTAAGGCCCCGAGGGTTGTCTGTGTTGTGTGTGTATCCACTCTATCAGAGCCGGGAGAGCAGCCCACCATGGGCAGAATGCCGCAGAGCCATTCACACACCGCTGGGGGAGTGGAGGAAATGGTATGGAGACACAAGAGATCTACATCAGAGTGTTATGACTTTCTTTAAATTGAACGAGATACTGATCTGTAGTGTTTTATTATTTTTTTCTGTGAATTGCATTATTGAATTGTTCTCCAGCTCCCATAGGCTACTAGTTTTATCTGATGCACGAGGCACAATAAGGAATTGTAGTGAAACGTCAATACAGTTGAAAAGAAAAAAAAGAAAAAAACATACAGGCTATCACAGTTCTATTGAAAGCCATATCAGGAATTGGGAAAACAGTACCATGGCTGCGTCAGATTTAGCTTTGAGTTTACTACCAGACAGGAAAGTCAATGTAGTGTTCATTGTAATTGGGGCACTGCTGTGATTGAAAGGCCTCTGAAGTAGCTTTGTTAGAAACTCTATGTAAATGTATGTTTACACACAGGATGCCAGTAGTGAAGGTAGAATATTCCAAGTGGTCAACTTAGACCACAGAAGTGGAATACAGTGTGTGTAGTGGGCAGTGGTGGCTCAGTGGTTAGGGCACTGGACTACTGATCAGACGGTCGTGGGTTCAAACCTCAGTTCCGCCAAGCTGCCACTGTTGGGCCCTTGAGCAAGGCCCTTAACCCTCCCTGCTC
>JAOUQW010000011.1:4169049-4184010 GCA_028565825.1 Olivaichthys viedmensis
AATCTTTATACCCTGGTGGTGTACAGCTTTCATGGAAATATAAACAATAAGGCAATGTTTCACTTTTTCTAATGTAACTTTATGAAGAGTCATCAAATTTCAAGTTGAAAAAATATAATTTAAGGGGTTTTCTCTGCTGTTAAACATAGTGGCGGGTCATTTTTGACCCTTAAGACAACACAAGGGTTAAACTGCATTTAACTCATTCACACCAAATACAGACACGAATGCACTTACACACACGCTGATCTTTTGATTTTTAGCACAACACGAGTTAAACGAAAAGAAAATCACTAAATATGACTTTTGGAGGAACAAGTTTTAGAGATTATTATGGAGATCTGCTTTTGTACCCTTTCCCATAAAAATACACCCCTTCTTTGCTGAGTCCATGGTAGCCTTGGAGGTCCACTTGGACCCGAGTGCTTATTCCAGAAACAGACAACCACGCAGGGTTAGATGGCAAGAGAGACAAAAAGGGAAAGAGGGAGACACTGAAGGTGACAGAGAAGGAAACAAATCTGAGACAACCGAGAAAAATCCACACAAACAAGCCTTTATTATCCCAGATGCAGCTGATAGCATGGGAGGCACGAGGGAAATCACCTCAGGAAAAAACACCCATACCCATCTATTTTCCACAGCAAACATTTACATGCGGAATTCCATCTTCAAGAAGATCGGGTTGCCCGTAATTGGGCATTCTTGTAAACGCCGGTCTCCCGCCACTTTCTTTTAACTTCCTCTGCCTCTGAGAAGGTGTTGGATTTCTCCCTGGGTGGGTTTGAGGTACGGCTGCTGTGTCTCTTTATGCAGCAGTTTACTACATTATGGCGTGTTTTGATGTTGCATGTATAGATTGTGCTAGAGCCGATTTGCCAGTAATTACGCAGCACTGGAATCCCAGGTTCACTGGAGGGTAATTAAACCCACCCCGAATCATCCTCTCTCTTTCTCTCCCTCTTTTTCTTCTCTTAAGTATGCACATCCTGGCCACTACATGTCAACAAGCCCGCTGTGTGTGTGTGTGAGGTCATAGAGGGGGTAGAAGTTCAGCATTTCCTTTCCATTTCTCTCTCTCTTTCGTTCCCACTCTGTCACTGATCTGGAGGTTTTAAAGGCCCAGTGTGCAGCCTCACACAAATAAATATATGAAACAGCGGAAGTATTGGTTTATCAGGCATCAAGGGTACGGGTTGAGGCAGGAGGGGGAGGACAGGAAGAAAGAGATCTTTAGGGATGAACGTGAGAGCCCTTCCTTCTACGGGCCACAGGAGAGTTTAAACGCAGATGCACACACTGCCATTAGGAATGACCCTTTGGGAACTTTGACAGTTTCTTGTGAAGCACCTGAGTAGCACACATCGCCAGGATCACAACAACAGCTCTTTTTAGATGTGCAGTTTCCACGGTGCAGACTCTCTCAGAGGATCTTACGAACAAACATCACTTCTCACGATCTGCACTAATGAGCCAAACAAGAGAGAGACCGTGCTAGATAACCATCCAACCTGACCTGAGAGAATTTGTGAGGGTCATTTTGAAGGATATTGAGGAAATGCGGTCGGGGGGTTTGGGGGAAATTCTTCACCAATGATTTCATAAGGAAAGTGTGTGATCACTGGGAGACATAGTTTTGGTGTTAGTATTTGCAGGATTTTTGTGCTTTTGCGTATGTGCAATGTGATAATTGCTATGTCTCAAATTGCATACTTTTAGTGCAACTAGTATTTAAAAATTCAACAAAGATGTCATGTACCACTAATACCCAGATGATTTAGCCTACTAGAGTTGCTGGGGAAAAAGTGTGGGACGCTGGACAGTTTATGCAATCCTTGGTTGCAGCCTGGAGGGGTTCGTTTGACAGATCGAGGACGGATAAGAGGTGTACTGAACAGTGACAGTTTAGGGGGAAACATTTCAGATTTTACAATTGACCATTGTTCTTATAGAGACTGATCCTGCATGGAAGATTTGTCATTTCTGTTTAAAACTTGATTTGAGATGTTACTTCCTTACAAAAATCCAGGCACTACATAGTCAAGTACATGGTATATAGTGTAGGTATATAGAGCATAAGGCACAATTTTGGTTAAAATTTGGGGAGGAGAGTTGATGTAAGGATTGAGTGGGGTGATTGTGACTTTATAGCTGGTATTGTATCATTTTTGGCCCATTAAAAGATGGTATTCACCTGAATCCTGCGGCTATTAATCTAAAAAAGTTGCTGCACAAGTTTAAAACCTAAACATAAAATCCCATGCTCCATCTAGCCCTAGCTGTAACACTTCATATGAGTTTTATTCCTGCAAATTTGTAATATACATTTCTAAAGTCCTATTGGCCTGTTAGTCAAACTTATAGCCCTGGCAAGTGTGTTTTCATGGTTAGTGTGTCAGGTCAATATGGAGTCAACAGCAGGCGACGAATGAAACCGTAGGTGTGCTGTCACCTGAAGCATCCGTTTGAAGTGAGCTCAGTTATTTTCACAGCTGAGGGAAACCGCTGATTTCTCGCCATTTCTTTCGCTCTTTTTTTTCCTTCCCGGCTGTTTGACTTGCACCTCGATGGTGTGGGTCTGTGAACGGACTCTGTCTGGACCGACTTCAGGAGCTCGAGGGAAACCCTCAGTTAAAAAGCTCAGCGGAATCTGAAAGGGCAGTAGACAAATAAACGCAACACAATTGGGAGTGTGTTGAGAGGTAGGTGGGTGAATTCAGATGACACATCAGAGCACAGCACACATCGCACTGATATGCATGTGAGTAATAAGACAAAAGGAGTTAATTCAGGTTCTCTCTGTGCTCACTGAAAAACTTAAACTCTTATTATTCAGTTATTCATCTTAAAGCATTTTATTCAGGGACTATTATGAATTATGCAGTAACTACAGTGAAACTAATAGGAAAAGGTATGTACTGTAGTTACGAGACAGAGGAAGGAAAGTCTAGACCTGCCGGTGGGTCTTAGGAGTTTAAGGGGTTAATAGTGTAAGAAACAAGAGATCGGGAGGGCAATGCGAGGATATTAAAGATTTAGAGGTAATTAGAGAAGAAACATGAATGCCGAAGAAGAAGAGGGGGAGAAAATAGAAGAGAGGATTAAAAAAAAGAAAGAAAAAATGGGTCGGGGGGAGTAAATTGATTGAGGAAATGAGAAGAGAGAGAATGAAAAAGAGAAAATGTAAAAGAGATATGTCTAAAGTGGCATTGTACCTCCCACCACCACCAGTCTTTCTTTTTTCTTTTTTTTTAGAAAATTGGGTCACTCTGTAAAACAACAACTTTATGTGGCTTTGACATGACAGGGTGTAACAACTCAGAAACCAACATAAGAACTAGTATTATTACCAATTTTATTGTTTTTTGGGGGGGTATAATGCATGCATACAAGTGAAATTTTCAAAGATACTAGTGACTTATAAACCCTGTGTTGAAACATCACCTGCACTGAACATTAGCATTGCGTCAAAATCGTTTCCAAACGCCGTGTGAGAAAGGAGTGAGTCGTGGAGTTGAACTCCAGTTCACACCAGTGTGCGAGTTCTTCATCACTCATCCAAAGCGATTAGCCTAAAACCCCCGGACTTCATTAGCCGGCACTCACACGGGCATTATCGGCAAATTAAAAGTCCATTTGCATAGGTGACAGACTACGGCAAATCACAACTCGAAAATGAGAGTGACCTCAAACTGCCCAAGGTGATGAAAAGGCTTAAATATGAGGAAAGAAGGCTATCGTACATCTGGCCAACTGGAGACTCGACTGGATTCAGGAGGTTTTGGGAAATTTTTTCTTCCTGCTTTTTTGATGTTTTATGGCCCTGACTTCCTCAGTCGATTTTGGCACCTGTCCTTACTTTTACTTTTGAAGCACAAAAAAACAAAACAAAAGATGAATCTGAAATATGTTCCACTCATCTCAGCTCAGATCGCCGGCGCTGATGACATTATAGGAACGGATTTGATTCGCTGAGAAATCTTTTTTTTATTTTTTCCGCTAATTTACCTCAAACAGGAGAAAAAAAGGCACGTGACAGAAATTGACCTTTTGTGAGAGCACTGTAATTGAGTGCCTTTTGATAAATGTTACCTTCTCATATCCCTGCGCTCTAATCTCTAAGTAATACCCAGACCTTGTTATGTTTCATTATAGATGTTATGAAGCGATACGGCAGCGGAGGGGTTCGAGACAAGCTCTCTTCAGATAAACTAATCACTCCTGGTTCGCAGGTCTTTTCCAAGGGCTCTGCCATTGATGAGTTGGTAATAAAGTATTTCACAGCGGCCCTGCGTGCTGACTGGCATTTCACGACACGTTAGCTCGAAAGCAATTATTATAAACAATAGCAAATCTGAGGCAAATATCATGCCGCTTGTTACTGAGACGTGAGCTGTTTAAAAGGGAGCTTTGCGGGCCTGTTCAAGAATTTCAAGCGTTTCCGGTAGGGTCTTTAATTCAGTTACTATATATTTTTTATTTGATTACATAAAAGAAAGGTTTATATGATAAAATGTTGGGGCCAAAGTATGGGCCAAAAATCTGATACCACTAGCACCACCTTTTTTCTTTTTTTTTAAATTGCATCAGTTATATTTAAATTTTTATTTCTCAGTCAAGACTACATTATTTTTCACTTAGATAATGATAATGCATAATTAAATCAATATCAGGGGTTAGTCATTAAGAGACAACAATTAACACTGTGTTAGGAGTGTACACGTGTTGCCATTTGAATGAAATATATGACATTTTTTTAAAAATAAGGCAAATTGGGTGGAACAGGACATTCAGATCTATTTAAATTTCAAATAAGGATTTCTCAAACAGCTAAGAAATAATTTTGTCTTAGTTTTAAAGTCACCCTAAACTTTATAAAATGTGTGTTTTTTTTAAATATTTAAATTATTTTGGGGAATTACTTTGGTCAAAATGCAAAACTGTCCTTTTTAAGGACAACAGTGTCAGCCTATAAGAGACGGTTCCAAGGAGAACCCCTTTAGGAAGTAAAGAACCCTTGAGAAAACCTTTTTTCTAAGAGTAAAGGTTTCTGGGTGTTTTCTTATTGAGGGTAAAAGTGTAGGCACCTCTGAGCCTTTTTCTGTGTGTCTAATGGCATTTTTTGTTGAGCAATATACTATTTCATGTATAGAAAAAAAGGTTATGGTCTTCGAAACAAGTTTTGGGTGACTTTTAATAATGTTGGCTTATATAATAATAATTGTGTCACACTGTATATCAGATTTTAATAGCTGATGAAATAGAATTAGTTCTAAGGAATAGACTCAAAACTTTGGCCCCTTCTATATGTATGTGATGCTTTTTGCACAACCTGTGGAAAAAAAACACAGGATAAACTCACATCAGAGGTTGAAGCGGTCAAGCATGAGAACACATGGCACTAAATGACTCGGGTGAGAGACGGATTTAGGTCCTTCCTGTAATAATCTTTTAGACATCCTCCAGTCCTCCGGTCCCTCTACCTGCCCTCAGAATACGTGGCCCAGTTGTCCTTTTGATCCCCGCAATCCTTTCATATCCGCGCATGTACCATAACATCCGTGCCGCACTAGCCGGTGATTACGGGGGGGCTCGTGAGCAGCTGGAGCCCAGCGAGACCTGACCTTTTAAAGTGCAGCTCTGGCCCCGAGCGTGCAGCCCTGGCCCATGGAGAGCAGGATGTGATTAAGACCAAGCCCGGCTCTGGATGTCCTGAGAACTGAAGCCGAATTCCACAGTGAATAGAATTCAGATTAATTAAAGTAACCATTACATGGCCACCAGCCCTCCCTCGGCCCTTAGTGGAAATAAAAAATGCCGCTTTATCCTACTGCACCTTTTGTTTGAAAACTTTGCTTTACCTACAGCTGGGCTCAAAGTGATGTCGGCTCGAGCAATTACATGACCCAGGGCAGAAGATAACCAGGACCAGATGGTGGACAAGAACAGGTTGGAGAGAGAGAGAGAGTGAGAGAGAGAGAGTTTACTCTATTTTCTTGTGACCACCCACAGTTCACTTTGAAAGGTGCAAGATACTTCCTGAAGTCAAGCTGCAGTATAAACCAACAATGTATCACATACGTTTAACTCACATATATGTACACACACATACACACACTTTACTGCCACTACATTTCCACTGTTTTCATTCATCTGTGTGTTCATGAGCTTCGTTATCATTCATTATCTTATGTTAATGAAGGTTTCAAACATGTCATTTGTCAACCACTGTCAAACCACGTTCATGCACTAAACACAACACAAACACACTTTCAGCACCAGCTTCAGCTCGGCCTGTACTAACATCCTGAGATCTCAGCTCGATATGCAAACCTCGTCGTGTAAAAAGAATATTGTTAATTAATCGTAGACTTAACCTTTTAAGATCCAATTTAAACTACCCCTGAACTAAAGACTCCTCTTGGACGCCTGATTCCGATTATATTAATTGCTGTTTGGGTCAAATGTGTTAACACAGTACAAAAGTCCCATTTTTCCATTTAAACAGAGACTTTCTCCGTATTTCTGTAAAAAAATAATAATAATAAAAATAAAAACTGATTTGGGGAGAGTTACATATGAGCTCAGTTTGTGATTTCACTAAATAAGCTCCATGGCTTTGGACCAATCACATCCAGGATTAGAGAAACATTTAGCCGCAGAACCGTGCTAATCTAGCTAGCTAACTTGCTAACTTAGGAAATGTGAACAGAATACAGTAGTTTTGATCATGATGGTACATTTTGACAGGCTTGGCTACCGTTAAAAAAAAACACAGAAATATATAACAATGCAAATCGAGATGCAGTTACTGAAATCCCACTCGTGTCTACCTGTGACAAATGCAAGCTAGTTTACTAGTGGGCTAGCTAACTTAGCTAATGTTAGTGATGAACAAAATCTTGGTGGTTATGGTATATTTTGACAGGTTTGGCTAGTGTTATATAAATTAATAGCTGATTATTGTAATCAGGCCTCAGATACTGAAATTTCACTGGTGAACTAGTTTTCTAGCAGTTAGTTAGCTAATGTTAGTGATTAGGCTATTAAGGATGGCAGGATGACATGGCGGCATTTCCAAATTGCATATTTATGTATATTCATAGATCCTGGCAGGTTTAATGAAGGAAAAGGTGAAGTGATGTTCTCAGCCTTGCTGAAAAATCCAGCTTGGTCTGACCAGCTACCAGCTGCCAAAACAGGCCGAGCTGGTCAAACTGGTAGACTGGCTTAGCCAGCTAGGAGTTTATTTTTCAGCTTCCTTATAACTTGACTAAATTGATCAGTAAATGTTTGAGATTTTCTAATTGCCTTCCTGTTATGTTATTTTCTTGAAATAATGTGTCTACAATGTTACATTAGCAGCAGTAATTCATAAACTGTTTCCATCTACCAGCTTGACCAACTCGGCCTGTGTTTTGGCAGCTGGCAGCTGGTCAGACCAAGCTGGATTTTTCAGCAGGAAGGCCATTTTTATGGTTTCCTTGGCGTTAAAAAAACCCATTCTACATAGATTATTTTTAATGGTTTAAAATTACATATTCAGGGGTACGTTAAGGCCTTGTAACTTGTATGTAATTTGCTGGCAGACTATATTATACCAACCAGACCAAGTTACTCTTGTCAGTCAGAAGACATTTTGATTTACTTGTGATACCCCTACCCAAGCCAAAAAAGTGTTAATAACACAATAATTGGCTATAGTGTGACCTACCAGGACCAAAAATAATTAGGACAACTATTGTTTTTTGCTAAAAAAAAAAAAAATTAATGCAGCAACCACATTAACAAACCCGGGACTCCTTCTAGTTTCATAGGAAACAAACTGCATTTCCCTCACTCAAAGAATTGAGAAGCAGCGATGCTATAAAAAAAAAAAAGAACATGGAAGTTACCACTGGCAGGACAACTGGTCTGATTTAATTTGCTAAACGAATCTATACATGTTCATCAACAATTGCAGTTATGAGTGACAGTTTTGACACCGGATGAAGTGTTCAAGGTGAAGTAAAGAGAAAGGAAGTTTTTGATTCACCAGGTACAACAGCTACGAAACTGTTCATGCATTTCCAAAATATACACACACAACTCAGTCCATGAGTGGACGGACAGTGCCTCCGTTATTTTTTAGTTATTTTGGCCCTGCACTCCAGCACATTGGATTTGAAATGAAGCAATGCAATAAACAATAACACTGAAAATGCATCAGCCAGCGCAGGTGATATGAGAGTGATAAAACTGCAGAGTATTTATGTAGCACCTTTCATAGCCAGCAGGTTCAAGCACTTCACACGGTCCAGTGAAAGCACACGTGAAAGTTATCAGTCAAACATTTCCAGCAGAAAACACCACTCCATCCATCACCAGAGCCATTCATATGGCGACCAAACACAAGTCATTACAGAAAATTACAGAAAGTGCAGGGAAATCAGGTTCGGCTCGGAGTCCATTTACAGAATAAAAGGTAATTTGTGCAGCTTGATGAAAAGCGGAAGAATCCTAGGTAATGACTTAATTTGCTAATAGGAATGATTATAGCACAGCCAGAGGCTACCTCTGCTGGCTGCAACAAGAAACACTTAGCCCGTGCTTATCTTCATTAATTGTCCTGAATAATCGCAGAATATTGTATTGTCTTTGGAATATGCACTATTTAATGAACAGCAAGTCATAACCTCAGGAATAGTCTTCACCGGGAGAATCACACAGGCTCTGCAGACAAACCCTCAGTTAATATAATGCATGCCTAGACATGAGGAGACAAGATCCAAACATTGAGAAATGGAATTTAAATTAAATTGATTTAGTTCTTTATTTTTTCCTAATTTGTGTATTCATTTGAAATATTGTGCAGTTTGTTTGTTTTTTGTCCAGTGCAGTGTGCAAAATTGCTTACTTTCACGAGTTCATGTTTTTAATGCTTTAGGACAGTCAGAGGCTACTATAATTTAATAGAAATATATATATCATAACATGGCATATAGTAAGTGATAATAATAAAGATGATGTTCGAATAAAGTTTCACACTTTTTCACAGAAATTTTGGTATTATTTTGATGCCAAAACTGACAAACGAGCAATACTAAAAACGTAAGTGTACTCAGGTTACTGTCTGTGTGGAGTGTCGCATGTTCTCCCCGTGTCTGTGTGGGTTTCCTCCAGGTTCTCCATTTTTCTCCTACCTCCCAAAACATGCCAGTATATGGATTGACAATTCTAAATTGTCTCTAGGTGTAAAGGAGTGTGTGTGTGTGTGTGTGTGTGTGTGTGTAATGCCCTGTGATGGACTGGCGTCCCATCCAGGGAATATTCCTACCTTGCGTCCAGTGTTTCTGGGATAGGCTCCGGATCCACCACAACCCTGACCAGGATAAAGTGCTGACTGAAGATGAAAGTATGAATAAATGAATGTTCTCACATTGTTGGCACTTATGAAAAAAGTAGAACTTCCCCACCTCCTAAATCCCAATTTTACCTCTGAGTACAGTGTGCAATATTGTGTACTTTGTCTAGAACAGAGTGCAATACTGTGTGTACTTTTACTTTGTGTGCTTTTTGGGTGGATATATTTTATTTGTCTAGTGTAGTCTGCAAAATAATGCATTGTCACAGGTTTCCTTTTTATATGGCTAGTGCAGTGTGCAAGTTTGTGTACTTTAGACACTCTTGGCCCAAGGAAAATGCATTGAAATGTATAGATGAGGCTCCCTTTCATTCTGGCTTTGGCCCACGAGGAACAATTTGTGTGAGTTTGACCTGTAGGGTCTGTATGTGTGTGTGTGTGTGTGTGTGTGTGTGTGTGTGTGTATTAATGCACTTTATACCAATTGTCTCATATACAGTGAAATGACAAAAAAAAAAGCATATAAACTTGAGAACTAGCAGGACCACACAAGAGATTTTGTCTTGGTCCCCACAACTACCGAAATACCACAAACGAGTGCTTGTGTGTGTGTGTTAACCGCAGGAGAGGTCTACATAAAGAAGAGCCGTAGCAAGCCGTGACAATGCGGCGATTATAGAATTACTCACAGCAGAACTGCTTAACCAATTAAGCCTGAAAGTGTGGCGTTAGCGCACAAAGCATCAAATGCAGCAGCACAGAATCGGGGGAAAAAGACGCAACACAAAACACCAGTGGAGAGAATGAAAGTTTGGAAGGGAAAGACAAAATGCCAACTGTTTGTTTTCAGCCAGATCCTGAAGCTCTTGGGAGGGTGTAATCCAGGAATGCGGAAGTTATCCTGCTATGTGTGTGTGTGTTGGGGGGATTAGTGTAGAGGAGTGAGAGTGGATTTGTTCCTCATTAGAGGTTATAGATTAGGACTGGAAAGTGTACAGAAAGCCCTGCTCCCTTCACTGAGCTTCATTTCCGAATGATTGTTTTTTTTCCAGGGCAGGCCTGTATGCTAACGCTAGCTGGACAGCAACCTAACATGGGCGCTAGCGAGGTTCTGTAATTGAAACGATGCCACAGAAGTGGGCAGACAGAGCTAAATTTGGGAAAAGGTCAGTCACATAGATAATGGCGCACAGGCGAGAGAATTAGCGTAGCTTAGCATGGCGGTTTGGCGCTTTGCTGGGACGCTGCTCAAACACACGTGCGCTCATCGCTTTAACAATGACTTTCTCTCTCCGTATCAGTCACTGGTACACTTGTTTTCTCTCTCTCAGTTACTCTGTCTCTGTTACTATCCCTCTGTTCACTCTCTAAATCCTATTTGGAGCCTAAGCGCCGCTGAAGGCTAGCCGGCACTTGATGCTAAATCTAGAGAAAAAATGCTTAGCCTCAAGCAGAAAGAGGTCATCAGTTGACATTTCTGTAATGCCCAGTAAAAGCTGTGAGATTAAGGATGTGGATGCGTAAAACACACACAGACACATTTCTGCGCATTTTATGAATACACGCAGACGCAAACCTGTAACACTAAATGTCCTCACCAAAGGAACCTAAAGAGATGGATGTACAACACACAAGCACACACACACACACACACACACACACACACACACACCTCATTCTGCCATGGGATGGAGACGCTGCCAGTGGCGAACTTGGAGTAGAAATCGTTATCGGTTTGGTCCAGATTGACTCCTTTAACAGTGGAGAACTGCTCAATGTCCAACACGTCCTTACAGTACACCGCCCTCGGCTGGGGGAGAGAGAGAGAGAGAGAGAAACAGACAGATATAAACATAAATAAAATTCATTCTATCACTTTAATACACTGAACAGGTCTGATGGAGTCTAATAGAACCCAGAAACTGAATGAGAATTTACACTTGTGTATACAGGGAATTAGACTCGAGTCACTCTGTATAAACATTACAAAAACATGACAAGGACTTTAACACACACAAACACTGGCACACACGAGTGCTACGTACAGGAGTGGACACTATTTACAACTGCTGGACATTACGTACACACTAAACACACTATTGTACCTTCAACACACTAAACACATTATTGCACTTTCAACACACTATTGTACCTTCAACACACTAAACACATTATTGCACTTTCAACACACAAAACACCTTAAACACACTAAACACACTATTGCACCTTCAACACACTAAACACACTATTGTACCTTCAACACACGAAACACCTTAAACACACTAAACACACTATTGTACCTTCAACACACGAAACACACGAAACACACTATTGCACCTTCAACACACTGATAACAGTAACGTGTGTGGAGGGATTAAACATTCGCGACCCTGATAGCGTGTGGAAATCTATTCTGGTGTTTTGGACACACGACTCACATCAGGCACGAAGGAAGCCTCCAGAATTCCAGCCTCCAGTCTCTTAAAGTTGATGTTCTTGAAGAAGGGATGAGCTTTGACCTCCACTGCGGCCTCCGCCTTACAGCCTAGCCTCTGCTTAGGGTCTTTGGCTAAGAGCTGCACACACACACACACACACACACATTAGCAACAGCAGCTTGCAAATCAAAAACGTTGTGTGTGTGTGTGTGTGTGTTTGTCCTAACCATCCTGCAGATGGCTTTGGTGTCTTCTGTAAACTTGTCACTGTACTCCTCCTCCTCCTCCTGCACTCGTTTCTCCACCTCCTCCCTCTTCACTCGCTCTTTGCGGGCGCGGAAGGGCGAGCGGCCCGCCGTCATCTCGTAGATCAGACAGCCCAGACCCCACCAATCAGGGCTCATACTGTAGCGCTCGTTATTGATCACCTCCGGAGCTGCAGATCGATCAACAACCAGCCACAACTCCATTAACACCATCGTCTCAGTACGGCTCAGTTATCACACACTGCATGTTTAAATGTGCGCATGAGTGAGGATGTTTGCTAACACCATGTCTATAAAAGCCGCTTTGAATTCTTTGTCATCTAATAATGTTTCATAAAGCTTTAATAAAGTACTATTATTAATTCAGTGTCACGTGAATATTTTATGATATGAATGAAGTGCAAAATTTTATTCAGAGTCACAGTCCACCTCAGCAAACCCCCCCCAAATGGTGTGGTGGAAACAGCGATGTGGGATAATAGCGTGTGTGTGATGTAATGTCTGATAATGCCGTACCCATGTATCCCACAGTGCCGACTCTGCCACGTATCGCCTCGCCCTCAGGCACTTTGATGGCCAGCCCCAGGTCTGAGATCCGGATGTGGCCTACAGGAGAGAGAGGAGGATCAGTAACACACACTCATTATAACACACACACCTGTATGAGTGGTAATGATGTACCTGCTTACCGTTATCATCTAACAGAATGTTCTCCGGTTTTAAATCCCTGAGGACACAAAACACACACGAGTGAAATAAACAAGTTTCTGCAGACGTGTGAACATTTATATCAGGCTTTCACATGATTGGACGATGATTTTTGCAGGCATTCACGTGTTTGGATGACGATTTTTGTTTTATTTAGATTTTTGCAGACATGCATGTGATTGGATGATTATTTTGTGTAGGCTTTTGTGTGACTGATTTTTTCAGGCATTTGTATATTTTTGGGGGTGATTCAATGCTTTTGACTGGAATTCAAGTGATTGGATTATGCTTTTTGCTGGTGTCTGTGTGTGTGTGTGTGTGCACTCACCTGTAGACGATGGACTCGTGGTGCAGGTGTATTTGTGTGTGTGTGTGTGTGTGTGTGTGCACTCACCTGTAGACGATGGACTCGCGGTGCAGGTGCTCGAGGCCACAGCAGATCTCGGCGGCGTAGAACTGCACGCGCTCCTTCTCGAAGCCCGGAGTGCCCATGCTGTAGATGTGGAACTTGAGGTCTCCGCCATTCATGATGGTCAGCACCAGACACAGAGCATCTTTGGTTTCGTACGCGTACGCTAAACTCACCTAGGGGACGAGTGCAGGTGTCAGCATGAGAATGAGACACGCCCGTTTCTGATCTGATTAGCATTAGCAGTGTATAGGAAAACCTGCTAATGCTAAGTTTAGTTAGCCTTAGTCAACGTATTGGCAAAGATAGTAAAATATTAAATTTGTAATAATTTTCAGTAAAACGTTGATTCATGCTTGTGATATTTTCGAAAATAATTGTTCATATTCTCATGTTTTCATGTCTTTTTAAACATGGAAGGAAGGCATACAAGCATGTTGTCATGTGGTTACAAATTAGCCCTGCACCCAAGTTTTGCTATCTAGCTATGTAGCTCCAGTTTTGTTACTGCTTATTTAATTGTTAATATCTTATTTCATAGCATGATAGCAGCTAACTACCTAGCTATATTTTCAGTACCTTATTTTATGGTGGTATTAGCTAGCTAGCTAGCTATTTATGTTTAGCTATCGTACTTGCTAGCTTATTTAATAGCAAGCTAATACAAGTTAGCAAGCTTTGGTAAACTGTTGCTAAATTATTAAATGATTAAAATGCTATTTTTTCAAACAATTTCAGTCTGGTACATGAGTAAGACAGCTACGTGACAGAATTGAGGAGAAAACGCCTCGTACACAGAAACACGACAGAATGATGGGGGAAGACAGAACTTACTACGAATCTGCTGTTGACTTTCTCCAGGATCTGTTTCTCGTTCAGCGCCATGGACTCGCCCTTCCTCTTCTTTATCCTCTTCTTCTCCAGCTTCTTACAGGCGTACATCTTTCCCGTGGCCCTCACCTGACACGCACACACCTGCACACGGGCGGAGTCACCGAAATAACACGCAATGAATAACACACAGCTTCAAAAACTAGCTGTCTTAGTATAACAGTGTCACGTGCACGCCACCTCGCGCTGCAGTGCGTGTGACCGCGCGTGCCGATTGCCACGTCCACCAAGCGCACAATGTGTGTTTGTGTATGTGTGAGTAGACTCCGCCCTGTCTGTTATGTTGATTGTTACCAGCTGTTCCTCGTTTGTCTTCCCTTTAAGTATCCCGTGTCCCAGTCGAGTGTTGTCTTCCGATGTGTTTGTTTCATGTTATGTGCAGTTGCTGTATGATTAAGAATAAATGTGTTATACGTTTCAAACGGCTTGCGCCTGTGTCCTGCCTCCGTGCCCCGCTACCCTGTGACAAACAGCAGGCTAGCTCAAGTGAGGCAAAAGCTGTTTAGCTCACATACAAGTGCTAACTAGCTGATTTAAATAAAGTTAGCGTTTGTATGTGAGGACCATGCTAGGTTGCTAAGTAACTAAAGCTAGCAAATAAAATATGCTAGTAGATCCCGTCACGTTAGCTAGCTAAAAATGGAAGTAATTTCTGGTGCTCTACAAACAGACTGTTAATTTGAAAAAAAAACATGAATTAAAATATTAGCCACAAAACAGACAGTTAAAATAGTTATTACTCAGTCAGTCAGTCAGTCAGCCAGTCAGTCAGTCAGTCAGTGAGTCAGTCAGCCAGGACGTCAGTCAGTCAGTCAAGACGTCAGTCAGTCAGTCAGTCAGTCAGTCAGTGAGTCAGTCAGCCAGGACGTCAGTCAGTCAGTCAAGACGTCAGTCAGTCAGTCAGTC
>JAOUQW010000011.1:4184110-4195965 GCA_028565825.1 Olivaichthys viedmensis
GGAACCTAAAGAGATGGATGTACAACACACAAGCACACACACACACACACACACACACACACACACACACACTCACTGTTGCCAATGCTAAAGCATCTTGAGGCACCCAAAGAAGTTGACAGAAGAGTACAGGTTTGGCCTCCATTAACCAGATGAGTTCATTTAGCTAGCGTTAGCTGTCCAAATTACATTGCTAAATAAATTCACAGTTTATCATGAATGTTCAAATGAACTTACAACAACTGATAGGTTCAGCTAGTAGCATTAACTTTGTGATCCACACTAAGTAATTTGGGTCTACCAGCTTGACCAGCTCGGCCTGTGTTTTGGCAGCTGGTAGCTGGTCAGACCTAGCTGGATTTTGTTTTAGCAGGGTGGCTATAGAGTTTCACTGAGGGGTAGTCATTGGAGTAACCAAACAAAAAAAGCTAAATAGCTAGCTAGCTTGGTAGTTATCTTCCGTCACTCTATAAAATTAAGTATGAAACACAGCTGCTTTTACAGGGAGAGGCATCAGTGCAGTAGCTAAACATTACCTATAACCTATATCGCTAGCTAGCTCAACACTGTAACGTGGATGAGCCAAGGAACTTTTTGTAAGTATTACGTCAGTGAACCTGTTTTACACCAGTTCAATTAGACATGGACTAAAAGTGCATCAACGTCATTATCAAAGATATGCAGCCTACAAAATTGGGTTGAAATGACCCTTGGAATGGACTCCATAGATTCCCAATCAAAACTGGAGTCGACTCTGGAATGGAACAGCCCGAGTGCTGAGGTCTGAGATGAAAACTCGTCTATGCCCCAGGCCTCCGCCCCTAACTAACATTGGTGTGTGTGTGAATAGTGTAAGGCCATTATCTTTTATACTGTGTGCGTAGTGAAGCAGCTAAAACGGAAGGCGATGTGTAGTGAGAGAGGCCAGCGTAATGGGTGCAGACGCATGTCAGCTCTCCTACTCCTCACAGCCCCCTGGCCTTGGACATGACTCATTATTTACATACACACATACATAAGCACTTCATTAACCCGAACTCATACGCAAACACACAGACCCATAGTCTAGGACTCCCTTTAGAAGTGCCACCTTAAACCCGATGCACACTTTCTCAAGGTGTCATTACACACAGGTTCAGGTCAAATTTACCTATTTTAAATTTAACTACAAGTGAAACATTAGGCTTGGCTAAATTTCTGTAATTAACATGAAAATACAGTTGTAATTTATAATTGTATGTATGTATTATATATATATATATATATAGACATACATACATTGATTTGGTGAATCATATTTATGTTACATTGATATGGTTTAGGCCACTTTGGCCTGAAAAGTTTAAATAAAAGTTGTAGGGTTAACGTGTCAGATGTAAGGATTTAACAACATTTAGGTGTGTGGGATCTGAGTGTTATCCTTGAGCAATATAGAAGGGTCAACACCTCTGGAACAGAGCCGTCAAATTAGGAGCCCCTTGCTAACTCTGGTAACAGCTACTAATTGGTGACAGCCAGCACACCCTGTTAAAGCACTCTGGCTTAAGGGCTAAGACATGCCACGGGGGCAAGTGTATCTATTTGATGACACTGAAATGTGTGTGTGTGTGTGTGTGTGTGTATGTGTTTTGACACGTCTTCTATCACAGCCCAGAGCGGAGGTGAGCTCTCACCTTAACTCTCTGTGTTCGTCAGGGGCTTTATTAGAAACAGGTAACTGGCTAAAATGGGAAATTACGACTCGGCTATTTAAAGGGGTTTTAGTTCCCTTGTCAAAGTTATTTAAAGACTCTCTCTCTCTTTCTCTTTCTCTCCCCGGTTTTTATTTTGCCTCCCAAAATTACTGCGTTGTCACAGTTCAGCTGACTCCATTTCCCGTTTTTTTTAATTTTTTTTTTATATAAACAGCCAGGAGAAAGTATTAATTATCCTTGTACAATTTAATGCACCGCGTGTTTTAACCTTTCAGGTTTCCGGTAAACAGCAGCATAACCAGGCATATCCGCGCTAGCAAATGTGATTTATGACAAGAACCTTTAATTTTCGTTTTTTAAATAGGTTAGATGGCAATCTGCATGCATTTAAATGCGCCGGCGAACCCTTTCTCTCCTCCTCCTTGTCTTCGGGGCTCGCCTTTAATATTCAAGGATGATTTTTGTCCACATGCATTTTGGTGAGTGTCACCTTAGATTAAATTATTACCGTTTTCGCAGGCCCTGCGCTGCAGGCCCGAGGCCCCTTATTTACTAGAATCAATGAAACAGTAATGAAAATCCATTTTTCATACTCTCCGCTCCTGCTGACTTTTATTTAGTTAGCTGTGTCTAAGCAAGCAATTCATTCCGCCTAAATGCCACCCCAAGAACGGGCATTAGCACGGGAAGGGTTAACAGGGATTAAGATGGCTCTACACGCACACAAACACACACACACACACACACACACACACATACACACACACACACACACACAAGAGATTAGAGTGCAGTATATTGTTCGGGCCCTATCTTGTATAAAACATGTTGCCAATGAAATCACCTGCAATGTAAAGCTCCAGTAATGCCAATATACTTACAACTACATTTTTCATGTATGACAGGTATTACAGGTTCTTACAAATGACATATTACATATCTCAATGTCTTTCAGTTATTAATCACCTTAAGCTCATGGCAGTGATCATGTATTCACTGGGCCGAATTCTGGGATTTGCCTAGATTTGACTAAATTACATGACAATTTTTCCACGAGAAATATTTCTCAGTCGTAAACTGGGTTTATTTTGGGTCTGAACTTTAGTTCCACTATTGTAGACCCATTATTATCTAAAATAACAAATAATTAAAGTTTTAGGTAAGTAGATTATTTATTAGTGTGCTTGTTTGGTCTGAGACTGAGCTAAACAGCTAAAGAGCTGAAGAGACTATTTGGTTATTTGTTTCTCTTTCTAATAGGGTGCTTGAGAAGGAGTGTTTGTGTGTTTACTGCACAAATGATTACTATGACCACAAGGTCACTTCATTTTACACTGCATGTTTCTAAATACTCTTTAATGTATTCTCTCTCTCTTTTCCAAGGTAGGCCATTTAAGTAGAGTAATCCCCCTTGCACCAGAACAATGCTTTTGATTTAAGGTTTATCAGTATAATATGTGACTTAGGAATGATAATGTTAACCACATCTGGATAAGGAATATGAGGATGAAATGGCTGGAAGCATACGTATTCAAATTGGGGGTGGAGCGATGGTGATAAGCAACCTTACTGGGTCATAGCACATGATCCCTAGATACTGCTACTGCATTTTACACTGTGGAAGCATAAAGACACATTTTCAGTATCTGTCTATAAAGCAAAGAGACACAAGTCTGAGTATCTGACTCTAAATCACAGAGAAACAATGTTCAGTATTTGACTCTAAAGCACAGAGACACAGTTTCAGTATCTGACTCTAAACCACAGAGAAACAATGTTCAGTATTTGACTCTAAAGCACAGACACAGTTTCAGTATCTGCCTTAAAAACACAGACACAGTTTCAGTATTTGACTCTAAATCAAATATACAGTGTCAGTATTGCACAGACACACAGTTTCAGGATCTGACTCTAAAGCACAGAAACACCATTTCAGTATCTGCCTTAAAATCACAGACACAGTTTTAGTACCTCAATCTAAAGCACAGAGACAGTGTCAGTATCACACACTTTCAGTATCTGATTTCAAAGCACAGAGACACAATTATAGTAACGGCATGTAAAGCACAGCTTAACAGTTTCAGTATCTGATTTCAAAGCACAGACACACAATGATAGTAACGGCATGTAAAGCACAGATTAACAGTTTCAGTACCTGACTATAAAACACAGGCACAGTTTCAATATGTTTCAATGTTCAGTATCTGACTTCAAAGCACAGAGAAACAATGTTCAGTATCTGACTCCAAAGCACAGAGACACAGTTTCAGGATCTGCCTGTAAAGCACAGAGACACAGTGTTAGTATCTGACTCGAGACATAGCTAAATTTTTATTAAAATTTAATGTCTGTGCAATACCTTTTATGAACATATTGTTTTAGGAATATGTCTGGATTCAAATCTCTGCCTTTTACTTTTTTCCATGTTCAATAAAAGAATGGGTGTTAAAGAAGTATTTTAGCATAGGAACATATCAAATGTCTTTATTCATTTACTCCCAGTTTCCTCTATTAAAGCTTTGTATATTATACCTTGTCACAAGCCTTAGACATCTTTCAAATTATACACACACACACACTTCTCCTCATCTAGATGGCTTCTTAATTGAGTGTGTATTTCTATGTGTGTGTGAGTGCATGAGGTTGGGAGGGGGACCGAGCTTTCCCCTGTATGTGATGAAATCAAATTTAATAACTAAATAAAAATGTAAATAAAGATTTGCTTAAAACGACTTCCCCGTGAAATAACGCTCCCTCCCCCTTGAGCTAATACTTCACGAGGGTGCGTCCCGAGTGCGCCTGATGCAGCGTGTGACCTTTGCGAGCGCTTTCTTCCTTGATTAAAGGCGTATTAAATTTGTTGAAATAAAGCTCGTTGTAATGGCGCATCATTTGTAAGAAGCTATTAGGTCCTGGAAAGTGTGACAGTGGATTTGCATGAAAATGCGCTCTGCGCTCTCACACACAGAGGCTCGTTTCCGGAAAGAGCGCAGAGCTCAGCTTCATCGCTCGTCCTGACAAAGACCAGATGAATGTTTACACAGAGAAAGAGAGAGGGGGGATAATATCATGTAAAGCTGTTGTTTGACATATTGCCTCCTTGAGCTATACACCTTTGCCTCCTCAATCCCATAATCCTTTTCCGACATGTCACATACCTGCCACACACACAAAGCAAGGTGAGTGTGGATGGGAGGAGCACCGTCTCACTTTTATGAAAGAGCACCTTTGATGAGGTGAGCTTCTTGAAGTCTGAAGCGGCTTTACGCGAGCAATGGGAAGGCCCTAATAAGTGCGCACTCTTTTCAGAAAACAGAAAATAAAGCTTCTCCTGCTCGTTCAGCTCAAGTGGTTTCAGATGAGTGCAAATACAATTTGTTTGCCTTGATGTCTGGAGTTTGCTTGACATGAGGTAGCAGAGGGATTTGCAAAGAGAAAGACAGAGAGAGAAAGGGAAAGAAGCGGAAAGAAAAAAAAAAGAGGCAGAGTTATAGAAGAACAAGTCATCGTACTGCGAGAGCAGTTTGAGGTCTTGTGTACACGGTCTGGGTATTTGTGTGTATGTGTGTGTGTGTGGTGGTGGGCTGCGGTGTGTTCAGCGGAGCATGCTGAAACTGTGTTTCTGACAGCGGAGTGGGAGGCTGTTTAGAGACTGAAACACACACACACACACACACACACTTAAATTGGGCTGCATATAGGGAACTGTCTGCTGGTCACATCAAATAAACAACAGCAGCGCTGAGAGCTCAGGCTGAGCGATCCGTTTCCCATCAGCCCTGGCCGCAGCAGCCAATCAGAGACGCCGTTACGCTAACAAGGGCCGAACTCGCTAGCTACCGCCTCTGTACAGTTCCCGTCCAGCACAAATGTTTGAGTTTAGTTTCCCTGTTTCCCTTTTTCCTTGTCTTTCAGATCCACAGAATTTCTCAGAACACCCCGCAAGACGCACTAATCATTCCCGTACTTCTGTACTTCGGCAAAATGTGGTTGCATAATAGTATGTGCACATTCGGAAGTTATTTGAGCCGGCAGCTGAGAGAAAAGTTGTCAGGCAAGAACTGTCACGCTGGCCTTTCTGTTTAATGAGGATTCACCAGCGCCACTTCTTGACCTTTGACCTTAAGAATAGAGCAGAACAGGGATTAGTTCATAAGTTCAGGATGTGGAGGAAGTCTTGCTTTTCCTTTTCACCCACATACTCGGTACACTGTAAGGCCAAGCATATCAGGCACTGCATGTGTGTGTGTGTGGTAAATATGAGTGTGTAACGGATAAGCGAGCAGTCAGGTTAGGGGATATTTACCTATGCGGTTACTGTGGTTGCGGGCAGTAGGTGATGTAACGACACCTGTCACATTGGCCCGGGTGTGTCAGTTAAAGTGTGTGTGTGTGTCTGTGTGTGTGTGTGTGTGTGTGTGTGGGTGTGTGTGTGTGTGTGTGTGTGTGTGTGTGTGTCGGTTGCAATGGCCGTTAGTAATTCACGGTTCGCTTCAGGAAGGTCTGATACCAACCAGGAGCGCTTTGACTCATAACACAGGAAGCACCTTTGTGTTAAGAGTAATTTTAGAGGACACACACACAGTGTTTAGGGCTTTTTGCACTTGGAAAATAGCTGTAAGGTTCATGACCATCTTTTATAATAGGTTAATTTGTATCTTATTTTCAGTCTGCCTGTGAAATTCAGTCAATTTGTTTGTTTTGTAATACATTTTTAATACATTTGCATTTTATTTAATACCTTCTTTTTTTTACTTTTTAAAATATACTTTATACTTTTTTTTATACTTTTTTATACTTTATACTTTTAGACTTTTCAATAAACATTTTTATCCTTTTTTATTTAATTCATAATTTTTTATATCATTTTAATTTGTTTAATGGCAGCAATTATTTTATGCATATAGAGCAATTTATATATTTTTATTTAACAAAATATTTATTTCTTTTTACACAGTTTAGTTTACATTTTACCTTTAGTTCACTTGACCTAAGGTTAAGGCTAGGGTTAGGCTTATCGGTCCTACCTTTTCAATATTATGACTTTGTATCATTTCATACATCTCAAGTTGTGCAAATTGCCACAAAGTTGACTCCTGGAAGGAATTTGGCAGTTCAGTCAAAGCTGCTGTTCCAGGAACTCTCTGGCATAATAACTCATCTCTTTATACTGGTTTTAAAAATGCCCAAGGTCTTGTTGTGCTTGTTGGTTCACTTCCTGAATCACCTATTATTCCTACTGTCCGGAATCATCCTGTCCTCCATCCCACCTCTGCTATATGTCTCTCTCCCACTCTCTCTCTAGCAGCATCAAAGTCTGAGTCAAGGCCTTTAACACAATGCACAGGAAAGCTTCTACGTGCTGCTGCCACTTCCTCTGCTCAGAGGGACACACAGGGCAGTGGGGCTTAACAAATACGTTATGAGAGAGAAAAAAAAAACAACTTCAGAATGTCAAAATAGTAGACAAAGGTCAAACAGCAGAGGCAGATTCAACTTTGGGTCTCTAATGGTATCTTGGACAGCATAAGACTGAAAAAAAAACACTACTTTTCATGTTTTATTTTTGGGGAAAACATGAGTTGTACATTGCTCCTGAGAAATCCTTTAAAGAGGAAAGCCTTATTTTTATTTAAGGGTAATGGAGAACTAGAGATCCCTCTCACACCCTGCAGACTTTCTTTGCTGTTACAAAAAGGAGATGGTTAATTAATAAAAACAGGAAATGCCTGGCAGTTTTTTATAGTGGTGATTAAGAAAATACATCCTTTTTAATCCTCATCACTATCCTTTATCTTTTTTAACAGAGCAAAATTGTTTGGTCCTAAAAAAAAAGAAAGAATTTAAAAGCATCTAGTTTCATTGCGCTCTGATCAGAAGGTAGGTCTATCTAGGTAGGCAGCATTTTTGGGAAGCATTCGCATTTTTTCCAAGATAAAGGCTGTCCCGTTTGGAAAGCAGCTGCCCTGTGAAGTACTTATTTGGGCCAAATTTGAGGGCAAAGTCAGCATCCTTGGTGTAAGCAATCCCATAATTCTGTTCCCGGAACCACAGTTCCATGAAAGTTTCGTCAAACATGGCGGACCAAACTGTGTCGTCGACCAAGCAGTATGTTTACAAATGTGGGTGAATTCCTTGTCTTGTGACTAACTAAGAGTCATATGTCTTTGAATTTGTGTTTGTAGATTGACAGAAGTTGTTTTATGGTTAAAATTGCTTAGCTAACGTAACGCCACCTCAAAGCTTATGTAACTAGCTTATGTGGCTAACTTGCTAGCCACTAAGTCTAACTTGTGAGTTAGCCCTAGTTATCTATCCAGCTAGCTATGTTATTCGGTGAACAGTAATCTAGTTGTGGTTAGCACGAGAAAAATAGCTGTTGCTAGTTCAGGCTCCATTCTCGGATAAGCCAATAAACTTGATCTTAAACACAGACACGTTATATAGTTTTTTAACCCAAGATAAATAGCTTCTAGGTTTTTTTTTTGAGTGGAAAATGTAAATCATTGTTTATTTTATACAATCATTTTTGACCATTCTCTTGAAGGGTGCCAATAATTCTGGAGTTGACAAAGCGGTTTTACCAGCGTTATGGATGTGACATCACACAGACAGTGTTTTTGGGAGATAGAATAATAATGAAGATTAGAATAATAATGAAGACATTAACACTATGAAATAACACATTATGGAATTATGCAGTGACCAAGAAAAGTGTTCAACAAACCAAAACTATTTTCTATTTGAAATTCTTAACAATGTTCCTGATGAAGCGTTGCACACTCTCACCATCTTCTCAACCAGCTTCATGTGGGAGCTTCACCCCAAATTTTATTTTAAGTAAAAAAAAACTACTTAATAAATTGATAAATTAATAACAAATTACCTTCACTATGTCTTAGAAACAAATTTCAACCATAAGCCTTTATCAAAATTCCTTTAAGACAATGAAAAATATACTGTATATTCAATCTCGTGTGTCTAAACCTTTGACTGGTAGTGTATTGTATATGTGGTTAACTGTTCCATGAAACAACTAAAAACAGAGATTATTAATAAAATAAGAACCAACAATATTAAATGCATTCTTAAGTGACCATTTAAACGTTTCCTGTGTTCACAACTTTATTTTTCAAGGCTTACATTTCCACGGGATTGCCCATGATATACATGATGTGCACTGTATGTGCTGAAATATGCATGCACACACATGTTCGCATGTTTACACCTTGAAAAGAGCCCTCTCTCCCCACTTCCTCATTTCTGTAAATGAAAAACTAGGGCTTTCATTAGTAATATTGATATTAGACTGAGAGTGTTTATAGAGAGGTGTTTGCATTGTGTGGTGCCCACTCGATGGTTTAACCGTGCCCCGATGTGTGTGTGTGTGTGTGTGTGTGTGTGTGTGTGTGTGTGAGATTCCTCTTTTCTGTTTATCAAAGCGGCAGCAACCCTCTTCCATTGGTGTGTTTACTGCCTGGCCCGTTTACGTTACCCTCGCTGAGGAGGAAGTGGACGGTTTACGTAGCGTAAACCTCGTGAGCCTGCGGCGGTATAAAGTTTACCTGCTGCGGTTTAAACACTGTACAAGATAGGCCTTCTGTCATCTCGCCGGCCACACTCAGAGCCATACCTGTCATCCGTCAACCAGAATGCATGTTTGTGAGGCTCTAAACAATTTTTCCGGCTTTCATGGCCGGGCACAAACACACACTCTCTTTATTTTATTTTTTTTCAACCCCTTACCCATGTAAACTAAATCTTAAAGAGGGAAACAAGTCCTCTCTCTCATCCCTGATGAGGCTGCGATTATACATGGTTATGCATGACAACTAATAACACTTATCAGATATTGCTAATCCCTCTTGTGAGAGTAACATAGTTGTAACCGACAAACCATTAAGATATGACTGGTTTTTTTTCTCAAAAAGAGGTAAATCACACATCTTGAGCCTACAGATAAAAGAAGACCTGGTTTGATGCTGATTTCTTGAAGAACAAAAAAAAAAAAAAAAACCCTTAAAGAGGGATATAAGAAGCTTAAATCCCACTACAGTCGACAGGTACTTGAGTGTAACAGCTGAAACTGCTCAGTTCTTCACTTCAATAATTAATTTCAATGACTGGAGAAGCGAGAGTGATCGCTCTATTGCTGATCACAATGGAGAAAAAGCACGGCTGTAGTTCATCTATTAACTTTAAATGCCTGATAAAGAAAAACAATGTGCCTGTGTTTGCGAGTTCGAATCCCATCGATGCCACAGCCATCCATGGCCAGGAGTTCAAAAGAACATCCTGCTCTCTGGGTGGGAGGGATAGCGTTTCTCTCTCTCCTGTCAATCAGAGGGACATTAGCCAATCACGGGTGTATATTAACGTATATTATGTACACAGATTAGGGAAGATCAGCAGCCCTTTGACCTTGCATGAGCAGCATTTAAAAAAGACGCGGTGGCTTTACATGTCTCGGAGGAAGCATGTGTTGATCTTCACCCTCATGACCCTCATGTTGGTAGCTATCATGCGATAGAACTAGCTAGTGGGAGGAAATTGGCAACAATTAAATTGGGAGAAAATGGGGTAAAATAAAATAAAATAAAGTATGTACCAAGGTGTTAAAGTACTGTTGTGAGCTCTCTGTGTGAAGGCCAATTCACACCAAAAGCCTTTTTGTTTAGTCATCTGTCTGACGTCCATCTTACAGAACAGATACGCTTCAATTTTCACCATCATTTTCAAATTTTCCAAATTTGTCAATTTTTTTTCTTAATTTTTCACTTGTATGTGTAGTTGAAGTGTACACTTCCTAGAGATCCTTTTAAATCACACTACTTTTGTGAACTATATTTAAGATATATATATCATATATATCATAATCTACAATAATCTTATGATTGTGCAGCCTGTAGTGTTTGTACATTAATGATACTCATTACACCAACATGGGGAACCAGAATAAATAAAAAGTTTGTTCACTGTGAAAACTAAACTAACAGTGGTCTCACGTTATGGTTTTTTTTTTCACGTTTTGAATAGAACTGAGTTGGAAGCGGTGTGGATTAGACAGAAGGTTTCTTATGCTAAGCGCACGTGTCGCATCCGGTGTGAAATTCTAGGTAAAACTCCTATCAAAGCTTCTGTTTTGCTACTTACTACAATGAAGAATTTAAAGATTACCAGGGGTAATCCATGTGTCTGTGCCAGGACTTGTCTGTGTCTGTTGCAAAAGTATTTTTTGATTGAGGACAAAATTGAGGATGTGAAAAAATCCTGAAAGTGGAAAGATAGTTATGTAGCTGACCATAGAAAGACTTTCATTTTGAACTGTGTCACAATAAAACGCAGCCTTTGCGACTATGTCATAGCACCAAAAAGGCCAGGGCCGGGTCTGTTGATTGACCACTTTAAATTTTGTATGTCGATGGTAAACATAAAATCGCTTTTTGACCAAAAAATACATCCAAAGCCGACATCGTGATGGCGCTGAAAGATTACAGAATCATTCTGAAGCTATTTTTAGTCGTACATCAACTTTCTAAGCTCACCTGAGGTGTTTAGTGCTGCTTTAACCCTATTTTAGCTTTTCTTCCATCTTAATTTTGTCGAATATTAAAAATCATATGGCAGTACTCCAGTGAAATGTTTCCAAACCTGTCTCTGACGTCGTGAGTTAAGCGCATGGCATTCTTTAAATGCTTACTTGAGGACTGTTTGATGGCTCTGAAGTGTGGCCCACATCATTTATTTTGCTTGGTCGCTCAGCTCTGGTGAAGAGAGAAGAGAAGAAGAGAAAGACAGACCTAAGAGTCCCCAGTGTCCCGTGTCAGTTGTGTTTAGTGATGGTGGAGTTTGGCTCGGGCCCAAAGATAAGATGTTCCTGAGAAGAAACTTCTCTCGACTCCTCAAAGCCAGGGAATGTTATGGGAATTGTCACTCTACACAAGCAGCGCCAGGCCCCATACGCAACAAACACACACACACATACACACACACACACTCAAAGACACACAAAGTCAAAGTCGAGGGAGAGAGAAGCAGAGGAAGGAGAAGGAGAGGAAGAAATAGAAGAGAAGGAGATGAAGAAGAGGTACAGTCAAGCCGGAAAGTCTGCACACCCCTTTCACCTTCTCCACGTTTCATTACATTACAGACTTATTCTAC
>JAOUQW010000011.1:4196065-4210197 GCA_028565825.1 Olivaichthys viedmensis
GTAGAATAAGTCTGTAATGTAATGAAACGTGGAGAAGGTGAAAGGGGTGTGCAGACTTTCTGGCTTGACTGTATATTAGTATGAACATAATGAGGAGCAAAGGCAGGAGGACAGAGAAGAAGAAGAAGAAATGTACAGTATGTTAGTACAGACATAAGGAGCAGCGGGGCAAGGACAGTAAAGAAGAAGAAGAAGAAGAAGAAGAAGAAGAAGAAGAAGAAAATGACAGAAGAGGAGAAGAGAAAGAAGATTGAGAAGAAGAAGAGATGCATATTAGTATAAACCCAATGAGGAGCAAAGGCGAAGGACAGAGAAGCAGAAGAAGGAGAAGATATAGAAGGAGGAGAAGAGGAAGAAGAAGGAGTTGAAGCTGTATATTAGTATGAACATAATGAGGAGCAAAGGCAGGAGAACAGAGACGAAGAAGAGAGAGAAGTTTAAGAAGAAGAAGAATAGAGGCGTTGTAAGTGTGTGAGAGAAGGAGGGGGACAGAAAGCAGGAGAATGGTGTTGATCTGCAGAGTATAGCCCCATCTACAGGCCACACAAACACCAACACACACCACACACGGGTTTTAAGAAGAACCCGACTAACAATCAAAACTGTAAGTAAATAAAGTAAGTAATGATTTCTCTTTAAGGGAGACTGAGAGAGCAGTTCTAGCATGCACACATTTCGGCCATTAAGCCAGTGATATTACACAGTCGGCTGGTTTAAATATGTGAGTGTCTGTGTGTGTGTGTGTGTGTGTGTGTGTGTGTCTTTCAGATAAGGCAATTCAATAGTGTCAACACCACAATGATTCTAACTGCTGAAATAAAGGCATTACACAAATTTTTGACATTAGCGTCAGTGTGTATGACTGTACTACAGTCTCTCTCTCTCTCTCTTTTTTTTTTTTTTTCTCATTCGCCCACAGAGGAAACTCTCTCTGATGATTGTGTACCACAAACTTTCAGCTAAAGTCAAATACCAGGCAACTCCCTCTCTCTTCACACACACACACGGGCACTTTATATTTCTTAGATGTTTCTACCAGTGGCCAGGTCCCGCTATAGAGACAATCGATGTCTGAAATGTTTTAAAGGCCCTGAAGTGGTACTACAAATTCCTGTAATAATAAATGTGTGTATATATATAACCGAAAACGTGTATCCAAATAATATATAAAATGTTTTGTATTTTGAAAAGACAGAAATACTTTTTGTGGAAAAAAAAAAAAAAAAAAGGACATGCACCAGAAAGTGCAGCAGAATCGCATGAGCATCAATTTACACGATGTCACCATGCAAAACATTTTCCGTATTTTAAAAATTTTAAATAACGTATCCGGAATACTGTCCATCCCTGGGCATACAGATATTGCTTATAGAGATATACTGTTTCCCAAGAAACTTTATGTACTTATTCCAACCGCCAATATCCAAGTATATATGACCAGAGACCATTACCGAGCTTAAAATGGCCCATTAAAAAAATGGTCCATAGAAAAAAATTGTCTATTTTCAGTTGGTTCTGGTCCGCTTTGATTTGGCCCCTGAATATATGTCTTTGTTTGGGCCATATGAAGTTTGACAGCTCGTATATGACCACAACAGTCGAATGAATTAAAACTTTCCCTCTGGATGAAATCTAACATCTTTTAAATGTCTCTGTGCTCGCTGGCATGTATATATGTGTATAAATAAAAAATCTAGATGATATATATATATCTGAAATGGAAGTAACTACAGTGTACAGTTATAATTATTTTAGATGTAGTAAAAATTCAGCGCAGTACACAAAGTTTCCAGAAAAACAGGACGTTACGGACAAAAGTCCTTCATCAGCTGTGCAAGCAAAGAAGCATTTATAGAGTTTTCAAAACAGCAAAATGTTCTGAATAACAGTTTTGCCCTTTAGAACATCTCCCTTAATATGTACTTTTTCTTTTAAACACCTTTATGAGATAACAGAGAAGTATCATGTAATATTTGTGCAAGTGCTTGGAAACATAGTGGCGTACGTTTTGTGGCATGGTTTTGGGTGAAAAACAGTTGACATTAAATTAAAGCTCCTAATAAAATCTATCCGGTACCAAAAGCATATTGGAATCTCATCTAGTTTGAAATAAATGATGAGAACTTATCAGAACAGCACCAGGTCATAGTATAGAGAAACATGGAGAAGGTTTGTTGCGGATCTGCTGTAAAGTTAAATCGTCACTTAGGCCCCTAAGGTCCTAAACCCACAATATATAGGTACTATATATGTGTTTTTATGTGTGTGTTTTTGTGTGTTTGGTGGTGGTATCTCAGCAGTGGCTCTCAGCAGTGGCCGTGTGTGTGTGTGTGAGTTGTGAAAGCGGAGCTGACAGAGCAGAACGGTGCAGTCATTACGGCCGCCTCACAGCCGACTACGGAGCGGCGCGCCTCACTTTATAGCTGACACCAAATCAATGCTGCTTTTCCACCTTATCAATTAAAGCATGTGTAATTACAACCATGCACAATCACCCTTCACAAATACTCTCTCTCACACACACACACACACACACACACACACGCACACGCACACAAACAGATCCGGTGGCCTCTCATTCCATTCCATTCCACTCAGCCTGTATCTACCACTTCATCTCCCACTGGCTGCTTTCCAGGTGTGAGAGATAGGTGTGTGTACGTGTATGTGGGTGTGTGTGTGTGTGTGTATAATAAGCGATGCATTGTCTGACATGACTCGATCTGCACCTGATCTGAAAGGTCTCGTGTCTGACGCCGCTCCGATGGCATCCTGACAGGAAGTTTGGGTTCCTGCCAGGACTGAATTGTAGCAGTGCAAACAGCTGGCCACGCTGCGTCGGTCCGAAGCAGCACACACAGCCACGCGTGGAGGTAAATGAAAAATGAAACACGGATTAACACCTGTGTGCCTCTGTGTGTATGTGTGTATGTGTGTGTGTGTGTGTGTGTGTGTGTGCGTGAGGACACCTCCCCCAGAGCAGATGGGCCTAGCAGAGCGATTAGCGGCACATTACCTGCGCGTCTGTTTACAAACAGGAACAATGCAGGCCGCACTAATAACCCGCAATCAAACATGACAATTAATATCAGCATGCTAATGGCTGCCTTCACTCCACTCGACACCGCCTGGAGCCGCTCGCCTTCTGATGGATACTTTACACACACACACACATCTACGCACCTGTTCGTAAAAAGGTGCTGTTGAGTTTTAATGCTGATCTGAAAGCTTTTTTCACTAGATTTACAGATTTGAACCTGTGCACCAGTTTATAAATTAGGGAGTTTGAGCACTGACGGCTGTTTCAAACATTTATGTAATAGATTTTCCTATTTTGCCGAATCTATTGGGGGTTTTCCATCCACCTCTTAAAAAAAAACGCATAAAAAAACCTGAATGGAAAAGCCAGAAATAAATAAAAACCCCACCTAAATATTGCAATATGGCTGAGGTGGAAAAGTCTGTCTGGCCTCTGTGCCTGTCAGTCCTAGTAAAGGAGGCATGGCCTCTGCCTGTCAGTCCTAGTGAAAGAGGCGTGGCCTCTGTGCCTGTCAGTCCTAGTAAAGGAGGCATGGCCTCTGCCTGTCAGTCCTAGTAAAGGAGGCATGGCCTCTGCCTGTCAGTCCTAGTGAAGGAGGCCTGGCCTCTCCCACTCCCTAAAACTAACACGTTTTCTTTTTTTTATTAAAATTGAACTGCATGCACAAAACTGAATAACATCATATGCCACTGAAACAGCTCTAAATCGTATCATACAGAAATTTGCCTACTTTAAGTAGACGTTTCATACATCAGACCACTGATCATGTATCTAGATGCGCATCTCAGGAAGAAAATAAACAGCCCTCTCCTGTCTGAAACAGGAAACTACACATTTCCACATTAACACATGTGTTATAGCGTGATCTTGGTCTGCATCAGCGGCCTGGAACTTAAGGTACAATTTGAGTGTTTTTAATCTGTAGGCCTGTAGGTCCATTCGCTGTCTTTCCTCCCTCTAGACATTTTCTCCAACCCTTTCTCTCTCTCTCTGAGGGCCCAACTGTAACAACAGCGCTTTATAAACACTGATGCATTCCAGACGGCTGATCTCAGAGAAATGAGTCCACCACTGAGATACAAATATTTACCCTCAGTGTGCATACGTGTGTGTGTGCGCATGTGTGTGTGTCGGGCTGCAGAGAGAGAGAATGTCGCCAGCAGGCTGCAGCCCGGCGTTCAGATCACTTTTCTTTTTCCAAAATTACAAGAGATACACCAATGTCCAATCCACTTACGGCAACTCTCTTCTCTCCTCATCTCTTCTTTCTGAGAGACCGATTAAACAAAGGATGAAGACTATTTAAATTACCCCCCTACAGCACACATGAAATATGCCATATTTTTGTTAAAGGTTTGTTCCTGAGAGTAACAAAGGAATGTGAAATAAGGAATAAAGCGATGTCTCCATAGGGAGGAATGCAGGACGCTGTGTGGTCTGCAGTAAGCTGTGGTTTGGGCTCCGGTTACTCAGACCTGTTTCTCTGTGTCACACTGACATGAGGCAGCAGCTTTCCCCTCTAGTGTTCTGCTCAGGCCATAATGACCCTAAAAAGGGTAACAATAATTTAAAAAAAAAGAATTCAACATGAAACTTTATGTGCTTGGCTCAGTATATCAAGTGAATTGTTCTTCACTGTCATTTTTATATTACAGAGCTAATGCTGAGAGTAACAAGTGAATAAAGTGACTCTCCTTCGTGTTTTAGTTTTATTATTTTATTATTAATTTTAGTAATTGAATTATAATTAAATACAATTTTAGTCCCTGTCTTATTCCCTCCATCTCTTATTTACACTCTGTAAAAATCTGTGCACACTCACACACCTGCCATCAGGAGGATCCCCAACCATGTGAAGGGGTTTTGGGGCTCAATGACCAGAAATATTGCTTATACCGCAAATAAAAGAGTATTTTTAATTCTTCAGTCATTGCCTGGGTTGTACAGAACACGAATGTTAAAGGCCTGATCAAACTGGTTGTGTAGTGCATAGCACCGACGTCTTAGACCGAATCAAAACAGGAAGCTTATTACAATTGAGTGATGTGAAATACGGAAAAAAATTTAATAATTATCAAGGTGTATGTGCTAACAGCCTGAGAGCAGTGCAAGTGCTGCTGGGCTTCAAATTACCACCCAGAATCATTGGACATTCATTTCTATATGGAGAGCACTACATAGCTCCTACCACATGAACATTTCATTGGTAGTTTTCTTTTTGTTTCCACTAATCCAAAAAATACCAACTGGATGTAAGACTTATTTTAGAGACAAAAGAGCAGAAGAAATTGTGTGACGCATTAAGTGTACATTAAAAAACTCCAAAGAAAAGAGAAGAGGTAAGGGAGATGACGCATGTAGAAGCATCTTGATATGAGAAAATAACGGACTTGGCGGAGGAAACACCACTCTGTTTCATGTCTTAGTATTCTTTGGCTCCACCTCGTCCTTTATTTTCTGATGTCGGAACACTTTGTTGGGTTTTTATTTCCTCACATGTGTGCTTGTGTCCTGTACACTAGGTCCCAATGAAAGTGAGACTCTGGTCTCAGCTGTGTTTTTTTTTTTTTTTTTTTACCAAATAAAAGTTCTGTAATGAGTTATATGTACAGTAATGTGCAAATGTCTTAGGCACATGTAAAGAAATTCTGTATATCAGAGATGCTTTCTAAAATAATGAAATGAAAAGTTTCTAAATAAAACAATGTACTATAAAAGCATTAAACAATATATAACTAAAACAGATCAGTGTGTTGGTGTGAGCAGCCTTTGTCTTTTTAAAACTGCATTCATTCTCTTCGGCACACTGCCGTGCAGTTTTATAAGGAAATCGGCTGGTAGGTTGTTCCAAGAATAGTGGAGAAATTGCCACAGTTCTTCTGCAGAACTTCGGTTCTTACTTGCTTCTGTTTCTGCAGGTAAAATCCCAGACAGTCCTGATTATGTTTTAATCTAAAAAGTGCTCTATTACTTCTAGTCTTTATTGATATACAATCATTTCTCTACAACATGGAAAATGAATGTTTGAAAATCTAAAATCTAGAATTTTCTAATTACACTAATGCAGACGACAAAATAAACATCGAAGACAAAACGTATATATCAAAAGACATTTGCACAGTACTGTATATCTCTAATGCTAGTAAAAATAGAAGCTAATCCTGGAGCATGTACATCTTGTACATCTAATTTTCACATGTTGTGTGATGTTTTCTGACCTTTCATATGTGAACATTTTTCACACATCATCACACGTGAAGTGTCCGAAAACCACATGTGCCCAAATTCACATTATTATAATTTATTTTCACATGTTATATGATGTGTGGAATTGTCTCAAAAAACTTTTTTGGACCCCTCACATGTGAACATTTTTCACACATCACATCACAGGTGAAAACCACAAATCCACAAATAAAATAACGTGTCAAATGCACATTATTTAAATTTTTACACGTCTGTTTTTTCACATTTAGTTTGTAAGGGTGACAGAACAAGCTGCTCTGCCGTCTGAAGATCCCATCTTAATATCACTGTTACTATACATCTGACACATACACAGAGAACCATATTCCTGGCTATACATTAATCATAACACCCGCATATGACACACAAAACACTGGGGAAAGAACTGTGAGAGAAGAAGGAAAAAAAGAAGGGAGAAATTGTAATAGGGCTTTTCTAAAGGAACTCTAGCCATGGCAGATGCTTGATAACTCCTGTGGTTGTTAATTTTGACCTTTTTCTAAGTTTCACTTCACCACCTCTCTGGTTTCTGCTCCGTTGCCTACGAGAGGGGTGAAAGTTGCTGATGTGGGGGTGAGTGAGAGTGATTTTTAGGGTGAGTGGGTGTGATTGAGGGTGAGTCGTGCCTGATTGGTTGTTATGGTCAACAAGCCTCAGTCATGGGTGACTTTCTCCGTGCTGAGATGTTGGGGTCGAGGGTCAGCCTGGGCCTGCCAGGGTGAAAGGTGAAAAGATGGAAGTGGGGGGCGTAGGTATGGGTCAGTACGCCAGTCCCATCTCATAAATCTTATTTTACACACCAGTGGGGCTTCACACCAATCACAGTCAACCAACCAACACAGCACACGAAGTTAGCTTTGATGGAGGATGAGGTGATGTGATCCATGTATTCACCTTGAACACGCATCATTAGAGATTGACCACCATTAAAAATGAGCAGTAATTGAGACTCATGGTGCGTGTGTGTGTGTGTGTGTGTCGTTACATTCTCTGGCCTAGTGTTTAATAATTGCCTTAAATATGTGAAGGCATCACAGTCAGGCCTCCTCCACTGTTACACCATAGCAGATACACTGAGATGTAGAAGATTGGCACTACACTGATCCAGAGTGTGCACACACCACCCAGCAGGGCTACAGAGCACTTTAGTTGGATAAAAGTGCAGATTATGGGGGAAAAAATTAGAGATTTATTACTGCTCAAACAGAACTTAAATCAGCAGCCAGTGATTTCAGCCAGTTGAAGACTCATCCTAGATCCTTAGGTTCTGTTCACTACTTAGATTATTGGGTTGTCCAATAAGGTCTGGCACACATGTTTTACCAGTTTTAACTTAAAAAGGATTGGTCTATGGTGTGATATTTACATAATATTTGGTCAGCTTATTAAAGTTCTTAAAGTCCTGGCTTATTATATAGCATCTTAAAGCATATTTAGTTATTTAGTAACCACTATGAATTATTCAGTAACTACAGTGAAACTAATAGGAAAAGGTGTGTAGTTAGAGAGTGCCTGGAACATCACTTTCTGGAAATCTGGAACCGCCAACGGTTCCTGGGAGTTTAAGGGGTTAAGGATCTTCTAGAAATTTCTTTAAGGATCTTCTGGAAATTTCTTCAAGGATCTACTGGAAATTTCTTTAAGGATCTTCTGGGGGAAAAAAATCAATGATCTTCTGGAAATTTCTTTAAGGATGTCCTGGAAACTTCTTTAAGGATCTTCTGGAAATTTCTTCAAGGATCTTCTGGAAATCTTTTAAAAAGATTTTCTGAAAAATTATTCAGGGATCTTTTGGACATTTCTTCAAGTATCCTCTAAAAAAAAATTAATGATTTGTCTGAAAATTTAGCATTTCAAACTGAAACACCCAAAAAACTAAATTTCTTTAAGAATGTTCTGGAAATTTCTTTAAAGATCTTCTGAAGATTTATTCAGGGATCTTCTGGAAATTTATACAAGGATCTTCTGGAAACTTATTTATATATATTTATATCTACATATCTAAAAATTTCTTAAAGGTTTGCATTTCAGACTGAAATACCCAAAAGGTAATGGAGGGTTAATTTGCTTGTGAGATTGCAAATCCGACTCAAGAGCTCGGCTGGGGAGTTCTGTCGCATCCACCATGCGGCTCTGACCTCGCACTTTCGGATTATCATCTCAACGGAGTTTCCTATATCACTCTCTCCATAATTATCTCAACAGAGCTTCCTTTAACAACCACACTGAGCATAAACATTGGTTTGATTATAGTATATTATTATATGCTAAACCAGGCAATGAAATCAAAAGAACAATGAGGAAAGGTTGTGGAGAATGATGAGGAATACATTAATGACTGATTTATGGTCTTGGTTTGTAAAAAAATATATATATATATTTTTTTTTTAATTTGAAAACATTATGCCAGAACTTATTGGATGACCCAATGCTTAATGGATATCTAATTGATCCAGCTCATCACTTTTGATTGAACTATTGTAAAAATACCCAACATTATCTTATTTTTATCTCAATTGCTAGCAATATAAGCAATATTCAGAGAAATGGAGCCCCAAAATCACCTCACAAGCTTGGAAATCCTCCTGATGGGCTCAGTTACGTGTGTGGGTTCATTCTTGCACGACAGTTTGTGATCTATATCTGTCCTCTGTCAGAACTATAGGAGTCAAAATCGCTGGTTGTCCCTCCTTAGTGGGTGGGGCACATTCGATTGACATGAGATTTGACAGATCCTGCCGGAGCCGAGGTGAATTCGTTTGAACTCTCAATAAACAGCACGGCCATAATGAACTCCACATGCCTTTATGTGTGTGTGCGTGTGGACGTGAGTAAGTGTGGCTGCCCGTGTGGTACCGGTGTGTATAGGAAAATGTCAGGCTGATCAAACCGCTCATCTCCACTGGGTCCTCTTGCATATGAAAGTGATACCCTGTCAGATTTACTGTAGAATAAATATTTGAATCAGCACTGCACTGCCATTATAATCACACAGAGCCTCGGTCTGACTGGCTTCTTCTGCTCTTCCTGTAGCGGCATTTCAAATGAGGCGTTTATTTATCAGAGCTCAGCCCACCCCACCTGCAGATGAGAGACTAACTGAAACAATCTCATTCTCTTCTGCCAGACTTTTCCTTGATCACTACCTGATTCAGCTCATCAGCTAATCATCAAGCGCTTCACAAGTGGGATCAGGTGTGTACACAACACGGGCTCATGATTGCAAATTCGTCAGAATCCACACGGACCGACTTGAGAAGTTACAAACTCTTAGGCCGGGGTTATACTTGCTGTTAACTGTGCGTACGTATACGAAAGATGTCTTTATGTATCCTGCGTTCATTCGGCACGTTGATTGTGCACGTCCCATGAAATTTACGCAACGCATGTGGTGCAATACCTGTGTAAACGGCGGGGGAGGATAATATTAATAGTAATAAGAATAATAATTCATTTTTTTAAATCATTTATTGATATAGGGCCTTTCATATATTTAAAATACAGCTAAAAGAGCTCTACGGTGCATTGCATGACAATAAAATTGTGGACAATTTTAAAAATATATAAATTACATTCAGTTTCCATAATTTCCAATAAATAAGAAAAAGGTAGAAATCTTATGTTATGTTAGTCAATTTCTGAGTAGATTCGCTGATGATCTGAAACGTGCTGTAGCATAACCTAGTGCGGACATTACTTCAGATTAAAAAAGATTTTCACATGCGAACAGAAAAATCTTAACTGTATTGTGCAGTCGTTCATTTTGAATTAGAGCTGATGATTTACAGGTGAAGCGAAGTGGGCGGGGCAAGTGACGCGAAACAGTTGAGCCGAGTTTAAATGAGGGATGGTGATATGATCCTTTTTGTCCCTCACTGTGAAACATTATCCATTTTTTTTGGGTTCTGAATATTTGTTTCAAGTCACAGCTTCTTTTTAGCCGGAACACATCTAATTTGTGGTCAAAATGAGCAAGACATCATCTGATTTGTGGTGAAATGGGTGGTTTTGCATACGTTCTGTAAGGAGCTATGTCATTTGTGTGGCTATATTGCACTAGCCAGCGCTACCAGTGAAACCATGGCAACCGGCAATAAACTAAAGATAAGAATGCCCAATAGCGACCAACCTTGAGTGATTTAACCGACGCGAGGCTAGAGCTGGAGTACATGAATTTGATCTCCTCCTGACACCATGAAGTATCCCAATAGTCTGAGGATTGTATTATACTATATATACTATACTATTATATATTACTATATTAGTACTACAGGTTAATAACTGACTAATGCACACAGAGGTAGTGATTAATGTATGGAGCCTGCGAGACCTGGCTCTAGTTGCGACATAGTTGATGATAAAAGGTTAAGAATGACTGTCGTGAGGTGTGCAAGCATTAATTTTTTCTGGGAAATCAACCAGAGGAGAGAAAGAGAGAGGCTGAGTCACACTTCTTTAATCAATCGTCACTAACAGACTGTGCGACAGGATCAGACTGACTGTAGATTGATGCTGTCAGTGGAGCCAGAGTGAACTACCATACACTACCTGTTATGAAATCTGATAGATGAGGGGTGGTGTAGTTCGCGTGTTAGCCTGCTGGTTGCCATTACTCATGGCTCATGGTACACACACGGTAAGCCTAATAACCCTCTTCCCCAGTCACCATCACACTGGGACTATCAGAATGAATTTCACTGTTCAAATACTATTCGAATTTTCAGAATATATAAAAAGGCGCAAAAATCCACATTCGAATGTTTAAGGTCCCACATTATTTTAGTCGCATAACATAAGTTTCCTAAACCTTTTGGCTAAACGACCCATGTGTTGCTTGATGTAGGAAATGGATTCTGAATAAATGCAGGTCACTTATTGCATACTTTATTTTCACTTAAAAAAAAAAAAAAAAATTATACATTTTCTAATTAAAGAAAAAAGAAAAAGTGATGTTACATGAAAGTGATGTTACATGAAATGAGTTTCCAACAGGGACGTATTAGTCCCGGCTGAATCTCAAAATGGTGTTCTATTGAGCATATAGTGCACTACGTAGATTCGACAATGCCATTATGTAATACCCTATGTAGTGAGCACATGTAGTGAATAGGAAGCCATTTGGGATTCAAACTGTGTTGCGGGGGTCTAAATAAAAAAATACTGAAGACAAGTTAAAGATGGCGGATTTAATCTAAAGAAAAAACATTATAATTTTGGGTTAATACATTTTTAAAAATCTGAAACATTAAAGTTTGTGACGTTAAACACTAAAGAGAAAATGACAATATTGTCTCCTCATGATTTTCTTGCTTAAGAAAGCCGGCACAGTTTTCACCTTCTGTGGAAGAAAATTAGAAGGCTAATGGTCGTTTTTTAATCCTGAAATTAATTTCTTAAGTATTAATCTTTGAAATGATAATGAAATAAACAGGCAGGACTATCTAAGGTTTTGCCCTATCATTGGGATATCATGAGTTCAATAGTGTACAATAGTGAAAATGTTCCTTACCCCACACATAACCAACCTAAGCATGCTTTCTGACTAAGTTGTCTCTCATTTTAATGAGGGACTGACCTTTATTTTCATGCTGTATTGTATCAGCACTTTTTCTGCATTTCCACTTTAAGTGCATAACATCTAAAATTCCTAAAGCGTCTTCCATTATGGCTTTGCTTTGGAACCCTGGGACCTGACAGAAATTTCCTCACCAAATGCTGCCTGACAAAGCTAGTTTACTTTCCGTCTCTTTTCCTCTTTTTCTTTTCTTTTTCCCTCTCTCTCTCTGTTTTGTAGCTTGGTCCTTACCTAAGCTGCCGGTGGCGTGTGTTCAATCATACATGCTCCGTTTGCTCACTTAAGGAGCAAGTTTAAACAGAAGAGATTTATTTTACATTAGCGTACAGGCACGGCCCGGAAGTTTAATGTGTTTTTCTGTGTTTTTAATGTGCGTTTGATGCATCTTGAATGCATCTTAAATATTTAATGACGAACGAGGTGATGTTGTGTTGTCTCTGCGTGGATTTATGGCCACAGGTTTAAAAATGTTCATATTCAACATGTCGATGCCTTCACTGGCCGTTGATAAAGAGTGAACATAGCGATGGTGGTGCAATATCACACTGACTTTCTGTACAGACCCAGTTTCTGATGAAGAAAATGGAAAAATGAGTGAGTCCGGCTGGTTTAGGAAAATCTGCTGTAGTGTTAGGCTCTAGTGTTTCTTGCAGTAAGGCGATGCAAACCTGCCATGAAGAGAAGCAGATGCATTTTTAATGATGAAATATGTTTTATAAGTATGACCAGTCATATTATAGTTCTTCATAGAGCTATTCCTGGCTGACCAGTTATCAGTGGGAAGCCATTTTTATTCTACTCTCTCTTTGTTTCTCTAACCGTCTCCATTAACATGGTCATAAGAATTCACACCAGCTGATTCCTATGCAAAGTTATAAATGGTTAAGGTTAGGTTAAGGGGTGGGGTTAACAGTCGTAGCTTTTCTGTGGCTTCATTGAGATGAAATCTGAATAATAATAATAAAACTCATTAGAATTCCTATGCATTTAGCATGAGATCAGGTTGAGGTTGCCTCTCCACAAAAACTCTCAAGTCATACGGTAAATCAGCAGTTCTCCTGGTTCTCCAGCGTTTTTCTCGCCTGTCTGCTTCACCTCATATTATGGATTTCTCTCTGCCAGTGACCTGCTCTGGTTCATGCAATGATTCTTAGATTAGCTCGGATAAAGCGTCCTACATCCAATCACCTCCTTCTCTCAGGTGTTGTACTGTTGTAAGTGTCAGTGAAATAAATTATCTGTCCTCAACAGGGTCTCACGCACGCAAATTCATATCAATTCACACAACTCAATTCATATGAAATGTTCACCTGTCTGAGTTCAAAAAGATGCCATGGCTTCACTTGTGTCAGAGAAACGTGTTATTTTTTGCCTCCCTAGAGTCGGTAGCTGTCCTTTGGATGGTTAATGGTTCTACCTTTTTTTAAAGAGGTTTTTCTTAGAACATTTTCTGAAATGGGAAGCCCTCTGTTGTAGGGTTCTACCATAGAGACAAACCAAAGAACCCTTTCAGGAGCTTTTTTTTTTTGTAAAAGTGTAGTGGCTGGGAAATGGATATGACTAAATCATATGAGAAATTGAGGTAAAATTCCCAGCTATAAAAAAAAAGAAAAAGAAACTGTATTATAAAAAAATACAAACCAAATTAGGGAGAAAGACAAAAGAACCAAATTCTAGGTTTAAAAACAGAACAAACAACGCGTACATGTATATGTGACACTTTATATAACTGGGATTAAAAATGCACAATTTAGAAATCTCTTCCCATTGTTCATAAAATGATACTATTTATTTAAAGGTTATTATTGTTAATTGAATCCTCTTTTCAAATTTATTGCAACCATATTGCAAAAGTGTACCAGTAAATATTCAATATAAAAAAAAAAAAAATATATATATATATATATATATTACACCAATTATGTTACCTTTTTCCTAATATATCATCATCACATGAGCATGGGCTCATCAGACTGTTCTCATATTTTTCCAGGTGTACAAATGTACAAGTACAAAAGTCTTTTTTTGTTTTTTTGTTTTGTGGTTTTTTTTGCATGAGGCTAGTGAATACGTCAGATGAATTTTCACTGCATATTTAAGAAGCCTTACATAGCCATCACCTGATGTTTGAGTCTGTGTTCTTCCTCGTCTCGGTGAGCACATGGTTCATGCATTAATCATCAGGGTGTGTGTGTGTGTGTGTGTGTGTGTGTGTGTGTGTGTGTTAGAAGTTAGAAACTGTACAGTCCGGTATGTGTACGTCTCTGGATG
>JAOUQW010000011.1:4215624-4225791 GCA_028565825.1 Olivaichthys viedmensis
CAAGTCGCTTGGCCTATTTGGGAAGTTTAAGAAAAGCCTCCTGGGTGAAGCTCCCTCATGCAGCTGGTTGAGAAGATAGCGAGAGTGTGCAAAGCTTCATCAGGAACACTGTTAAGAATTCTAAAATTGTTTTGATTTGTTTAACACTTTTCTTGGCCACTGTGTTCATAGTGTTAATGATAATAAAGTCTTTATTAGTATTCTAAAATAGTAGTAAATAGTAGAACTGAAGGAAACAGGCGTGTCCAAACTTTTGACTGGTACTGTAGCTAGCTAGCTAACATTCTAAGTGGTCGGTCAATGAAATGTTAACTGACGCTGTATCAAGCCTGCATGACAAATATTCCCTGAATTTCACATGTAGAATGTTCAGTGTTTTATATTATTATTATTATTATTATTAATGATTAATAATTATTATGTTAATTGACAGAAGCCTGATTGCCTGTTGAATAGGCCTGCATACAGATTATACTTTGGGATAATGCTGAGAATCAATACAAGTGTGTTAGGTAAAATATAGCATTGCTATTACAATGATGTCTGTACATACTTCTGTTCTAAAGCCAGGGCGAATATCCCAGCTGCCAGTGGAGCAGAAGCAGATGTTCCAGTGTGTGTCTCTGTGCATTCATTGTGTAAGTCAGCACTAGTCTGCAACAAAACAATCGAGACAAAGGGTTTAGTGCATGCAGACATAAGGCCATTAATTATTCACAAGAAAAAGCACCAACTAGGAAGACTGTAAATGTAGTATTCACAGCTACAACACTACATACGATAAAGTGGTAAGCTATATGTGTATGAAGCCACACGCCATGTGTCAGGCTGTAATAAGACTACAAAACTTAAGGGCTCCAGGGTGGCGCAACAGAAAAACTATCTCAGAGGAAGCATGTGTTAGCCCTCACCGTCTCCAGTTGGTAGATGTCATGTGATAGAGGAGAACTAGCCAGTGGGTGGGAATTGGCAATGACCAAATTTGGGAGAAAAAACTACGAAACTTAAATATGAGCTGCTGGTGGGAAGAATAGTAAACTCAGAGGCCTGTTTTTCTCAGATTCCTGTCAATAAACAAGGATTTCCACTCACGATCCTCTGGTCGGTGTAGTCTCCGCTGCTGTAGGCGGTTGCAAGGGTGGATGAGCATTTCTCAGCGTACCAGGGTGAGAGGCCCTGCTGCGAGGCACTGCTAATGGAGATGGTGTAGATGCTATCAGTGTACCCGTCACAGTCACAGTTATCGCCCTGACGTCCGCCATTACCTGATGCCCAAACAAAGATGGAGCCCTTTCCACCACGGCCCTGAGGAGACACGGTCAAAGACGTCTTTCTTAAGCCCTATTTGGAGGGATTTAGTGTTACACAAGGAGTTGAGGTAATTCCATCCTTTACGAGTAATACTGGGTGGTTTTATTACTATCCAGATCAGCAATGCATGGTGTGAATAAACCAAATAAAAAAATAAATTTGTTTCTGAATCCCTCACCCTCTGGATGCCGTACTCGAAGGCTTTCTGTGCCAGGCGACCAGGCCCCTCTACGGTTTTTCCATCGTCATTCGGCCCCCAGCTGGCACTGTAGATGTCTACGTGGTCTGGGTTAAACCCTATAGAGCTCGCCTCAATGGCATCTGTCACAATACCATCCAACATTCGGATCCCTGAGGATCGAAAAAAGAGGTCAGGAAGGGGAAAGTGATTAAAACCATTTCCAACAGAATGTCTGCAAAAAAAATTCTATTTTGTTTAACATAATGTGTTCTTTTTGACATATCAAATATAATAGTTTGCTATCAAACCGTTTAGGCACATAAGATCCAAATGGCCTTACAACATGTTTCAATTGGTGTAGAAAAGTCCAAGTTTAGATGGGCGCTGTTGTAATAAAAGCACACAAGCCCTCTGTCTGACAACTATTTTTAATCCAAAGGGTCTTATGAGTCCAACGTCTCAGAGTGACAGATATACAGATATATCTACAGATATGATATGATTGTATTTCACCTCCAAATGTGGAGGCACTCATTTATTCAATGAGATGCCAATAATCCTCATTCAGATGCAGTTAAAAACACTGTACACACATCTTCCTCCTGCACACAAGGTGTTTTTGTTTTCTAGATAAATAACGAGATTCTGATCTCTCACCTCCAACCTTTGAGTTGTAAGCGACTCCGACTCCACATTTGTTGTTGTCTGCCTGCATGGCTATTTCCCCTGCACACCTTGTTCCGTGTCTGAAAAACAAAGAACAAGAGAACGGTCTTAAGACAATATTTGGTACACAACATTTTACAATTTCAGACAACAATAATGGCTCAGTGATTCAATTTTATAAATACACATTCAGCATATTTTCCCAATTTACAATACACACTCTACAGTTCCTCCTCATACCATGAACACTACCTCTGAACCTCTTCTTTTTCTTTTCTTTACCTCAATTTTTTAAAATATGTAACATAGCTTTGGTGCACACTGAATCTTGTTGTACAATGACAATAAAGATTATCTTATCTTACACACTGAAATGTATTCTGTTTAATGGGAGAAAATAGCAGGATTAATTGAAAAAAATAAATAATAATTTCATAGATAGTAAGAGTCTAACAATCAATAGGGAGTAATATCTTTATCTGTAATCTGTGCTTTACCTGAGCTTAGATTACTGTAATATGAAGCAATGCACCAAAGCCTGCACCAAGTATTTATTTATTTACATTTGTCATGCTTGATTGTCACGGTGTGTGTGCACAGGAGTGCGGACACAAGCGCAAAGCTGCTCTGAACATTAAACATCCTTTCATTGTTAACAGAACCGGGTTTAAACACAAAAACAATACATGCCGCGACAGGCGTGGTGAACACACAAAACAGAAGACAACACAGGACGGAAACAAGCGGGTATTTAAACACTTAGAAATCAAGGGGAGACAGACGAGGAACAGCTGGGAACATTTAACATACTTCACGTGACAGGGAACAAATGAAAACAAAAGCGCGTGACACAGATTTTATTGCTCTGATTGACAGGTGTCTTATGTTACGGAGATGGAAAAGTGTTCGAAAAAAGTGTTCCTCAAGGGTTCTTTGGAAAGCATGTGTTATTCTGTGGTTCCCACAGAGAGACAAACTGAAGAATGCTTTAGAATTCTAGATGGAACTTTTTTAAAGATTGTACTACTTTACTTCTACTCCTACACTCTTAGAAAAAAGAAGGTTCCTCAAGGGTTCTTTGCACGGTTAATGGTCCTATCTTTCTAAAGGGGTTCTACCTGGAACATTGTGTTGAGGGGTTTTACACAAAAAGAAGAAGTTTAAATTCATACATCTATATTCCATAAAGGGTTCTTCAGCTTGTCCTTCTGGGAAACCAAAGAACACTAAAGGGTTCTGGATTTAAGCATGTAGAAGTTCCTTTCACAAAAGGAAACACGAAAAGAAGTACACTTAAAGATTTTATGCTTTCAGAGGTATTTGAAGTAGAACCACATGGAAAGTTGGAAGCCATGTTGTAGGAATATTAGTTTGTGTCTAACTGGGAACGTTGTGTGATCAATGTTCTTAGAACATTGTGAAGCAAACCATTATTACACCACGTGTTCAGAACATTGCAGGAACGTTATTTTTGAAACGTTACTGCCTAACCTTCTTAGAACTTGAATGTTCTGATAATGTTCTCTGTTAGCTGGGGATATGCATCAGGCTTGGTATGAAGAGTTCATTCATTCATTCATCTTCAGTGACCAATTTATCCTGGTCAGAGTTACGGTGGATCTGGAGTCTATCACGGGAACACTGGGCGGAAGGCAAGAACACACCCTGGATTAAGCGCCAGTCCATCGCAGGGCATCACACATGCTTGGGGTTTGCACACTCATTCACACCTAGGGGCAGTTTAGAGTAGTCAATTCACCTACCAGCATGTTTTTGGGAGATGAGAGAAGGTAAGAGAACCTGGAGGAAGCCCACGCAACACGCAAAACTCCTCACAGACAGTAACCCAAGCTCAGGATCAAACCCAGGACCCTGGAACTGTGAGACGGCAACACTACCCGCTACCTGCTAAGAGTTGCTGCAAAGAGATGATGCGAAAAAATTGTCCAGTTTGTAAATATTTCGCACTTTTGTGACATTTAGTCGCCTCGTGTTCAATGTGAATAGGCCTAAAGATACAGATATTAGAATTATTAGACTTCACATTTTACAAGTTTGACAATTGTGCATCCAAAAGAGGCACACATGCAGCTCTACTGTGGCAACCAGGCTAATCAGAAGTAAATTCACATCGTGATGATGCAAATGACAGCTGTTTGCCTTTGCTTCTGTGTTACGCCCATCACACTGAATTGGCCACTCTCTCTCACACACGCGCATTCAAACACACACGCGAGTGAATTGACTTGTCACATCTCCAGGCCTTTTAATTGAGCTCCAGCAAGGCCATGTGAGCTGATCATGTGACCGTTTGCCCTCAGGTACAGCGGACAGTGAGCTTTGGGCAGCAGCCAACCGCAGCATCTGTCCATCCGAATTGACCAATAAAAACACACCATTCTCATAAACAACAATATCTAGACAAATGGAGAGCAATGAAGGGCGCGCATTCACATACGCACTCCACACACACACACTCACACAAACGACGAAGGTCACCAGTGGTCCCTCAGGCTCAGCCAACGCGGTAATTGTCTCTCTCCTGACAACTCTACCGTAAAGGCATCGAACACGACATGAGGAAATGTGTGTGTGTGTGTGTGTGTGTGTGTCTGTGTGTGTGTGTGGGTGTGTGTGTGAGTGCTTCTTCTCCACCCACAGTCGTCAGCATGAGGCCCTAACAGGATGTGACACGCAGATCGGCCGTCACAGGTTTTTAATAAATGATTCAAACGCGGGAGGAAGGTAATGCCACTTATGCCTACCTCTGAAACTTCTCTCTGCCACCGTCCTCCTCTCCAGGGATGGGAAAATGGACGCAGACCTGCCCCTGCACTCACAGGCGCACGTACACTCGAATCCATCAGAGACCCTAATGATCCTCAGCTCCGATACGGCAACCGTGCCATCGTCAGGCCAGCCCGAGTGCGATTTCTGTGGTCGTAGGTGTGCGAGGGTCTCGGGAGTGCCACGCTGGCCTAATGCGAATTTAATGACCTGGTGCTGCTGAACAAATGACAGGGACATGGGCTGAAGGTGACAGTCGCTCAGCTTTGGAGAGTTTATTCTCCTCATGTTTTATTAAAGCGACGAGAGAAAGAAAAAAACATATCGGCCCCATGATCACCACCGTTTGTTAGGCAGGAGGTAAAGAGAGCGAAAGCGAGAGGGAAAGTAGTCATTTGTAAGAGGCGAGCTGTAATTCCGTGACGCAAACTGTCCTCTCACAGTCTTGATGGTGTCATCCTACTGTACCGACACATCGTGTCATGTGTTCTTATGAGGAAATTGCTCAGCCAAGGCTGCCGCGACCAAGGAAAATGTAATTATAGAAGCAGAAATGACATGTCACATTTTGAGGACGGACTGAGACATGTTTCTTGACATCATGCTTGTCTCTGAGTTTTTCTCTTCCTTTTGGAGAATGCTTTCTATTGTGAATAATCACTAATGTTAAAATAAAATGAGCTGTGTCTTAAAACACACACTATGACCTAATACGTTAAAAGTATATATTATGTACTAATCTAAAAGATATATATATACGATGTACATGAGAGCTTTGTTAAATTCAAATACTAACCATTTTGTACTATTGCTGGATTGTATTTAGTGCTACCTGACGTTAGTTAGCAAACTTAACCAACAGTGTTTGCTGTGCTATGTGTATTTTTTCATTCGTATGTACAGTTCATTAACAATTACAGTTTTAAGACAGAGACCGAAGAGCCTTTGCAGACGAACTCCCAGCTAACAATTTTAGGTTCACAGAAGGGTTTTTTTAACACTACAGTTCTAAACACTTTTGGCTTGTAGAATGTTCACTCTGTTCTGAAAATGTTTTTACGTAACATTTATGAACCTTCCTACAACGTTACTGCAACCTTTTTAGTTGTCTTTCACTATTGCCAATCCTAAAGATACATAGCTGCTACTTGAAATCGGACACAAATCCATATTTATGCCCAACAAAAGCTCGCTTTCATACCGATACTGGAAACATCACCCTGCCATAATGCTTTCTTCTTCAACTCTGAATTAATGCTTAACTCAATTAGGATTTAGCCCATTAGGGAACATTAGAGGGGTAAGAGAGTGATGGCGCAGCAGCTGAATGCTCTCTCAGAGTTGTCGTGCGTGGTCTAGTCCTGATTTACACACTCCAGACTCCGCGATCAGTCTCAGGCTCCGATAGTAAACGTCACTATGTAGGACTGTAATTGAGACACTCGGGCACTTATTTCCAGGCCACGATGTTTTCCTTCGTCCCAGAGACATTTGGAGATTCATAATTACTCTGTAATTTATTTATCAATGATGAAATAAACGAAAGGAGTTCATCATTGGCCCCCAGTAAATTTACATGCCGAACATGTAATCGACTGAAGGCAATTAGGCACTTTGTAATGAGGCCAATCCAGAATTATTGCTCCTTTTGGAACAATGTATATGCATTACTTGTGTCTTTTGAACAGCAGAAGATGCACACACACACACCACATAATGTGTATAAACTGTACTGATACATCTTCCTCCCCACATATGAAGATTTAATATATTTCCGGTTGAGGTTTATTTCATGTTATTTTGCTTACCAGTTTCATTTCATGGTAAGGTCACCTGTCAATGAACCCCAGCGGACGGGATCAGCTATTATCACTGGTTTATGGAAGAGTAAGACCAAAATATTCAATCTATTGTCAATTTCAGCATATGGTCTCAGGACCATCATGGGGGAAAACAGTCTTCATCGCTGACCATCTTAGGAAGGCGGCCAGTTGCCCAGACAGTTGAATTAAACCATATGGCCTAAACCATATGGCCTCTGCCCTGGGTCTAATGCAGCGTTCATGACCAGTGGAAACTGGGAACTCCATTTGGACACCCCTCCATAATTTTTACTTGAAAAGTTGAAGTTTCTCGAGAAATCCGACATCTCAGTTGTCAGTGGTCATGTTAAAGCTCCTATTAAAGGTAACAACATAGGCCTTCTAAGGGTACCTGTATTGATATGCTGCTACTCTCCACATCTGCAACTAGCATGTACCGTAACTGTACTTTCCATTTGACCCAGCAAGCATCTTACTGTATTGGTCTTTGTACTGAAGCACTAATGCTGGCTAACATTACTGCAAATAGGCCTATGTTGATAGCCAAAAACCGCCTACTTTTACAGGAAGAGGCCAATTGACAGACATTGCAAATGACCAACCACAAACTTTTCTAGAGCCTGTCAGCAATCAAGAGGATGTATCATTTATGTACTAATAACATCTTCAAACGAAACTGTGGAATAAGACGTGAAACTGTGAACTTTTTTTTCAATCCAGTGGCTGTATCTTACTCTGGAAAGCTCACTGTGTCAGTGTTCAAAAGTTAGTTTTCCCATCAGAAACTCCTGCACGGAAATGCAAGTGCGAATTGCCAATCAGATTGCGACTTTCAAGGTGCTGAAGCGTGTGGCCAGCTAAGTGTACAATAGGTACAGTATCAGACACTCTGTGGGTTGTAGTTGGAGCGTCTGAGACTGAGACTAAACACGAGCTAACATTAGCTAACGTTACTTCAAATAGGGCTATGCTGGTTTGCTTGAACAGGGGTTCTTAGGCCTGGTGCAGAGACCATTTAGTTTAAAACTTGACTCACTATTCTTTCATAATATAAACCAATAATAATCCGTAGCTGATGCCATAAAATAAAAACTGGCAAAGGAAATGACAGGAAATGCAGCCAGAAAGGAAATAAAACTTGTAAATAAATGAGGACATACAGCATACTGTATATAGCCAATGTAATCTCAGCACTTACAATAATCCTGTTAATGTTACCTTTATTTAGTCGACTTTGTTCCTATATACTTCCTGTTCGTACGGGATTCTCCACAGATAAACACACACCCCAGATAAAGGACCCTCTGGCTAAACAGTGACCCTGGTGTTTGACACTGTAAACGATTTGTCAATCACAGACGCTTATGGCTCCATTTAGTGACCCCACTGCCATCAGACACATGGCACAGACATGGAGGGGCAATGCACTCGCCGAGCCCTCCTCAGATCGACTCCATCGTTCAGCCGTCGCTGTGCCCTCCGAATGCCCTCCGGATGAACACCTGCCTGGATGTGCCACCCTTCCCCTCCTTTCTGTCGCCTGTCTAATGTTGATGAGCTCTCAGCAGTGCAGCAGGAGAGGCCATTTCACCCCTCTCACGCCATTAACGGCGCACTAATGCCCCTTCCTACTGCTACAGCCAGTGCAGGCCTGCAAATTCTGATGGATGTGTGTGTGTGTGTGTGTGTGTAAAGGGGAAATATGGGATGCTACTCAAGGTGGAGGTCTCGTGCTGTGTGTGTTCTGGGTTGCGGAGGTGGGGTGGGCTGTGGAGATGTTTTTGCAAATTTGTGCTCGTGTGTATGTATGTGTGTGTGTGTCGGGGGTAGTAAAAGCTTCATGAATAAATTCCCTTGGAATTATTATATTTTACATGCGTAATAGACACAAGGTGTAGTTCGTCTGAGTCTATTTCTTTGGAAGTCTCATTAATCTGCTTTAATGATGGAGACACAGATCACAGAAATAATGAAGGATTAAAATATACACACACACACATTTTTCTCTGCTTTGGGACGCGCAAGTACAACCAGCGCGGCCTGGCTTTTGCATAATTATATAATTAACAAACTATGTTTATTTAATGTGCTCTGAATACATTAGGTTAACTAGTTGGGCCTAATTATTACTAATTAATTACAGAATCAATAATAATTACTTGGCGCAGGGCTCGGCATCGGTGTGTGGGTGTACACATGTAAATAAGCGTTATCAATTATGTTTTGATAATTAGGTTTTCTGGACCCTATTGTTGCTGTTTACTGTACAATACAGAACCATCTATAATAAAGAAAGAGGACCAATCAGTAGCAACAATGATCGGCGCATTAGATAGGACAATATTAAGAATTATCGCCGTTTGCGTGTTTAACCTTTAAGTCAGCATGGCGGGATAATAAACAGTGGGTATTTAGTCATAGCTCAGCCAAGAGAAATATGTCCGTGTCTTCGCTAATTTGTCGCCATTAACCTTGTCAAAGAGCCGCCTTGGAAAGAATGAAATCTCATCCAGGATTTACGAAGAGGAAAATCTGTGAAGCAGCCAATGATCTTTTTTTTTCATCCAAAAAGTCAAGGACGAACTGAAAATTACTGGCAATGACTCTTCACTCGTAATAGCGTCCTCTGGACTTCTGTAAGAGACAAGGTATGATGTTCATATGGTGCCGATTAATGGCGACAGACAGAAAGCAGAACATCTCTCCAAAACTGCTGAATGATAAATCCCCTCACTTATCGGATGTCCGAATGAAATATGAGAGCGGCTAATAATCAACATTTAGTCCTGCCATATGCTCATGACTTTCTGCCAACCGCTTAGGTACAAGGACTCCGAACGTTGAGGTGAGCTCCAAAAAAGGCAGAAATCAACAGCAGATCAGATAGTGTTTGGAAAAGCATAGCTGTTCATGCAGGAAGAAAGAACAAAATGCAGGAAGTAAAAACAAAAAGGACCTTGCCTAGGTGGTTGCCTTGGCCAGGGATTATTTATTTTAAATTATTATTATACTGCTTTGTTAGGTTGTTAAGGTTGTGGGAGTTGAATGATTGCATTGAGTCATATCTGTTGGCTCAGTTCACCAATTAGAGCTCCCAAACGCCTCTTTGTTCAGAAACAATGCCAATTTTTTTTCTTTTTTTAATCAAAGTTAGCAATATTATGACCTATAATTGTTTGTTTTGCCTATCTACTCACATAAATTGTTCACTTAATTATTTTTAATTAACTAATAATTGTTATGGATCGGGTATGCTACAAAAATCTATTTAAATAAAAGTACAAACAGCAAGACACTACACATGTAATAATAATAATAATAATAATAATAATAATAATAAACATTATCTACACAGCTTTTTTTAAATTTATTTAAACTTTTAACTGTTTAACTTTTTAT
>JAOUQW010000011.1:4282189-4298165 GCA_028565825.1 Olivaichthys viedmensis
TGGCAAGGAAAAACTCCCTGAGATGACATGAGGAAGAAACCTTGAGAGGTACCAGACTCAAGAGGGAACCCATCCTCGGCACCCGGTAGTGAGATTATAAATCACTACAGTGAACAGGCATATAGAGACAAACATAGACAAATAGAGACAATGTGATTAAAGGATGTTTGGTATGAGTGTATAGTAAATAAGAGTCCTGGGATGAGCACAGGATAGGCTTCATTATTACAGCTGCAGTCTGTAGGAGATGTAAGTCTGCAGTATCCAGGTGAGATTATTATTATTATTGGAATACGGTCAACACGCATTTTACAAAAGGTCTTGGATGAGGTACGGGCAGCGTTGCCGGGTCCCTGCAGGGAGGCACTAGAATACCAATCTCTAAACAATCAGGAGAGACATTACTACTTTCCCTCAATCAGGGTCTCTGCCGCAGAAGAAGAAGAGGAACACGAAGCTGCAAAGAGAATACTGTGCCTCCAAACACCAGAGCTGGGAGAGTTTCAGGACATTAACAAAAAGGCACTTTACAACACGTGTGTAAAGGTGAACTATCAGTCCACCCTGAGAAGAGCAAGAGTGTGGAGGTGGTCAGAAGTGTTTGGACCAGACATTTCTCTGAGGGGATGCTGGAGGTCCCCGTATAAGCCCCCCATAGAGAAACGAGTGGCTGACGTACAGTGGAGGCTGATCCATGAGGCCATAGCCACAAATAGACACGTGGCACACCTGAATCCAGCAGTGGAAACTAAGTGTCCTTTTTGTGGAGCTGAAGAGACAATAGAGCACTTATTCCTTCATTGTGGGAGTTTACAAAGTCTTTTTAGGTTCTTAGAGAATTGCTTTAGAGGACTAGGTGAGGAGTACTCCCACTGGTATTTTATCAGTGGTTTTAGTACAGTTTTAAATACAGAAGAAAGATCTGCTTGTCTAATTGTGTTTTAGGATTAGCTAAGCTAGCAATCTGGAAAACCAGAAACAAGATACAAGGCATTGGCTCTGTCAACACAGTGAACGTTTTTAAAGGGTTGTTGTCTGCTCGCATCAGAATTGAGTATGCCTATTTTAAACTGGTCAATAACATTACAGAGTTCTCTGCAGTATGGAGTGTGGGAGCGGTTTTATGTTAAGCTGGAGAGGACGGGCTGTTGGTTTTAAAGTTCTAAATTGCAAACAATTTCCTTTTAAGATGTGTTTTTATTAAATTAATTAATTAATAACATTTATTTTAAGAACTATGAACACTTGAACAGTTTTTATTTACTTGACCTGTTATTTATTGCTGTACAAACAAGGCAATCAATATAAAGGTGTAAACGGTTCAATAAAGGAGTTCTCTCTCTCTCTCTCTCTCTCTCTCTCTCTGCTTAGTAAGGCAGAACTGTGGAAGAAAAGAAGCAAATCATTGTGTGGCCTCCTGTTGTCTGAACAGTGGAAGGTGAAACACACACACAGGATATTGCCATGAGCAGCACACACCTACACACGTTTCTGAGAAAGTGGTCTGTGTGTTTACACCGTTTCCTGTGGAAACTAACCACGCACACACACACACACAATCTCAGTGTTATAAACTCGTACAGTAACTCCACTCTGTGTTCAAGTCCCACCGACTGAAGTGTGCACTCCTTTATTCTTCTTTCATTCCTCTTTCAGCCTTCCTTTATTCTTTTTTCATTCCTCTTTCAGACAGAAGACACAAGTAAGAATTTGCTGTTTTCAAGCTGCAAATGGAGTGAAAACACACACACACAGCAAATGACCCAATCAGATGTCAGCATTCAGGGTCACGTGACCACACATCAACAATATCATAAACAAATGAAACAGTGCTCTGATAGAAAGAGAGGTGGATGGAGGGACAGTGGAAAACAGAAAGTGGACATCAGAAAACAGCGTTCAGGGTCATGTGACTGCACATTGACGGTATTATAAAGGAACAGAACCTGATGAACAGTGTCACGGGGTTGCCATGGTGACGCTAGTCACATGTGAGCTCAGTTCTGTGCTGTGTTAGTCTAGTCTGCCCTGTCTCATTATGGTAAATGTTACCAGCTGTTCCTCGTCTGTATTTAGTATAACTATCCCTGTGTATCAGTCCTGCCTTGTCCTTGTTTGTTGATCTTATGTTACGTGTGGTGTATGTATATGTTTAGTTCGTAATAAATGTTTTGTGTTGCAATGGCTTGCGCTTGTGTCCTGCCTCCGCCGCTAATCGTGACAGAAACAAGGACCCAAACATGGAGATAGCAAGCCGCCCCGAGAAGGCACTGCTTACTGCGCAGAAGCAGCCGAACGGCGAGGAGCGAAGCTGCTCTGCTGAGCCTCGGGCAGCCACTGACCGTGCCAATTCTCGCCGAAGCAGCCGCGGAGGCTGCTCGGGTCCGACCTGGCCAGGCTTACCTGCCTCCCAGGAGCGGGGGAGAAATAGTCGGGGGGGCAGACGCCACGGGAGGCGTTACCCAGTTCCCTGACACCGAGGTTGTCATTGCTCCGCCCCCGGGCTTCAGGGACGCCGACACCGCTCTGCCTCCAGCACCCGCAGAGGTTGTCATTGCTCCACCCCCGGGCTTCAGGGACGGCGATGTTCCTCCGCCCCCCGATCATGGGGAGGACGTCATTGCTCCACCCCGGGCTTCAGGGACGGCGATGTTCCTCCGCCCCCGATCATGGGGAGGACGTCTTCGCTCTGCCCCGGGCTTCGGGGACAACGACGCTGTCGTGCCTCCAGCCCCCACCGAGGACGTCATCGCTCTATCCCCGGGCTTCGGGGATGACGACGCTGTTCAGCCTCCTGTCTGATTATGTTAAATGTTACCAGCTGTTCCTCGTCTGTGTTTATTATAAGTATACCTGTGTTTCAGTCCTGCCTTGTCCTTGTTTGTTGATGTTATGTTACGTGTGATGCATGTATATGTTTAGTTCGTAATAAATGTTCTTTGTGTTGCAACGGCTTGCGCTTGTGTCCTGCCTCCGCCGCTAATAGTGACAAACAGAATGAAAGAGACGGATGGAGGGATGTGAGAGATGCAATGACGCACTGCCATGCGCTAATATATGCACCAAATAAACCAATCAGAAAGCAGCGCTCAGGGTCACATGACCAATTGCTACAAAAAGAACTAGCAAATTTTACTTGTAATTTATTTCTAAGGTTTAGATAATGTGGTGTGTGTGTGTGTGTGTGTGTGTATATATATATATATATATATATATATATAAAGACTGGTGTGATTAACCAGTTCAGACCAATTGGAAATGCTTGCACAGGTGCCAATACTTTTACATTTTAGCTAAGAAACATAACTACACTGTGTCTATAATCACATCCTGCATTGTTTATTACAGTTAATGCTGCTCGCGAACACGTGAATTAAAATGAATTTAATTCAACTAATTTAAGAACGACACTAATAACCATGCTGTTTAACTCCATATTATTATAAGCTAACACAACTCAGCTAGCTAACCTGCTAGTTTCTACCTTAGACATGCTAAATACTCATTGCTAATCCGTTAAATATTAGTGATCTAAGAATGAAACAATAAAATTAGATTTCATTTAACACCACAGAAAATGAAACATATGTACAGGATAATGTTTATTAATGTTTATAATGTTAGATTATGATTACATTATTGATATTATGTCATTTATGAAAGCTCCACTGAAAGCTAATACAAATTAGCTAGCTAACCTGCTAAAACTATGAGTGAATAAACAAGGAAAAGTTACTTTATTAATGCTGTTTCAAAACTGCTCACTGATGGCTTCATTTCTTTCTTTCCACAGTGCATTATGGGATTGTAAGGTCCTCCACAACATGCTAACCTTTTTGGTAACCTTATGACATATTTAGTTTAGTTTTACTAAAACAGTGTAGAAATGTATAAAAGGTAATGAAATTATCGTAAAAATTAAAATAATAGTATGAAAGTGTATGAGTTTGACACTGGCACCCAAAAACCTAACATTGATGTAAAGTGTGTAAGCTAACGAGGCCTGTTAACATTAACTACATGAGATCATGCTAACTATCTTTCGTTTAGCATTTTTGGTCAAAGTATTAAGCAAAATTCTTCGACAAGCAGAATTAAACTTTTATGCTTTAAGTGTTTTGAGAAAGTTTCCAACAGAAAGTCACAGCCCACGCGTTAGCAGCAGGCTAGTTCTCTCTCTACGAGTGGGTGGCTTTGCCTTTACAATATGCACATATCACACACACACACACACACACACTGTTTAAACTCCATGCTAAACCTCCAAACTGAACCAAAAGACTACAGATGCTAAGCTAATGTCGTAGTTAGCATGTGGTTGGTGTGTGTTTTTGTGGAACAAAGGTTGATTTCCTGAATCCTATTATTCAATGATTTTCCCTTGAAAAAAATATTTCCCTGTAATCTCCAAAATCATGGACCCATCGTTAACATTTACCATTAGCAGCATGGAGTGCACAAAATAAAATGAAATGCTGAAATTTTTCTCCATTAATGAGGGTAAAAATATGTGTGATGAAATGTAGGCTGAGATGTAATGTAGGTGTGTTATAATGTATTATTCTGTATTTATGATAGCACACTATACACTAATAATGAGCAAAAGTGCAATCTGAAAATAAATCAGTGTCTGATTAACTCCACCCCCAATTTATTTCTGTAAAATGCTCAAAAATGGGAGGCACACATCGGAAAGTGGGCGGGACCTCCTGAGATTGACAGTGTGTGTGTGAAATTTCCCGCACCGACAGTGTGAGACAGAAGAGGATTCTCTTTTGAGTCTGGTTCCTCTCAAGGGTTCTTCCTCATCTTGTCTCAGGGTTTTTTTTGCTTCACCACTGTCACCTCTGGCTTGCTCATTAGGGATCTAGATCTACATCCGGATTTCTGTAAAGCTGCTTTGTGACAATGTCTATTGTTAAAAGAGCTATACAAATAAAACTGAATTGATAAATTAATTGAATATTTTACTGCTAATAAATCTGTCTCTGTGCTCACACACTAACTTTCCTGCTAGGTTATAAGCTAAATTAATCAATTATCTAATCAATTATAGCTGCTAATGTTAGAAAGTATAATTAAATGTAGTTACTGATTTAAAACTGTGATTAAATTTACATTAGAGACGTCCTGATAAAAGAAAAAACACACACACTTGCCAGCCAATCAGAAATGAGTATTTGACCTGGCCATGTTTACTTCTTAAACCTTGTAATTCGCTTTATAAAGAGCCTTCTTTGTTCAATTACTGCCGCTACAATGATGCTACACTGAAAGTTTTATATCCAGCTAGTGAAAATTAACATCACATCATCCTCCAATAAAAGCTGGAATAGTACAGCTTCCTTAAAAACTCAAAAAAAAAGAAAAAAAAAAGGCCATATTACAGTTAGGCTAATGCAAAAATGAAAAACATCATATATATAATTTCGCTAGAAAAGGGAAAATAAAAAACCCAGTGACAACAGTCCCTGGGTCAACAAGGGCGGAGCTTAAGTTAAACTTGATCAGCCAATCACAACCGTCATCATATGACATCACCACATTAATTTACCTAATGTTAGTTAGCTTGCTTAGCTACTGATTTTGATTACATAATAAATTTGTTTATCTAACATTAGCTTGTGTGCTAGCAAACTGGGCTAGTAAGTATGTCCGTTAGCTGCTAGCTACATTAATGTTAACATTAGCTAAGTGCTGTGTTTAAGTTGCTAAAATGTTATATTGTGTAATTAAAACTAATATTTTATTCCATGTTGAACCAAATAAATGAAAAGAAGGGCTAGTGGTTACGTCATGATGATCTATCTTTTAATTACGATTAGCTGATCAAATTTAGCTTAAGCTTCGCCTGTGTTAACCCAGTGAACCCAGGGGTGCCAATAAAACACATGATAAATTCCAGAAAATAGAGAAATCTCACAAAGTTGTATTAATTTTTAATGAGGAAATAAACTCAGTTGTGGATGGTGGACTCACTAAGTCTGTCTCATGTCTGAGGTTCTGTGGTTCTCTGTGTTCCAGGTGTTCACTCCATCAGCTATTCTGCTGTCTGAAATGTGACCCGAGAGCAGATCTCACCAACAAAAAGCCACAGAAATTCTCCACAATGGCTCTTTACAATCAGATGTTACAAAAGCAGCAAAAAAAAAAAAGAGACCTCGAGAAAAGAGCATGCTTTAATTTGAACAACGTTAATATATTTTCTAATTTATAGTGAACATCATACATCACACCCTTATTTTTGCATTATTGGCAGCAACAACATTTTTTTCTTAAAGTTAGCGTAATAGATGCCTCTGTAAATAAATATTTCTTTATAAAATAAAAATTTCAAATAAATATCCTTTACACTAAACAATGTTGAAATTAGAAAATATTTTTCATTCTGAGGTTCACTGTACAATTTTACAAGTATAGCTTTAGGAATAGTTCAAAATATGTAAGGCAAAAATATTTTTAAATAATTGACATACATTCAGAACGAATGTACAACACTAAAATATGCATCATAAATGTTTTTATATATAAAGATCTGTTGAGGTGCCTAGGTTTGGCACAATGATCTTTCACAGCTGAAATTTGTACAAAAATAAAAAAATCTGAGGTCATTTTTCGAATTTAAAAACATTTGAAAAAAAGGTGTTCACCATCAATCATAATATTATAAAATAAGTGAAAATGCACCCAAAGAGATGATCGAAAAATACACAACAAACAAAAAACTAGTCTCATGAATCAGAAGGAAATAGATCCATGTGTCAAAAGGAATCAAATTCATGAGTCAAAAACTAAAATTGAGTCACGCCCCTCTCTTTTTTCAAAAAGAAAACAACAAACTGCTTTTCACACTCTGCTTTTGTTCATCCATCTACAGTGTCAAAACTACATCAGTCACAGAACAAACAAATAAAAATAGAACAAGACAAAAAAAGACGCAACAAAAACAGTCACACCACAAAACAAAAACACTTAAAAAAAAAAAAAATTTGAGTCAATAACAAACGTCATGAGTCCCAAACTTAAATCAAGAGTCAAAAACAAAAAAAACATTAGGTCACGGCCCACTTTTGTCCTTTTATTTAAAAAAGAAAAACAACCTAAACAACAAACAAACGTCACCTCCCTCCGTCTACAGTGCCAAAACTACAAAAATAAAACAAATCATTAGTCGTGAGTCACGTGTTGACTTTTTTTGCATCGACAGCCAGTCCGGTGGGCATGGTCATGGCAGAGTTGGCACAGCGCCAGGCAGCCACGGGCGGGGCCATAACACAGAAGGCAGGGCAGGACGAGTGTCATGGCCGCCGCCACGCCCCATCGTGTGCACCTCCGATGCTGACGGCAGGAGAATGGGGCGTCGGCGCTGGAGTCCTCGTCGTCGCTAGAGCAGTGGTACAGCAGCGCTTTGAGGCAGCACACACACGTGGTATACTCCACCAGCGCCTCGGCCGAGCAGAGGCAGCGACGCCCGCACAGCCAGCAGGCGGGAAGGGGCGTGGCGGCGGTGCAGTCTTTGCACTTGCAGCGGCCGCAGCGATCGCAGGGACACGGGTGCTTCCTGTTGCCTTGCTTTGTCGTTTCCTGTCTAGGTTCCCTTTTCAAAAGACTTTTCTCTGAGGAAGCACTTCCGAGCAGCTTCATTGCTTCCTGTTTCGATTGGCAGCTCTTCGGTTGCTCCTGTATTGCGGCTCCTGTTTCGCCAACATTTCCCAGATTCCTCTGCTCTGAGGACGCACTTCCGAAGAGCTCCAGCACTTCCTGGTTCGGTTCGCAGCTCTTCGGTTGTTCCTCCACTGCTGCTGCTTTTTCGCCTGCGTTTCCCAGAAGCCTTAGCTCCTGAGTGGATATCACAACGAGTTCCTTCAACACTTCCTTTTCCGATTTCTTTGGCTGTTCCTGTACTGCACTTTCACCTTCATTTTCCACAATCCCTTGCTCTGAGGACGGTCCAGAGTTGATGGACCTCTGAGCACTCAGAGGTGAACGTGAAGAACTTGAGGCATCCTGAGTGTGATCATCTGGACCTGGCACAGAACCTTCATCAGGGTCGGGGTCAGGGATTCGGGGGTGGGACCAAGCTGTAGGACTCTCGGTGTACTCATTGCAGGAGTGGACAGTTTGGATCTGGTGGAGCGAGAGAAGGCCACTGCCGCCGTCCTGGGCTCTCGGCTCCATCGTCGCTTGGAAAGTGGAAGTGGATCTCTCCGGAGTGAAGTGAACACATCTGAAAGTCCTGCACGGGAGAGAGTGACAAAAAGGACATGAAAGTCCCTATATATGCAAATCAGCGTGACAGTAGCCAATGGAAAATGACGAATCAGGATATCTATGCAAACCACAGCCCCGGTTCCTTTGTGCAGGAAAGCCAACACTACCTGCAACTGTTTCGCTAACACCTTTAAATACTGCAGGAAGACAGAAGCAGTGTCGAAGCTTCAACATGCTTTTAAATGTGTAACAATTCTTTCTGAAACTAAAGTTCTGTCATTTAAAGATGCAATTTGTTTAAAATACTTCCAAACTTTTAATATAATAATCATATTTTCAATATTTTATTTCAGGCTTCCGTTTACATTTTTGTGGCCCTGAAATGAGCTCCAATCAGAACAGAGCTGCTGACTGTACTTTAAATATAAACTGTACTAGATTACCTCAATATTGAGCTGTAAAATACTCATGGTATAAAAATATAATAATAAAAATATGTTTAGCAATAATTATTTCCTGATCTATTGATTTTTTTCAAAATTGCTTATTGTTCCAGCCCTGCTGAAGATTACACACACACACACAGCCTTTTAAATGTGCATTTAGCCAAAAGCTCACATGAAGAAATAAAGATCCTTAACTGCAATTTAACAAACACACACAAACTCCTAATTCCACACACACTCCCTCACAAAAAACAATTTAACAAAAAATCAAAGAAGCTTCAGTTTCAAACACAAAAACTCACACATCAACTCATGTGTAAAGTTATGAGTGGTTAAAGTTAGCATGAGGGGGAAGGGTTAATGTGAGGGGCAGGGTTAGCGTGAGGGGGTGGAGTTAGCACTCATAGCTTTAGTTACAACTCGAAAGCCGACAAAATCGTTTCTGCTCGTTAGAATTTCTATCAATTTTGTCGCTTGTGCTTTGAGGAGTTTTAAAAATATGTATAAATGTTTAAGAGTTGTTGAATAGTTCAGTAATAAAACGACCAGTGAATATCAGAAAATAATGAATGAGGCAGAATAAAACAACACGACAGAGAGGAGTCCATTATGTTCTGAAATTTTGTACACTTTAGTGACCACGCCCACTTGGCACGCCCACACCTACTGACCACGCCCACTTAAACATACAAAGGCTTTGTGTTTATTTTATTTCCTCTGAATTGAATGATATAAAAATAGTAACTTACTGTAATTTTATTTACCTAATTTTCTAGCCACACCCCCAGGCTACAATTATATAGTTGTTGCTATGGTTATGTCTGTGAGAGCATATCCCACTTTGTACTTTTAATTAAAACATTTCATTAATTTAAAACATTAAATTATTCCTTTATGCGTAATTACAATTCTTAATTTAATTGCAATATGAAGAATATTATAGATAATATGAATATAGCATTATTAGAGATTATATATAAAGGCTAAACCGTTATTTATGCTTGCTCGTTGTCATGGTTACATCATCAGTGATTTTCAAACCGGGATTAAATTATTGATCAGATCTACTTTAGAGACGTCCTGAAATAAGAAAATAACACACACCTGCCAGCCAATCAGAAACGAGGATTTTCTGTGTTATAAATAAAAACCTTACACATTTCCACACACTGTGGAAATTATTACGATTATTCATCAATAACAGAACACTACAAATAATAATAAAAAAATAATAATAATTTTTTTACCTGAGAGGAAGCATAATTCTGTTCATTTATAGTGAACCATAATGCATAATTCTGTTCACCACCCAAGAGTTTGATGAAGGTTTGACAAACAGAGGCCAGACACTTAATTATCTACACCAAATACAATATCATGATAATATTAAATATTAAACAATTATCACAATATAAAAATGGAACATCGATTTCCAACATTGAGAGTAAAAAACGACAGAGACGTTAATCTAGTCTAATAACTAAGATAATAGCTAAAAAAAAACCCCTGTTGCTTTAGTTTTACACTCTGGAGCTACAAGGCTAATGTAGCTAACAAGTAAGAGAAGCTTTTAGCCACCAGTTTAGCATTGTGCACTAAACCTGCATGTGTAAAATCAAGATGTTTAAGAAAAATAAAACTTGCTTTTGATGCTGTTTTAAGAAAGATGTGGTGGTTAATTAATTTATAATCATTTCATAAAATAGTTCTTTGTAAAACAATAGTAAAGAATCACAGTGCGGGGCCTAAAAGTTCACTGTATGGATCTTAATGCAAGTTTTGCGGCACATTGAATAACTAAATAATGCCACCAGTGACCATAACACCCATAATGCACTGCGACATGTGTGTAAATACACTCTAAACTGCAGACGCGCACACACACACACACACACACACACCTACCTGTATGACTGTTTACATTTTTAATATAATGCTGTACATTTCCAATAACCCACGTGCGCACTCAGTATTTAACTCTGACTCCATTTAAACACGTGATCATTTCTGTATGAATCACATTTCCCTATTAATAATCATTATTCTTCATCATCTCTATTATAAAGCATAGTTATAAACACTCACCGTGAGTTCAGCACTCCGAGTCCCTGTGTGTGTGTGTGTGTGTGTGAGAGTTCAGCACTCCGAGTCCCTGTGTGTGTGTGTGTGTGTGTGTGTGTGTGTGAGAGTTCAGCACTCCGAGTCTCTGTGTGTGTGCGTGTGTGTGTGAGAGAGGTCAGCACTCCGAGTCTCTGTGTGTGTGTGTGTGTGTGTGTGTGTGAGAGTTCAGCACTCCGAGTCCCTGTGTGTGTGTGTGTGTGTGTGTGTGTGAGAGTTCAGCACTCCGAGTCCCTGTGTGTGTGTGTGTGTGTGTGACTGGATGAGGTACAGTAGATGCTGTCACTGTGGGGCAGAGTAGGTGTGAATTATGTAAATTATGTGCCATGTTTAGTATTGGCTAAACTGCACAGAGTTCTACCTTCAGGGTGCAGCTTATCTCAGTGAGCCTCTGAAAGGCACGGATTAACATAAGCACCTCTCTCTTTCCTCAGCATCCCACAATCGCTTTATCTGCACCATGGTCAGACACCATCAATGTTATCAGGTAATAGAATGTACACACACACACACACAAACACACACACAGTGCTGCTGCTAGCCAGTGAGTGCAAGCATATCTCTTGCTTTAGTGTAGTTTTGTTACACAACTTAGCTGTAATACCACTCCCAACCACTGAGGGTGCTAGTTCTAGCTGACTACGCCAGCTTTTGATTTATAAATTGACTACTTTTAAACTGCTTCCGCATGTGGAATTTTTTTTGTCCGTTGGCCGGAGGTTGGGCGTTTTGCAATGTGTGCTATAGATTAATTAGCCTATAACAATCTTCTGCTGAATTAACAGGTGAAGTGGTGTATCAGTAGAAATAAGGTATTGCAACTACAGTAAATGCATATGAAGTAACTTCTATTTTTCCTGTATGAATGTATTATGTTGTGCATCAGTGAATTGGTTTACTCATTCACATAGCTATTCTTTATTAATAACAATATACTGTATGTAAAAATACATATAATACCAACATGGTCTCACACTTGAGAACAGCTCGCATGGCTCAATTTGTATGAAAGATACAAAGGTTAGGGTTAGGGGTGGGGTTAGCATTCATACCTTTTCTTATGACCAAATTCAGCCACATCGGCCTCGCTTGTTCAAATTCATACACATTTTTCATGAGATCACATTGACGCAACAGATTGATAGTTAACAGACAGCAGAGGTGGCTAGCAACTTAGCAACTATATCACTACTGCAGTGCTACGGTAGGTAGATCAAGGAAGGATCAAGTTTAATGAGTAAGTATAATAAATAAATAATATTATAAAAACAGCATAATAAATAATATTTAAATGTTAATGTCTAGTAATGGCATACATACTGCATCATACATTCTAGATGTATAGTGTAGACTATACATACTGTAGTACTAGATAGTATGCATAGTGTAGACTATACATACTGTAGTATACATACTGTAGATTAGCACTGCAATAGTATACAACTCCAGAATTATTGGCACCCCTCATGAAAATGAGCAAAAATGAATATATTACATGAATAGCACATGCAATTAATGATGTTTTTTCCAATGATGATAGGTGACAAAGGGATTTTTACATGTGTGCAATGTAATATTTGGTCACAGGCAACAATTCTTTGGGGGTGTTAATTATTTTGCCACATATGTTTTTGAGACTAAATACTTTAATTTAAAAAAGTAAGAAGTTCTTATTTATTTATTTATTCATATTTTTTGTTAGAGGAAATGTAAATAGTTTCTCCTATTGTTTGAGTGCAAAATTTAAATAATTTTGTGTACGGTTTATTTTATACAATAATTTTTGCCCATTCTCTTAAAGAGTGCCAATAATTCTGGAGTTGACTGTATATCCTGTAAACTATCCCTGTAAGGTAGTGTTGAATAGACCTATATACATATATAACAGTGCACATACTATAGTGTAGTGTACATACTGAAGATTACCACTGTAGTATACATAGTATAGATGCTGTACTATACTCTATAGCGTTGTCCTTACTGTCGACTCCCATTGCTGTCCACATACAAGGTACGACTCTTATTGTTGTCGAATGTGAGCTGAATTTAAACAGTTACAAATTGTAAGAAGTGAAATAAAGATCACATGAATGCTGTATTAACTCTTACAGTAGCGACTGTATTGCAGGTTAATGAGCATGAACATTAAGGCTAGAAGTAGCACAGACATTTCTAATGTTCACATTTATAATATCCACTTGACCCATGGGACTGTCTGCATGACAAGGGCTTAAAACCTATACATGCACCTATCACTATTCAACTCATTAAGATAACAGTGAGTTAATGTAGGCTTCCCCCATGTGACTCTCTAACTCACACACACACACACACACACACACACACACATGGATCAGTGTTATTTTAGCATTAAAGTACTAGAGGTATCAGTAACATTACAGAAATGAACAATGATGATAAAAAATGAGCCGGATGTCCTTGTGATGGTGTAAAGTACAAAATCTGTCTCTCTCTCTCTCTCTCTCTCGCACACACACACACACACACACACGCACTTTTCTCATATTTGCGGCATGACTGATCCGAGATGGACAGATTGTATAAATTTAATTACTGGTACACAATGGCCATGCAACCTCTTGTTTTCCTCCTCTTGCCTTTCCTCTACCCCTGTAACAGGCCCACAGTCAGCTGCACACGCACACACACACACACACACACACACACACAGATGTTTCACACCCTAAATGAGCAGCGCGTGTAGTAGCTTTAATTTGGCGCAGTGTAATATGGAGGGGAGAGAGAATGAGTTTAGTTGTAATATGCAGAGAAACTAAATGAAGGAAGGACAGCTCTTCTGATGTGCTGACACTTGCTCTGTGCTCTTACACAAAAACCCCCCAGAAAGACCGGCTCGATAAAATAGCAGAGTGAAAAAGCGTTGTGAATTTTATTAATGACCGTAGGACAGTATGCAAAACATCAAAGGCGAGAGATTAATGACCCACAGCCAGACTGTTTAATTACCGCCGGCTAATTAGATTCTTGACCAAATTTTTAATATCTGCATTCCCCTCCACCAGCTCATTGAGATTCCGCCATATTTATCAAGCTTTCACTGAAACGCCTGACTTGGCCGCTTTTTGGCCCCTTTCCACCCTCTTCCTCATTCCCTCTGACTATTTAAGACCGATTATTAAATAAATATGAATAAAGAGGAAGTCAGAAAGGTAAAGTGAAAGCGCTTTGCTTGTAATTGTGCGGGTCAGCCATTTTTATCTGTTTATAATGAAGTACTTTCGCTAAAAAACATGACCTTTATCTCTACTCTCCCGTGAGTCAAATGCAAATGACCAACCTGGGTTGAATTTCCTAAAAGCATTACAACACAAAGATCATTGTTGAAGTACCCCTAAAGTCGAAATTGAAACCATTATTTTTAAAAACAAGTTGGATAATAAATTGTTACATATTTTTATCCCCAAGAAACCACCGAAAATGGCATAGGAACATCTCTAAAACGTTACACTCATTTAGAATGCGAGGATATATAAATATGCATGATTATGCTTATTCAGTTAAAAACACCATATAAACCCCACCCCCTCCCCCACTGTTATATTGGACCGTGATAGGTTCAAGCTATTTCGGACGTACAAAACTAAGCTGATGCGTAGCTCCCCAGGAACCTTTTATACCAATCTATATAATCATAATAAGTCATCCAAAAGAGGTGTTAACTGTTAAAAAAAAAAAGTTTTGCAGTGCAGGGGGTCGTTAAATGGTAGAGTGAGCATCACATTGAACACTCTCTCTACCAGTTAAAATGATCTTAACTTTATGATGCTTTTGGGAAACTGGATCCTTATCTTACTCAAAACATTTTAGAAATTTTGTTATCCAGCCCTTACTTTAACATTTATTTTTTACCTAGGAGTTGGAGTGCAGGGTCAGCCATTACCCAGTGCCCCAGGTGCAGATTTGGGTTTTTGCCCAAGGGCCCAACATTGGCAGTCTGACAGGGATTTGAACTCACAGCCTTCTGGTTAATCAGGTACAGTCTCAGATTAAAGGCATTGGGTTGTATGGTTTAACACAGCAATAAACCAGGACTGCACAGTGTGACAATATTGCCACATGTGCTAGGAGAAATTCTGTGCTAATATAAAAAACATTGTGCATGTGAATGTGTTGTATGTGGTTTACATATCTTTATATATCTACCTATTGTTGTCAATTATGTAATTGGTGAACCATTCTCACTACTTGGTGTGTGCCATACCAAATATTTCCCATCTGCCCAAAGCCGTGGCCAAATGGATAGTACAGGGTAGCAGCTGCCACCCTTAAAATAAGCCTTGCCACCCAAATTGCCACCCCAACTTTGACTACTTCGTTACATCTCTGATAGGTCTATTATTCGTATGCAATTCATTCAGACTTAATGAATCATACAATATCTAACTCATGTTGATTTAAAATCATCATTGTAGTGTTGTAGGTATTTCAACCGAATCCTTTTAGTGTTAGGAACTAGAGAGCAAATAGGAAGTCCAATTTCCCAGAAGGTTTGTAAAGTTAATTTTATCATAACTGGTAGAGAGAGTGTTCAATGTGATGCTCGCTCTAGCATTTAATAATTATATTTGTGCTATGATGCTTTTAGGAAACTCATCCCAGATATGCTGCAAATGCAAGCTTGTCCTATACATAATTCTGTAGTGTCACCCCTTAGTGTCCTCTTGCCCCTCCCTTTGCCACCCCATGTCTTAAAAACCTGGAAACGCCACTGCATCTGTCCAAGCCATCTTCTCAAGCATAGTCATGCAAAATGGAAAGAAAGCTGAGCTGGAAATTAAATCCAATGTTGTTGTTAGTGCTGTTGTTAGTATTTTTTTGTAGTGGAAAATGAAGGCGCGAGACCTCAAGAAGAAAGAACATACGACGAAAGTCCACTACAGAGAACCATATCTGCTGTCGATAAAGAAGGACTTTTTATCCCAGTTCTAAAATTTTAACTTGATACAACACTTGCAACTTTTCTGAACTTCATACTAATAAAGTCATTGCAGTAGTGAGGCTTTGTTGAAATTACAGCTATGTCTATTTGGGCAGTGGGAGTGGATTTTTACTTCACTGGTAAGTTGCTTGTAGATGATTTCAATCTGCCAAATAAATTGATATCACTTTAGTGGCTGCTTTTGTAATCCTAAATCGAGCTTTAGTGTGTCTGAACTCAG
>JAOUQW010000011.1:4309778-4325653 GCA_028565825.1 Olivaichthys viedmensis
ATAAATGTACTCTTGAGGGTACCACCCCAGTGACAGGGAAAGGTACAGCTTAGTACCTACTTTTCTGATAGTGTATGCTGGTCCTAATGGGTTATAACAGTCCTAAGTGTTTTGAGAATCCAGTCCCAGATCATACGGTCACTAACATTCACTCGTGTGGAATTTTAGCTCGTGTTGACAGTGAAGGCAACAGCGCTGGAGCCTATATGCAGCTAATTTAAGCTTGGGGTTATTATATGAGTGGATGATTTATATCAGTGGGTAGAATAAAGAGGTGAATATTAATGGATACAGGAAAAGAGGATGGTGTAAGCAGTAAGTCTGATTGTGTTGAAGGTGCAGTGTGTGTGAGAGAGTGTGAGTGTGTGTGAGTGTGAGTGATGAGCGCCGGCAGTAATTAAATAAAACACTTTAACCAGGCACTCCAGATAAAGAATGATGAGGAGAATGATCACATGTATTTCATAGTCTGAATCTTGACCCAGACCAGGAGAATGAATGTTCCGGTTGACGACACACACACATACATGCACACACACTGAGGTAGTAATTCTGCGTGTCACAGGCCAGAATAGAGAGGCTTTGTGTTTGAGCAGGGCCACGCATTAATGCGCAGAAAAAGGCTGGTAATTAAAAGCTAAAGCACGGCCGTGCGTGCGCGTGTACGTGTGCCGTGGGCCGTGACAGAGGAAGGTGCCTGCCGTCCCTGTCCTAATGGAGAATACGGCAGGTAATTGTCATTGTGCTCGAGGCGTCATCTTCCATTAAATGTGCAATTCATCTTCCAGGAGAGACGGGCCGAACCAGGTACGCTGATTTATTACAGATTACCGCCAGCAGAGCCGCACAAATGTGGCTTTGTTTAAAAAGGGTCACAATATTTGTTTAGCTAATAATACATATTAAACTGAAGGGATATTGTAGAAAGTGTGCAAAAAATCTTTGCATATTTCAGCTTAGGAGGCAACAAAAAGAAGAAAAAAACAAAGACAGAAGGAAAAAGGACAAATTCCTTGGCTTTGCATTGTATATTTCACGTTGGAAGACAGGGCTGACAGCTTTCATTTTCTTCCCTCGAAAAAACAAAAGACAAGCGTGAAAAAGTTGGAGGCCCCGTCCCCCCGGGGCGGAGGAAGGGAAGCAAGCACCTGGGAGAGCAGATGGAGGAAGAGAGCACGAAATGTGCCGAGGTACTTTTTTAGTGCGGTGCACCGCTACCTGCTGTGAGATGAGCGACACCGCTCTGTTGCCGTTCCTCTCTGAGAAGCTGTTTGGGGGGGGAATGGCTCTCATTTAAAGCCACAAATTACAGCAGAGAGAGAGAAGAGAGCAGCACTTAGCCCATCACGGCCGTCACGGCTGTTTCTTTCAGGCTGACAAAAAAAGAGCTGGCGAGAGCAAATGCACTGTGCCTTTTATCAACTGCACTGCGTTATAATTAAAACAATATATGAGACTTTGTTTCTCAATCTCTCGCTCTCGCTCTCTGACAGCAATCAGCCCTGAACGCAAGCTTCACCCACTGAGACGATGCGGTAAACAAATCCGGATTGGCTGCAGCTCTCTGGTTACAAATAATTGAAGAAAATCTCTGCAGTTGTCCCTCTGCTTCTCAATTCACTCCTTTATACGCGATGGACGACAGGTTCAGGGACTACAAGTGCTGTGACAGACACACAGTGAGGTGGGGCCGAATTTCTGATGACTTTCCTGTCACTTTCCAGTTCTCCATATCCTTTTTTTCCCCGGACCATGACCATTGGGAAGAATCAGGGTCGTGAGGTCGGTGGCGACTCCACTCCCGCACTCTTCTTCACTCTCTCTCTCTACACGATGACAGGAACATGGTCTCAGAGCACCTCTGTAACTCTTGTTCACCCTCTCTCGCTCTCTCTAAGTCTATGCGTCTGTCTCTCAACCTCAGAGTCTTTCCTAAACTTCCTTCAGATTGTCAGAGACTTGCGAAAGTGCTTCTGCAGCTCCCTCTTGTCAAAAGGAAATACATAAATATATTATTAAAGAGCAGACATGGCCTCCTGGTTGATGCAGGAGGTCATTCGTCAAATCAACAACGGAAGGGTGGAACGGGACAGCAAAACCTCAGGGATATATACACACACACATACACACTCATACACACACACACATACATTGTGATTTAGGATGCAGTGTGTGTCCACCCCAGAAGGCCAGAGCCAAAGATGTTAAAGCAGTAAAGCAGGTCCCAACCATGTGAACAGAGTCCTCTCTGATATCAACCTAATACTCTGTGTTTATATATGTGGGTGTGTATGAGCATTTCGGCATGTACGCGCTTGCAGTGGGGTTTGGTAAGAGGGCTGGGAGTCCTGATAAAAAGTGACAGGGACACAGCAGAAACCTCTTTCCATAACACAACAGCAAATCCCACAAAACCCCTCTTGAGACGAGATCCCAGATACAAAGCTAGCTTAACACAGCGTTGATCTCAAACACCCCTTTACCCATCACTACAGACCCCCTGAACACCATCACATACAGAGAGATGGTCATCTTCTTGAACCACAACTTTAAAAGGGATTACAATAACAAAAAAAGATATCATCCCTCTTGTAATACAAACATCCCCTTTGGATTAATGCCATTATGTGATATTATTTAAGATCTCTGTAACAGTATAGGGGGTCACATATTAGACATGAATTCATTGTTAATACATGTGCATGTAAGTGGTGAATACAGACGTTATTTGGCCACATTAGTGCTTTATTTAGTGTTGTCATATCTGTACCCTATAATGTAGGTGTTACCTGCTTCTCCTTAATAACTACTGGTTTTGGAAATGGATGTGATCCTTAATGTAAAGTGTTACCAATATATTTTAATTATTCAAGAAATACTTATATGAAATTTAAATATATCTGAATATCCTGTTTACACACTTTATTTATTTATTTATTTATTTATTTACTTACTTACTTACTTACTTACTTACTTACTTATTTATTGGTAATATCTCCTTTAATACCCAAAACCATTCAGGCATTTTTTTTTGTGTACTTAAGTTAAACTGCCTTTCCTTAAAAAATACTGTTTCTGGAAATGTAAAGTGTTACCAATTATTATTATTTTTATTGTTTGAGAAATACTTTTATGACATCTTGGAATCTATCTGAATATCCTGTTTACACACCTTTTGCTTCTTCTTTTTTTTTAGGCACTTTTAGTGTACTTGAGTTAAACTGTCTTGGTGCTCACCATCTTTTTACCTGAAAAACAGTCATTTATGAGGTATTGTCTCTTTATACGTCTTGTGTTGAGACAATGGATAAGGTAACACTAAATAAAGCACTGATAAACAGCTAATCTTGCCAAATAACTGCTGTATTCACTACTTTTGTGCACACCTATTATCGATAACTTTATAATAATGTCAAAGTGAACACTACAACAAGGTCTGTTATCTGTCCTTAAAAAAAAGAAAAAAAGATGACATGATGATTAGCATTAACTAGTGAAAGATGTCCTGAGTTGGTAAAATAGTAAATGGTGAATTTGAGTTTATAATCTTGGGGATTGTCTTAATATTGAATTACACTATGCCAGGTTAATTGCATTGAGAGGTTAGCTAACTGGTTCATGTGGGATTTGTTTTTGGGGTTTTTTCAGCGTATTAAGATTTGTGAGATTAATGTTAGCTTTCTTCTCTTTGTGAAAATGCATTTCAAGGCACTTCCAGAGTTATTTAATGACAATTAGATTAAACCTTTCACTCTAATCAATTAGACTATTACATTGGTAAGCTGACTAGCTAGCTAACTAACTGTATCATGTGGGGTTTGGGGGTTTTTCAGCATAGCAAGGTTTTTTTTTGACCCCTCGAATTTTTACAATTCGATCACTGGGATCGATTGTGTAATGACACTCGCCAGTGCCACTGATGGCTTTTAGCTCACTTTTTGTGGGTCAGGGTTTTTTATCTTCCTAAATCATTAAGCCCTTAATTCCCAGTTTATTATTCAGTTATTAATCTCAAAGCATATTAGTGTAATTACTGTAATTATTAAGTATTATTCAGTAACTACAGTGTAACTAAACAGAAAAAGTGTGAGTTACTTGTGAGAAATAAAATTCAATAAAATTCGATAAAATTTCATTCGTTTTTCATAACTGGGTAAATAAAAACAGTTCTTGCTAAAATTTTGACTTTTGGACTTCTAGGTTTGTGCAATTTTCATTTTTAACCTTTTAACAAATCCCAATTAAAGATTTAATGATCTAGGAAGATTTTTTTTTTAAAAGCTGACCTAAAAGCCATCAGTGGCACAAAAGCCATCACACAATCGGTTTATGTATAAACGACTTCACATTATAGCAACGTTGACTTCTGATTTCATTAATGAACAAGCAGTTATTCAGTTATTTCATGCCTTTTTAAACAATGCATATGATCTTCAATAAGTTAATATCTTTAAATACCAAATATAAACTTAAAAATAGGCTATTAATATCGTAGTCATACTTGACAAAAACTTTGGCCTATAGAAGATTTTAAAAACTTTTTTTTTACTTCATTCATATGCCAGAAGCTACAACTGACTAACTTTAGCCTAAGAGTTCCTCGACCAACACGGTGTCACGGTTAATGTAACAATAACAATAACGGTTAATGTAAATAATGTAACAATTTGCATAACTGTATTCATATGAAAAGTTTTGGGGTTAAAGGTTAGGGTTAGGGGCGAGGTTAGTGTTCGTACCTTTTCCCATGACTTCATTTGTATGAAACAGAACCAAATCCAACCGCACCTTCTTCGCTCATTTGAATTTGTACAGATTTAGGGAGACGACTGCAGGGGCTAAGACCCTTGTATCGCACTAGACCCTACTGTAGTGGTTCTGTATTCATGAATAGGCTAAAATAAATCAATAGGCAGCCTAAAAAATGTGAAATCAACTGGCCACTCTTAAAAATAAAGGGGCCAAGAAGTTCTTTAGAGCAATGCCATAGAAGAACCATTTCTGGTTCTGAACTACCTTTCGATAGGTGGTTCTTTAACCATTTTGCTGGCGCCACAAAGAGATAAAGATTCATTTCCCACTATAAATGTGGACGAAATCTTTGGAAAATTATTATTCAGTTCATTGTGGCGCCTAGAAAAATGGTTTAAAAACCATGCATTGAAAGGATCTTTTATGGAAACAAAAATGGTTCATCTATAGCATTGCTCTGGCACCGTTATTTTTGGTAGAGTACGGCCTTAGGCATTTGTAACCTACTCTATTTTTTGACTTGGATGAGTGAAGAATGGTGAGAAAATCTTGTGAGAAATCAAATTTGATAAAATTTCATTCGTTTTTCATGACTGAGTAAATATAAACAGTTTTTGCTAAACTTAGGCTTTTGGACCCTTCCAGGCTTGTGCAATTGTTTAACAAATCCAAATTAAAGAGTTAATCCCTTGAGATCTCAGGACCCTGGGATCTTAAGAAATTTCTTTTATTTCTTGACCATAAAAGAAAAGTAGTAAATTTAAAAAAATTAAAGACTCTTGAATAGTGTTAATGAATCAATTGAATGAATCAACCGAAGCTAACGCTGTGAATACACATGAAACACACACACACTGATGCACTGATGTGTGCTTGGTGTACACACTCGCCACTCAGCAGCATGTAAACCAAGGACAGTTGGGCTTGACTTACGTTTTAATAGACCTCTGTCTGCAAATGTTTTTGATACACGACCCTCCACCTACACACACACACACATAGACACATGCACAGATCTCTTCTCTAATAATCTTGGCCCAATGAAGAGGTTTTACAGTATCCCCTTTTTCTGAATGTCATTATAAGTCTGAATGTACTTCTCGACTGTTTCCCCGCACACCTCTCAGCAAAAACTACTAAAAAAAGAGTGAAGTTAGCAGTGCTCGGTTTCTAATTTTCTACCTCACACTTCCTTCTTCTTTTGCCTCGTACACGCAAAACTTCCAGTTACACCTCACAGAAGTCTGATAAACTTATCCTTCATGAGTGAAAGTGTTGATTGTATTCCTAAGAGCTGTTTTCAGATACACTCCTGAGGCTTGTATGCCACACACACACAGGCGCGCTCTGTGTACACACACTCTGAGTGAGTGCTACGCTGTTTCTGAGACACCGCTCCATTAGGCCGTGTTACCTGATGACGCTCTCCTCCCTTTATTTATCTATCTATTTCTGCCTTATGAGACGACGCGGGTTACCGTTTTAATATCTCAAGTGAAACATGATTATTACCTCTTAATGCTGAAATTACAGCGCTTATTTATTTATTTTTTGTTATTTTCCTCTCCCTTTCTCTTGATGCTGAGTGGGTTTTTTTTTTCTTTTCTTCTCCTGCGTTGCACCCCATGGCATTAACATCTTTATCCCGGCATGTGTTTCTGGTTTTAAAACCTTTACCCCTGCTGTTTGAAAAATAGTGCTCATTTTCATCCCCCATAGAGAGCTGAAATCCCCATAGGCGAACCATTAGAGTTCTCTCGGCTCCCCTCCCCTCCCGAACACTTATTACTCCTGCCTGTACACTCCGCACTGGCTCATTGGGTTTCACTAAATTATGCAAATAAGGTGATGCTCAACATATAGGTTTTTTTTTCTCCACCCCTCCCCCTATCTCTCTTTCGGCTTTCTGCAACCGCGCAAGTTTACACAGCTTTCCGCGTGCAGCGACATCATTACACTGACGCAAGGCTGTCAGCGAGATTTATGCATCAGTGACAAATTATATTGGAAATGTGTTTCTCTGCAACAACCCCCCCACCACCTACCCCAAACCACCAGCCTTTTTTCCCCCCCTAATTTCCTCCATTCCTCTCTCAGGTTGAGCCAAGTTCTGCCTTTGCCTTGTGGGGGCATTTCGAGGAAAACTTGCCGAGTTATTTCCATTTTTTTGCTTTATGTTTTTGTTTGTGCATATCAATGCGCGCCTGCTGATACGGGTGCGGCTGTGTTCAAATGAATTCATTAATCAGACATGATACACAAAACCCGCTCTAGCACTGGTGGGCTTCTACGCCTCTGTGCTGAACTCGGGCTCGTGTGTGTAGTTGTGCTTTCTCGGTTAAAGTAAAGTGTTTTCTCACCTTTCAATGACTTTCTCAGTCAAAGGTTTCAGCTGATTAAGGACTTCAGACAAAGTCTACTCAAAGAGACTTATATTAGACTTTTCTCAGTGCTACTTCATCACAAGATGGGCTAGTCATTTGAGATCTTTCCTGATCTATTCTCTGATTGGTCAGTTAGAGACCTGAGAATTTCCATCAGTCTGTTCTTCTGACAGTAAGCAGTGTGGGTCCGGCTAAAGTTTGTCATGCAAAATGAGTGCATTTGCAAAAAATATCAAATACACTCTTAGAAAAAAGGTTCGTCAAGGGCTCTATGGATAGTTAAGGGTTCTTAGCTTCCTAAAGGGGTTCTACTTTGAACCCTTTCTGAAGGAGAAACCCTCTGTTGTAGGGTTCTACATACCTTTAAAAAGGTAAAACCTTTAAGGGTTATCCCAGAGAGACCAAACGAAGAACCCTTTAGGGTCCTATATATAACCTTTTTTTGTAAGAGTGTACCAGTGATGACCCAGTTTTAATCCTAACCACAGTCAGCTTTATACACAATCCTGTTTATGCACTCCTAGGTGCCAAAAAGTTCCCTATAGCGCTGCCATAGAAAAAAAACATTTATAGTTCTTATAGTAACTATTTTTGTTGGCGTCAAACAAAGAACTGAAGAATCATTTCCCACCACAAAGAATCATCCACATTTATGGTGGGAAATGATTCTTCACTTTTTTGTTTGGTACCAACAAAAATAGTTCGGTTCATTCAGACTATTCGGTTCATTTTGTCACCAAGATAAATGGTTAAAGAACCACCCACTAAAAGTTTGCGACAGAACCAATTTTCTTTTTCTGGCACCTGTAGAAACGACATTTCATTTCAATGTATACGAGGTATATGGAGAAATGACAATAAAAAACTACTTGAACTTGAACTTGAACCTTTACAGAGTGTTGCCAGATCATAGAAGAAAATAGCTATTGTTTAAAAAAAATAATAATAAGACATGAAGTTTGTTTTGTTTGTATTTTTATTTTAAAAAATTCTGAATTAAGAGAATTAGTGCTCTTGGTGTCTTTTACTATTTTAGCAATATATATTACCATAAATCAAAAGCACTGATGTTTTCAGGTCAAACTCAGGCTTCTGCCTCACATGACTTGAGGTAAATTCCAACGAATTAGGGTCGATTTAGGAGCAAAATTCAATTCACAGGATGAATGGTTATTTAAAGAATTTAATTCAAGGTACAAGCTGAATTTCATCTCATCGCCCAAACTGCCTAAACGAAAACTGATTTGAATCCACTGAAATGAAACAGACTTCATCACTTTTAGCACTTTCGCCCTCTTCCCACTAGGTCACTATTGTACTTTCAGCTCACTCTCGCTTCCCTTAACACACTGTTAACTTACTCTCACGCTGCACTCACCATCTCGTCCTTCTATCAAGTTCTCCCCTCCCTCTTCTCACTCTTGTTCCATCTCATTCTCATTCTTGGGTTTACTCGTGCTGTCAAATTCCTTTCAAATTTGCATTCAAATTTTGATTACTTAAAAGCTTTAGTATTCAAGTGTATTTTAATATTATTTAGCTGATATTTTTAATACTGCCACAGACAAAAGGCACATTAGCAGTAGAGCTACACTATGTGTTTGTGTCACATAAACCACAGAAGATGAAAATTGTGTCACTTTCTTAAACAAACAAAAAATTATCTGACATTTTTATGTTTTTATTTATTTTCCCACAGTAATGTCTTTTATCTTTGATATTTAGCTCAATTATTACATTTCTTAGGTGACCCGGGATTTTCATCTTAATTTTTTATACTTATAAGATTTTTTTAAATGACTTTTTATGCTCATTACAGAAATGTAGCCAGGTGCATAAAGTATCTTTTTTATTTTTTATTTAAATACATAACATCCATAGGAGAAATCCAACATAATAGCAATACATTTGTATACATTTAAAATGCCCAATACAGTATATTTTCATCTTAATTATTACTAATATACACAACATGTATAGATATAGAGACAGGTTTTTTTGTTTCATGTTCATGTTCAACACATGAATATATATATAGAAGATATAGAAGATATATATTTTTAATATAAGTCCATTCGAGAAATTTAGCTAGGCATATACCATTTCATTTGTATTTTATTTTTAAATACATAAAACTCATTGGTTAAGTCCAGCAAAATATTACCCTTCATCTTCTGTTCACTACTTAACACTGTAGCATTTTTTTTTATTCCCAATATATCTTCAATTCAATCATTAGCAATATAAGCAATATCTACAAAAATAGAAACATTTAGCCAGTCATTTAAAGTTTTATTTCAGAAAAACCTTCCGAGTATTGTTGCCTTTTTAATAGCAAATTAAAATCAGAACAGAAACATAAAAGCTTAATAATTTATTACAAATCTAAAGCCTCATCTAAACTCCACAGCTGGATTTACATAAAAATCTTCATCAGAATCCTTACACAGTAAGGCCGAACCCCAAATGGCTTCCTATTTACTATATATGCTCACTACATAGAGTATGACATATGACATAGAGCCAACATAATGCACTATTTGTCCAGTAGAGCACAATTTGAGATTCAACCACAGAAAAAAGATAATCATTTTTAAAATATGTGAAAATACAATATGCCATAAATGACATGCATGTATTAAGCGACAAGGGTCATTTGGCCAAAATGCTTAAGAAACACGCGTTTATATAGACTTATGTTAGACTAAAAGTGGAACATGGGCTTTTAAACATTTGAAAATGGATTTTTCTTCCTTTGAATATGTAAATATTATAAAAATTCTAATAATATTTGTGAAATTCATACACGACAGCACAGCACATGACCAGGTGATCACACATCTCACAGCACACACTCCAGCCCATAAACACACACCCATCATCAGCCGTTATCATCTTCGCCAGATGAGTGATTCCCCGCTGACTAAATAAGCACACAGACGGAAAAGTTGACACCTGATGACGGACGCGTGACGGCTCGAACTTCACCATTCTGCTATTGTTTTTCATTTCCTCCTCGTGGGCCTGAAGTGCTTCACTGCATAGATTAAAGCACACAAGAGGCAACACATCACAAATACCTCTTAACCCCTCACACACACACACACCCTCCACTCCGATATCACTCTCACTCCCAATGTTATTAAACACAACTTTGCAGATTTACTTCTTTCAGAGGGCCATTTAGGCCAGCAGCGCAGGAAGGAAGTGTGTGAGGGAATTGCAGGTTGCCAGTGTGTGTCTGGCCGTGCCGAGTGACAGGGGTTGATTTGGAGCGCGGCGCGAGTGAGGCCCTCCTCCCGCGTGTTGTGACAACCGCTCATTACACCTCAACAGCTGCCGCCCGTGCCACATGCAAATGGACACAAATGGGCTCCCGCTGCAGAGAAGCTAATAACGCTGTTTTAGCTGCTACTCTCATTCATTCTCCCTCCCTCCCTCCCTACCCCTATCTCCCCTTTTCTCTTTCCCTCCATCTCATCTCTCGCTTTTGCTCCTCCCTCTGCGATCTTTTTCTCCATCTCCGCCTTCTCTCTGGTCTCTTTCTCTCTGTCCATCTCACACTTCAAAAAGTGAGCCTGTTTTCTGAACTTTGACCTCAGTCCCTGCATTATAACCTTGTTCAAACACTAAAAGTGATTTTTAATACAGAAAAACTGTGAAATTCAACAAAATATTAACCTTAAAATATTAATGGATGTCCCATTGAATCAAATTATCTCTTTAGATTTAATAGCAATAAATTTAGTAACATTAATAATGCTCAATATATCTTCACCTGAATACTTACTAATATAAGCAACATTTATAGGAATAGAGACAGCAACAGTGACTAAAATCAGCTTTTAGTTTCATATTCATTTTTTTTTTATGTTCATTACAGAAATGTAGCTAGGTGCAGAAAGTTTCTTTTCATTTTTTCTATTTTAAATACATAAATACCTCCATAGGTGAAATCCAACATAATAGCAATACATTTGTAACATTGATTTTAAAATGCCTCATATATTTTCATCTGAATTAATATACACAACATTTATAGAAATAGAGACAGGTATTTTTGTTTCATATTCATGTTTTAACACTTTTATCAGATTTAAAATATATATATATATATAAGTTTTCTATATATATAAGTATAAGTTTCTTTTTCTTTTTTTTAATACATAAAACTCATTAGTTAAATCCAACAAAATATTACCCTTCATGTTCTGTTCACTACTTGTACAACACTGTAACATTTTTTTATATTTTCAATTCAATCATTAGCAATATAAGCAATATCTATGAGAATAGAAACATTTAACCAGGCATATAGAGTTTTATTTCAGAAAAACCTTCTGTTGAATTTTTAATAACAAACTCAAATCAGAACAGAAACTGATTTACTAAAAATAATTTACTACAAATCTAAAGCCTCATCTAAAATCTACATCTGGACTCAACTGAATGCTGTAAGAGGTCATTTAACGCTGTACATGTTCATCCAACACTATAAAAATATGGATTATACCTCTGAATATACAACACATATTACCAAATGAATATTATTTATTTCCAATCAACTTCTAAAAGACCATCTCTGATGATATCAGGATTTATTCCTTTTTTAAGAAGATGGATTTGAAACTGATGTTTGATTCAGACTTTGGATAAACTGCTCAGTACTGTGATTTTGTTTAAGCAGTTGGGAAAACATTGTAAAACCCATGTAACTCTCGCAATGACTATGTGCTACACAAATCCACATTGCTATTGTGTGTGATTTAAGATGACTGTTTTAAGGGAAGCTCCAGCTTTCAGAACGATTGTACTCCTGCACTCTGACCACTAAACGATGCTCGTTTTTCCTGCCGTTGTTAATTGGCTTCTCTCTGTGCTCTCTGCTGAAATGCATTAGCCTGTTGCCTTTTTAAAACAAAGGCTCGAACCAGAAGTGACTAATTATATATGTCTAACATCAATTTATTTAAGATTTCCTAGACATTTTCTTTGAAATAGATTTTTTTTATTCGGAAAATTACTGTTTTTATTAAGCATAATTAATAAGTAAAAAATAACTATCCTGGTAGTGCTTTCTTTTACAGTAAAAACTCTAAATTCCAAAGTGGGTCAATATTTTGGGGACAGTTTAAACTAAAGTACGCTGAAATGCTGTTCGGGTTTTAGCTATGAAGCAGTACAAACACCAAAGAACTGGTTAATTATTTTATTTCATTATTAGTTTAACAAAATTTCACTGATATCCCTGATAGGTTCTGGGTATTAGGAAGAAAAGAACATAATAAAATACATCATAATTATTGGATAATTATTTGGAATAACAAAGTGGCAAGTAGAAACTTAAAATTGAAAGAAACGGAAAGTACTGGCAAGTTATTTCACTCTGGTTACTACCTAGAACTTAGGGTACTGTGTTTTTGCCTGTAATCATGCATGTTGATCAGTTGGTAGGCTTTTCTTTAAAAGGCCTCATGGCTTCCCCCTAGTAACTCATTAATGTAATATTGCATTAACACAGTGGTTCCCCAACACTGATCCTGGAGTATCATCTGCATATTTACTAATTGTCCCTGCTCTAACACACCTGATTCCACTAATCAGCTAATTAATAAGCCCTTCCTGAGTCAATGTGGGTGTGTTAGAACAGAGAAAGCTCTAAAATGTGCAGGATCAGGGCTACTCCAAGATCAAAGGTTGAGAACTGCATTACCACATGCCATGTATGCAATAGGGTGCTATTTTTTATGATTAAGCCCAAGGCTACTATTTTGACAGACTCTTTGACGTAGTATGGCGTTATGGAATTTTTGGACTCAGGACAACAGCTCCCGTCTTTTTGTTAGACATAGACGTCTCCCTCTGAGAGTGAGATCAGATACAGCACACATAACCTTTTCTATTAAAGGAATACTCTAGCATTTTTCAATCGAATCTCTATCCAACACGTGTGTAGTGTGTGTGTGATTACCACAGACAAGAGTTTCAACACGTAAAAAAGAACGGAAAACCTGTTTACTTGAAATGCACTTACAATGAAGGTCTAAGGGCAGCCGTTGATTCCGCAATAATTGTTAAAAATACACGACTTTACAACTGTTAGAGTGTAACAATAAAGGTATAAGAATGAGAGAAAGAGAGAGAAAGTCTTACCAAAGCTGTACTATATTGGTTTTATCCAAATTTCAAACACTGGAGCAGTACAGTAAAAAGTAATTCCGGTTACATAACCACAGATTCTTCCCTCTGAAAAAGTAGTCCCATCTCTGAAAGGATCAATTATACAGATTTAGAGCTTAACTTAAATATACTTTTGATTAAAGAATTCATAATGCATAAATGTTTATTGACGCCCCAACAACTGCCCTTAGACCTCCATTATAAGTAAAAAAAAATTCTGTTTCAGGTTTTCTGTTTTTTTCTCAGTACAGGGAAACATGTCGAAATAATTTGCTACAGATGCGGTTGATGGAGATTAGGTTGAAAAACGCTGGAGTATTCCTTTAAAAATGTAAATTTGTTTATCATAGGATGCTGGATTATGAAAGAAAAGGATTAACACTTTTTCAGCCCTAAACGAATAAAAACAAATGACATAAATCATGTTATTTCATATTTTTACCATTTGTTTTTAATGTTAGCTCTTTCATCATGGCGATAACGCGATGGTAAAATATATTTAGAAAGAGTATACAGGAACAGAATGGTATCTTCTAGTGTTCGATTTCAAACGTTCAAAGAACCAAAGCCACAAAGCAACAACGATCTAAGAAATTAGGTTTCCTCTCCCCCATTTTAACTGTGTAGCATTTATTCCTTTTGAAACAAAAGCCAAATGCCTGCTGCTAAGAGGAAAGAAATCATTCGCCTGCCGTTCGGACCACAGAGTGAGACGTTGTGTTATTTGTGATGATGCCATTCTGCTCTGGGGTCATGTCTTATTTAAATCTCAGCCCATTACAGCGGTGTGTGTGTGTGTGTGTGTGTGTGTGTGTGTGTGCCTGTGTGAGATAAACAGAAACAGCAGGGGAGGAGGAGAAACGTGCACCAAACATGTTCAGATGCCTCGCCTGCTTCTCTAGTCCGCTTTGATGTCAGTGCAGTTACAGGTAAACAGCAGCAGAAGGGTTACAGGATCAAAATGCTGCTGAGCTTCTATTGGGATAGACATGTGTTTACAAAACCTTGCTTTTTTTCTCTTTCTCTCTCTCTCTTTTGCGCGCACACATCTATTCACCGAATACATAAGCATCTTTACAGACAAGAGTAGTTGAGTTGAAACAAGGCTGAAACCCAAATAACTCCATATTCCCTTTATATTTGCACTACATACAGTATGAAATAGTGGCTTCTACAGCCTATATAGTGCACTAGTGTATATGTCCAACTTGGATTCATTTGGGACTGACCCTGGACTAACCGTGTCTCAAAAATTGTGTGGAATTAGGACACATTTAAAAATGTTAAAAAATCCATTTAAAATGTTAACTCGTTTATCTCCACTATCTGTTTCTACTTTGAATAGTTTTATTCTATATATCTATAGATCTTGTCCTGATGTGTTTAAAGTTATAAAGTTATAAAATAATAATAACATTATTAACTAAAAATTCTAGGGGTTAAGAAAATATTTTCCCACGTACAATAATATAGTTTTATGGAAAATGAAGGGAACTGAACTGGACCCATTTTCCCCACAGCACTGTAAAGTTATAGAGAGAGTGTTCAAAGTAGTGCTTGCTCTACCATTTTACCATCTTTGTACTGCAACATTTTTGGAAAGATCTCTAATTTCTCATTTAGCACAAACAAACTGAAACAATGAGCTGTCATTTGTGATTGATAGAGTGCTGGGATATTCAGAGTAGAACTGATCTATTGAATCTGTGTTACTTATCATGTATGAAATAAATATTTTTTTATTATTTTATGATATAATAAAATGAGCACTTTGACTCTGAGATGGTTTTGAGTCAAGCCTACATGTCCTTGTCGTGTCCTGCCGCAAAGTTCCACTTTTTCACTTGTCGGCGTCCGTGTCCTTGAGCACTAAGAAACCATACCGAATTGGATTTCAGCTGGCCACTAAAATTGTTTTTTTGTCTATTTTTGTGATGAAAGAGACAGAGCGTCAACGATTAATCAAACAGCTCCAAATATTCCGCTTAAGACGCACAAAAACTCGAAGCCAAGCTTTTAATCTAATAAATTGATTTGCAATATCCTAAAACTGTGACGTGACAAACATTGCCAGTCCCAGGCCACGCTTAATGTTTATAATTAAAATACAAAAAAAGGCCACTATCCCCAGTAGCTCATAAACTATTTCAGTCTTGTACAGTTGTACAGATTCACAGGGACGCTGGGCCTTGATCATGTGAGGATTAAAAGGCTGCGTTCGGCGCTCGATTGTCCTTCCAAAAGCTTCGACTCGCCCGAGACCGGAGCATTAAAACGGCAAATGGAAAACAGATTAGCTGTGGATAGCAGCTCTGCGATTGCTGTGCCGCTGGACAGAGATTGTGAGAGACTGAAAGACAGAAAGAGTTCCTGCACTGAGACAGATTTACCACCCATCGACACATTCAGCCTGAGAGACATGCCATCAGTGCTCTCATACACACACACACACGAACACACACACATACATACATACATACATACACACACACACACATACACATGCCGCAAAACTAAAATATTAGACAGTTAATCTGACTCCAAATCCTTGGAAGCCTT
>JAOUQW010000011.1:4338681-4353592 GCA_028565825.1 Olivaichthys viedmensis
TCCCCCATGTTGGATTGGGTACGGCCCCTCCCCCATGTTGGATTGGGTACGGCCCCTCCCCCATGTTGGATTGGGTATGGCCCCTCCCCCCGCAGCATCTTCGTGAGGAGCGCGCACACAGCGCGTGTTAGACAGAGCCAGGCTTTTTGGCAGTCTTGACCGAACATGGCCTCGCCAAGGACAGTAACCATCGTCGCTCTCTCTTTCGCGCTGGGCCTCTTTTTCGTGTTCATGGGCACCATTAAACTCACACCGCGCTTAAGCAAGGACGCCTACAGTGAGATGGTGAGTGCCGCCGACATTACTGATCAACACATGCACGCGCATTAAGAGAATGCTACATTACACCATATATCTGCTGTGGTGGGGGATCGATAAGGCTTTTCCATTCACTATTGTTGACTGGCTAGCTGCGCTGAAACCACTAAACCCAGTCGAGGTCCTGAAACCATCGCGCCTCCGACCAGAGGGACGTCCAGGATATGAGCTGCACTTCCACTCGGCTTTGATCTCGGCTTTGATCTCCGTCTGATCGTCGAGATCAAAGCATGGATGGAGGACGATCGAGCCCGAGCGCGCTAATTCATCCGCAACAACTGTATCACTGTTGTATGATCTTCACACGCGCACACACGCAGACACACACACACGCAGACACACACATTCTCACACACACACATTCTCACACACACACACACGCAGACACACACACACACACACATTCTCACACATACGCAGACACACACACACTCACACACACTCACACACAGACACACACACACTCTCACACACACACTCACACACACACTCACTCACACACTCACTCACACACAGACACACACAGACACACACACACTCTCACACACACACACACAGACACACACACACACACACTCACACACATACTCACACACACTCACACACAGACACACACACACTCACACACTCTCACACACACACGCAGACACACACACACACGCAGACACACACACACTCGCAGACACACACACACTCTCACACACACACGCACAGACACACACACACTCTCACACACACACACAGACACACACACGCACAGACAGACACACACACACTCTCACACTCTCACACAGACACACACACACACACATACAGTCTTGTATTACTAGGGGGGGGGGGTTCTTTATCATCATGGGGGGAATTTAGTCACCCCTTATTATTAAACACCTTATAATTCAGTTATTCACTTTGTTCACCTCAGCATATTATGAATCGCTCAGACCTGCCGACAGATCCTGGGAGTTTAAGGGGTTAAATATATATGACCCCCCCAAGTCGCGCCACATCTCCCTCAACCACTCCCCCCGTTTAACAAGGGGGAAAAAAACAGCTTTTAGTTTGGAAACTTTTTTGAAACTACATTTCAATTTTGGTACAGCAATTAGGGTAAGGTTTGGGTAGGTGTAGGCATAGATAGCGTTACTAGCATGCCCACACACACAAATACCCACACACACGCACATACACAATACACACTCGAGTAGAACATGCATTGCTCCTACGCTGCTCCTCCATCAGTATGCACCGCCTATAGCTGCTGTGTGTATAGTCAGTGGCTAATCCAAATGAACCCAGTAAATAAGATTCTCCCCAATTACACACAGTTACACCACAATGTCCAATCACGTCTTTCACACAAAAGCAAACAAATTCAATTCACTTCCATTCCACTCAAAAGAAATCAACTTCCCATAATTGCCCTCTGGAAAAAAATAAAATGTGCAAACTGTATCTTTTTTGGGGGGGGGGGCATTTTGACTAATGACATTGTAATAAGATGCCTAGCAATAGACTTTGAATAGAAAATATAATTACATGCATTAGTTTGTCTAAGCATTTATAAGATCACAAATCCATCAGATTTTCAGAGCTCATCTGCGGAGCCATTCATCAGTGTCGCGAGTGCTTTATGCAAGGAAAACGTGTTCATTTGTTAGTCTGCTTTAAGGGAGCGAGCCTCACGTTCACTCAGCGTCCCGCACGGCCGAGTGGAGATGACAGCTGCGTTATCGAAATGCTGAGGCGCTCGAAGCTCGCACTCGGCCACGGGAACTTCATCAGGCAGATTTTGGTTAATACAAATGTGAAAACAAAAGGGGGGAAAAAAAACAAAGTCGAAGCCTTCAAAGTTTTTTGGCTCTAGGTTACCATTTTTGTCTGATCTTCAATAAATAAACTGTCTCTTGAGAATTCTTCCATTATCCCTCCTCTGAAACCAGATACAATTAACCGTAGCCTACACACAATCGATACTTGTAATGTATATAGACATAACTGTAACAAATGACCCTGGAAAGTAGGATTCATGTGAATAAAAGCTTAACTGAAGACAGATTTCAGTGAATACTTAGTCATACTAACATACGAACAAGCTGCTGTAGACGGGGCTCGATTTGAGGGAGGATATAAGGGGATGCGCCCTGGTTAAAACAAATGACAAAAACCATGCCCCTTGTAAAACTGCCATCCACCATTTCCATCCCTTTTAGATTAGTGTTGTTATGTGATATCACTTAAAATGTCTAGGAGTATTTTTTACCACTTAAAGTACTGGCTTATTATTCCTTATGTATCTTAAACCATATTATTTAATAACTACTATGAATTTTTCAGTAACTACAGAACAGGGGAGCATAAAGTATAGCATAAATCAAAATTGGTGTTTTAGAGATTTTTGTACGTGTCTCTTGGCGTTGTCGACGAAAATATTGCAGTATATCGCGTAAAAATTCAAATAAAATTAAAATTGTAGATATTCTTATTTTCATTTTACAGTTTCTCATTTTCGGGAAAACTGAAAGATTTGCATCCAATTAAATGCTCTCTGGAACGCATATGCCCTGCCCCCATAAACAAACTGCGGGTATCGCTCTACAGTAGCAGCTAGTTAGCAGGAAACATGGGTCATACGTGTAGCTTGCCACACATTATTCCCTTTTCCAAACCATTTCTTGTGTGTTGAAAAGATGGTTGTAGTGTGTGTGTGTGTGTGTGTGTGTGTGTGTGTGTGTGTGTGCGTCTGCGCTCATTCCCCCTACAAAATCTGTCGAATGATCTCGGCTCAAACTTGTACGACACTCCAAAAGCATACAGTGCACGGTCGTCTCGGACATCCCAAACTGTTTTAACAATGTGGACCAAACTCGACCCACATTTTTGCCAGACCAGTGTGTCGTATGGAAGGAGAGAGAAGGGGTTGCATTGAATTGGGGCAGGGTTGGCGTCAGGGAAGGGCATTGCGTGTTGCACTGACCATGGGGTGTCATACTCAGGTCCTGGACGGCCACAACATGCCTGAAAGATAACAGTTAACTGGTTATTCACAGCATCTTGTTGGAGGTGGGAGGAAACCGGAGTACTCGGAGGAAACCCACGTGGACATGGGGAGAACATGCGAAACACCACAAAGACAGTAACCCGAGCTCAGGATCGAACCCCGGAACCTGGAGCTGTAAGGCTTCAATACTACCCGCTGCGCCTATTTTTTATTCCCCAATAGATAACAGGAAACTGATTTTTCCCCAAATTTCTTATTGATGTCTCATCCATCCACTTCTACAGAACTACTCTTAGTTGTAAGACAAAAATTAAATTAAATTTTCTCCATTTACCACGGTTATATCTCACCAAGGCCCCGTAGCTCTGAGTGATTGTAAGTACTGTAGCAGATCTGTAGAGACAGATATGAAACGAGGACGCATGCAGAAAATACTCTTAAGAAGGCCATGAAGAAGTGCTGCACGTTCAGAGAGACACGCTGCATTATGGACTTGAGCTCGGCGTCTCAAACTCCTAATGCGCATTAAGCAGCGTACATGCAGAAAACGGCGCTCTTATTGGGTTAGCCGCCACTTAGTTCGGAAGTGCACTTCAATATATTTGCTTAACGACACACGAGTGTCACCGAAATTAGCCGTCATTAGTGAAGAGATGGAGCCCGGTTATTGTACAAAGTGTCTTTTTCAATGCAGTTAGCACGACATTTGTAGGTAATGCGCAAGAGGTTTTACAGATGCCTCAACAGGCCACATATTGACGTATCGATGTGGCGTCAAGTGAATAAGCTAAAGTCAAGCAGAACCAGTGGGTATGTCTGGTTCTGGTGAGGTTTAAACATGTTGTGTATGTTCAAGTTAGCTGACAAATAAAACATTTTTAGTGGTAATAGCACTACTGAGAAGAGAGGCAAAGAGACAGAAACAGACAGAGAGAGAGTAAGACAAACCTATTGATTATTTATTTATAGTGTAACCTGCGTACAGTTATGATTATAGGACAGTTGTACCATGGGAAATATCTTGTTTGCAACCCAAGCTTGAATGATTATATTCGCTTTGCATCGGAGAATGTCAACTACACGCACATCTTCCCTCCGAAGATATCAGCAAACGCCTGTTTTGGGGGTTTGCTTTTGAAAATTAAGTTGCTTTAATTTTCGAATTGATCATTGTGCCTTTTTTAACCCCGACATTAAACAGGTGTTGCTGTGATCATTGCATTGTCTACTAAAGAATGACATTTTGACACCAACATGGTCTCACACTTGCAAATTCGTAACAATTCACACAAGCCATATGACATATTACGCAGGTTAAGGTTAAGATGGGTGTTAGGGGCAGGGCTACCGTTTATACCCTTTTCTTACAACTTCATTTGTATGAAATTGGATAAAATCCAAATCCTTGTTCGTTCGAAGGTTGTTGTAACTTGTAGGGATGTGCAAGGTGGTCATTTGTAACACAGTGTTATGATTGTAATTGTGATAAAACACAACATTAGATGTTCATGAGTTTAGTGAACACTCATATTTAGTTAACAGACTTCAGCAATTAGGCCTACATTCAGCCATTCATTCAAACAAATGAATGTAATACATTAAAGTGTTATTTTATTTAAAATATGAACACAATGGTTGCACACAAAAACATGGTGCATTATTTTTGAAATCCTACACTTTTATGATCTCCAGCCACTAACAGATCAGAATATGACAATTGAGCCAAACCTTGTCTTTACTCTTTACAGCATTAAGTAGAAAAATCAGATGTTTTTGATCTACAGTTTTTGTGTGTTAATGTAAAACGTCTTGCATAGTCATTTTAACAGTTTTCACTTTTAGTGTTACAGACTTTTCCTATTTCCTATTTCACTGTTCAATTTCCTATTTCACATTTTTTTTTATTATTCACACACTGTTATAAGCGAAGCTTCTGCAAAACAAATGCACTATTTTATTTGTTATGTCAATATAAGAGAGAAAGACAGAGAAATCTCTGCATCATTTACAGGCATTTGATGATACAGTTGATGACAAAAGTTTGCATCGTTCCTAGTTTTTTAATGGAAAAGAGGAAAATGGGCCTCTACTTTACAATTTATCTACCAAAAAAAAACAGAATCCCAAAATGTTAAAAATGAAATAAAAAATAATAGTATATTTTTTTAAAACCTTTTTTCAACAGAATGTTTTTTTTTTTTCAGTGATAATCTTTGTCAAACCTAATCTGAAGAAAGCAGTGTATGACAGGCAGAGTTAAAATAGAGATGTCAGTAAAAAATGGGGGGCCAAATATTACAACTAAAAGGATCCAGGCTGCTCAGAGGATATGAAAGAGGCAGTTATAAAGAGTGGGCAAGCACATTATTTGAAAATATTTATATCACATTCAGAAAGGGAGGGAACTGATATTCTGATACTAATTAATATAACAACCACTACTTGACCATTTTTGTTACTTGTGATAATAAAGGAATATCTGTAAAACCTAAAAAAAAAAACACTAAATGTCTTGTTGCTATAAATTTAATAAATTTACCTTCTTCATTTTGTCCTAAGGGTATGCTAACTTTTTCACTCAACGCTATCCTGAACCAGTTTATAAACTGATATTCTCACTTTTAAGCCTGAAAGCTTACTTTCATTCTCTTTCGCCCTCTCATTTAAACTCACTCGTAAAGTTCAGCTTGTGTATCTGTGTGTGCATCAGCCTGATCCGAGCGGAGCGCAGATTTTTAGTTTATTTAAAAGTGACAAAAAAAAAGATAAGGAGAGGATTGGACATCTGTAATCTCAAGAACCGTAGTGTCCCGTTCATTTCCAAAGCTGAGAATTAGAGAAAAGATAACACTGGCCATCAAGATTAAAGAACGTCTTAATTCAGAATAAACTCTAAAGCCAGAAACCCCCCTAACGTCCTCCCTCGTCAACCGCAGGCCGAGTTTTGAGTGCCACGCTAAGATAAGACGCTGAATTAACACAGCAGTTCGATTCATTCCACCCGTGCATGGGCCGGCCCTTAAATCTGGCATGTCATCGTTCCCCCCCCTCAGAAAGTGGATTAAAGCGAGGAGTGCAGATCTGAGAGTGCCTTTAGATGGAGTCGGGGTAGATAATTGTCTAGCAGGAAAAGGAGAGCCGTGCAGATACAGCCAATGCGAGTCGGACGTTAAGCGCGTGATTCATGAAAGAGCCGTCCACGGCTAATCGTTCAAATTCATTTGCAAAAACGACTAACCAGGAGATAAGAGCTGATCCAGCTGCACCTCTCTGGCTCCGCTTCAACGGCGCCACGGCGGCCAGCAGATGCTCCAAGACTCAGGCTCTGCCAGAAATTAAAAGCCACGAACGTTAATGAATAGAGGGTTTTTGGGGGTTTTTTTGGTGGGGGATTAAGTTGAACCAAGTCCAGGAGTTTCTCTGAGATGAGCCACCCGAGATGATTAGTGTAAATGGGGCTGAATCATTGATATTTATATTCACACTATTTTACAGACCTTATTACAGTGCACGTAATGGCTTTGTACATTGTAACTGCATCAAGTAAGGAATAAAGAGCAGTTACAATGTACTAAATGTAGAAATAATATTAATTACATATTACTATACCTTCCATATAGTGCACTTTGTAGGTGCACTTTTTTCCCATCCATCAGTGGAAAGGGACCACCATAAGACCACCTCTGTCCAGATATTATTTGGACAGTGGATCATTCTCAGTACAGCAGTGACACTTGCATGGTAGAGTGTGTGGTGCTGCTACAGGTGAAGCAGCCGTACTGGTTTGATGAGTATGAAAATTATATGCTATGGCCTTTGCAGTCACCAGATCTCAACCCAATTGAACACCTATTGGGGATTTTGGAGCGACGTGTTAAACAGCGGCTCTCTACCACCACCATCAAAACACCAATTGAGGGAATATCTTTTGGAAGAACGGTGCTCCATCAGTTCCTTCAGTACCGTTCCTGAGACTTGTAGAATCTACGCAAAGGAGCATTGCAGCTGTCCTGGTTGCTCGTCGTGGCCCAACACCTTACTAACACACTTTATGTTGGTTTTTCCTGCAATTTGTAACCTGTCTGTATATGGTAGCTGTACCTGATGATGAAATTGCCAAAGTGTGAGCAGCTACTGTATATAAGCCACTGTGTATTAATAAAAAAAGAACAAAAAAATTGCACCCGAATACAATTTTTCTAAACTCCTCTTGGAAGGCTGATTCCGATTGTATATATTGGTTTTGGGGTCAAATTTGTTAACACAGGGCTAAAGTCATATTTTTCCAGACTTTCTCAATACTAGAAAACTGATTCATGAAATAGGCTCAACGGCTACTAACCGAAAATCTTTAGCCACAAAACCTGCATGCTAGGCCAGTTAGCTAGCTACCTTTAGCTAATGTTAGTGATGAACATAATAATATTTTGTTAGGTTTGGCTACTGTTAAATAAATAGCTGTGAATATGATGACGCAAATTGAGACTCAGAAACTAGCGCTGTTAACCTTTAATTGACGTTTTGTGCAAGCAACAAAAACAATCGCTAAATAAAAAGTATGACTCTTTTAAAACGGCTTGTAGAATCAAGATAAACATTATTCCAATTCTCTCCCTTCTTTCTCTTTTTGTGTGTGTGTGTGTGTGTGTGTGTGTGTGTGTGTGTGTGCGCAGACCTGATTATCACAAATTCACTTCGGTAATGTGGTTAACCTGGGAGAGTAAAGCGAGTCGGCCATGTGAGGTTTCCCATCATGCCCGGCGCTGAGGCCCGAATGTGCGTTTAACCCTGATTCATGAGGAAGTGGCGCAGCAGCTATTACTCCCTCAGTGTGTGTTGCTGAAAGCAGAATCGATGTGCAAACAGGAGACATAGCTCATGAATGCTTTTAAAAGACATCCTCGCTCAGGAGGAATGGGTCACCTGGGTGCCATACATCTATCGCTGATTTCACCCAGCGGAGAACACACACACACACACGCAGTGTGTGATAGTGGATAAGTCATGTGGCACAGTGATTATGCAAGATAAAGCTTTAACACCTGCACATCACCTACGACATCTCTTCTGATTTTATAAAACGATGATTGTAACATTTTAAATTACCCAGTTTGTGAAATCTTCATTTGAATTAGCAATATAAATACTATTGATGGAAATTGACATACAAAGGCCTTCTACATGCTTGGCGATCCTCCTGATAACAGGTGGGAGTGTAAATAAGAGACGTAAATAATGGAATGTTTTATATTCCCAATCACCAGTAATTTTTTAACAGCTTTTATTTTAGAACATAATCAATGTCATATACATGGGATTTTTTTTTTAATGATTCAGTGGTAAAACTGAGCCAAGCATATAAAGTTTCATGTTGGAAAAATCAGTATCAGATCAGCATCAGGTATTGGCCAATACTCAAAGCTCTGATAGGAAAAAACAACACAGACAAAAACCTAGCATGAAGGCAGGTCAGGACCAATATACTAGGACCAAAAACCTAGGACTCACCTTCCTACGCTCATCCCAGGACTCTTACTTACAATAAGCTCATACCAAACATCCTTGCAGGAAATTAGTACTGTTTGTCTTTTCTCTATATGACTGTAGACTGTAATGATTTATAATCTCACTATTGGGTGTCACCTAGAAGAAGATGGGTTCCCTTTTGAGTCTGGTTCCTCTCAAGGTTTCTTTCTCAGGTCGTCTCAGGGAGTTTTTCTTTGCAACTGTGGCCTCTGGCTTGTTCATTAGGGATCTAGATCTACATCCAAATTTCTGTAAAGCTGCTTTGTGACAATGTCCATTGTTAAAAGCGCTATACAAATCAAATTGAATTGAATATACTATATCCATATGTACATACAGTATACTATACATATATACAGCCATTGTGGAGGACCTCGCTGAATTGCAGTCCCCGCAATGACAGCTGCAAGAAACATGACGTACGAGACCCTCTTCAGTTTTTATCACTATTGTCTGCGCCAAATACCTTCAGAACCGGGATTGGACGTTGCCCTCATGCAAAACACAGTAAACATAATCCATGGCGAAATCTCAACACTGGTATCTAGATAACCTGCCAACTTTCAGCTGCCCAGCACTACTCAGCGTTCCATAACAACCAACATGTGAGCAAAGGTGACTACAGTCGAAAGAAACTAATCTGAATTGGTCACTTGTAATTTGCAATGTGATCAGTCTAAAAAGCGGATTTAAGAAATAAATCAGATTTGCCCTTCCGTGTAAACGAAGCCTTTTGCTGAGTCAGACTAAATTCTACTTATGGTAGAGAGTAGGTAATTACATTTACTTTATATTTCAGACCACAGAAAACATTTGATATTGATATTGCAGTCTTCTAACCCTGTGAACAATCCACCTTCCCAGCACCAACGTCTCGTTTGAAAGGGCACATTTAGGAGCCTACCCTCCAGTTGAGTGAAGGCCTAGTTCCAGCCCATACTTGCCATTTTTATCTGGCTGCCGTACAGTACTGGAATGACAGCAATGAACTCATCTGAATCTGGCTGTCAGAATACAACTCTGAGGAAAACATATCTCATGTATGATATGGACCAGAACTGGGCCACTATCGCCCACAAATGGCACACAAATATTCGATATGGTTAAACATTAAAACATTAAAAAGAAATTCTGGGGGAAAACTAGCTTTTATTATGTTATTTGTCTTGTTATGTAGTATCCTGTTGTGCAATTTGCATCTCTCAGCCTCAGCGCTTTGGCAGAATTTACATTTTTGTATCATTGTCGCATTTAGGTTCATCAATATTCTGTCACTACAATAACCAGCATGCAGTAATACATCATACAATCACTGGGAGTCCTACCCACAAGCAGCCAATCATTAGTGTTATAGCTCTTCCAAGAAAGAACTACTAGCCAATTGGAAAGTAGATTTGTCGGAATTTAGGTGGGGAAACATAAAAGTTTACTTTTATCTCCAAGATGCATCATTAGGAGGGGGGTTTCCCAGTATTTAAACCGGAAAATCTTGCTCTAGAAGGTAGGAAAGAAACGAGAAATCAGTAGACATGTTTACAAATTAATTAATTTTATTGTGTCAAGAGTGTTACTTTTAATGGGGCTGCTTACAGTTGGGTTACCTTTGGCCCCCAATACACTCTCCATCAGTTAACTGACCCTCATATGCTTAAACTCAACTATCCAGCTATCCGGGATGGTCCTCAGCGATGTATAGTAATAAACATACATGTTGGGGACATTTGTCTAAGCCATGTTTAAATGTCACTGTGTTAATGTCTGATCATTTGTACTGATATATTCATTCCTCATTTTCACAAGCAGGGTTGTTATGTATGGTGCCACTTATACACTCAGCCTCTCTCTGTTTATCAGTCATGAAACATCCTTCCCTGGTCTGGTCGGAGGGTCAAGTAGCTGAGGGCTCCATTAATTGCCATAATGAAGTCTTCAGTGAGTGATCAGCGAAGGTGCCGTTCTCTAATCCATCCTTCTCCCAAATCATTTTTTAATGTTTAGCTGTATCTTGCGCCTGCAACATCTCATTTAGCAGGAATTAATAAACAGAGAGATGGAGTGTGTGTGTGTGTGTGTAAGAAGCTCCTCCACTTCAGAGAGGTTTATTTTTCCTGCTTCACTGGACTAAGATGAGCTATATCTGCGGCGTGTGTCTGAACATTCTTCTGCTTCCATCCATTCTCCCGCCATACACACTCCTGATACGTTAAATTACTCAGATGACAAGTAAACTGCGAATCATTCCAGCTCCTCTCACATAACTGACAAGCTGAACACTCTTTATAATGAGGCGACACACACAATCTCAGGCATGCTGACACACACGCAGCCCACGTGGTATAATAGGTTCATTTGAGAGGGTGCGGGCTTGACGTTCTATATTTATCTGGGTTATTCTTCATCTTCAGTGAGACAAATCATTCGACACTAGAGTGAGCATGGAAATAACACACAGATCTCACACACACACAGTACATACAGATGCAACAAACCTGAGTTAACTGCACAGAGAGCAAACACTGTTTTGTAGCTTGTGTGTGTGTGTGTGTGTGTGCGTGCTGGTGTGTCTGTGTCCATACAGCAGACCAAGAGCATCACGTCTAATTCTAAGACTAAATCAATCACTCAAAGTGGAAACACACAACATTAAGGCCCAAATAATGCACATTAAGGACCAAAAAGTCAATAGTCGTACCAACAAATAATTTAATTTTGAGCAACAATGACCACTCAGAGTACACTCCTGCTCTAAATCACGTGAAAGCACTTCCTGATTTTACAGAGTGACAGGAATCCCTGGGTCAACAAGGGCAGAGCTTAGGTTAAATTTGATCAGCCATTCGCAAACTTGATCATATGACATCACCACTAGCCTCTTTTTTTCTTTCTTTAACTTGGCTTACTGCTTGGTTGCCAACACTGAGCGTGAGACTCGCGCAATTTGTTCTAATTTCACGTTCTCACACCACACATTTTTTTACACAATTTCATGTCTCCTTTCCAATCAGCCTCCTGACTGAATCCGAATACTGCTTACGTTTTCTATTGACTGCTACCAATCCATCTCTCACGATTAAAAAAAAAATCTGAGTGCATTTGAAATGAGTTGAAGTGCTAACTAATTAAGAACCCGTTTACGCCTGGTCATTTTATGCGGATTGAGTATCAGGATTATACACACATGCATACAAAATGCATGTGTCATAAAAATGCAGGTGTAAATTCCCCCAAGACGTATTTTAAATGGATTTAAATCCAACTGGCCAAACTATTTCAGGAGGTCTGAGACGCATTTTATCCACGTGTAAATACATTTCTCTCTCCAAGCCACAACCAAAAGCCCTCCTTATACATTACGTCACAACCCATGTGGTCCATACCTGATCAAGTTGAGCGTTTCTTAAAAGGGGATTAAAAATGGCAGGCAAAATCGTGACTTGCAAGTAACAACACAGGAAGTTGGTAGTCAAATGTAATGAGCAGATTTGCATATTACAAGTGATACAGCAATCAGATTCCAGATTTCATTTGACTACAAGTGTAAATGCTTGTGGTTAAAATCTTGTCAAGATACACTCCAGATACAAGACACCATGAAAAACCAGGTGTAAACGCGGTCTTAATCATTGCCAGTCCAGGTGTGGTTTAGATCACAGCTCCTTAACGCTAGTCAGCTAACATTAACATCACCTCTCCAGTAGTAGCTGTCTCTCAATAAGAACCGAGACATTTACGGCATGTGCAAATGACATCTTTTGTTATATCTTGTAAACGTCTTTGCCAGCCGTAGCCATAATTTGGCCAGAGTGAAATAAAAAGGTAATAATCGAGTTGCCAGACTTAATATGGACCAAAAAAGTATGTATACTTAGGGACCAGGTCAAAACGGACCAGGACTGACTTAAAATGACAAATTTAGCTAATTTACTGTAAGTCAGGCCAGTTAAATAATGGACATCCATGGACATCGCAGGTCAGTCAGTGCTCACCTGGCTGATGTTATCTAGCTACCTCTTTGCTAGCAAGCTAGTCGACGTTGGGCTAGCTTTCATACTGTATCATTAAAACTGGTAGTGATGTTCGCTAGCAAACATTAGGCTATAACTACCATATTGTTTAATTAAAACTGGTGGACAAGTTATCTAACAAGCTAGTTGAAGTTAGGCTAATTACCATATTGTGTAATTAAAACAAGTAGCCAAGTTTGCTATTAAGCTAGCTATTGTTAGGCTAGCTTTCATGCTGTGCTATTAAAACCAGTAGCCAGCTTTGCCAGCAAGCTAGTTAACCTGAGGTAAACTGTTGTGTTGGTGTCACATGATCAAGGCTTGCGATTGGTTTATTCAAGTTTCATATTGCAATTCAAGTTTCTATTTCTCGGATCGAAGAGAGGTTGTTCATTCGTCTGTTAATCGGCCCATTAGTCAGAGCTGAGAGCACACACACTGCTGCGTGGGATTAGGCTGAGAAATGTCAGCAAGGGCACAAGGTCTTACCGATCACTTCACCTACTTAATGGTAGTTCAGTAATCAATGGCGCGTTGTTCATCAGTCTCAGAGAACTGGGGTGTGAATTATTTGCAGACCTCTGTAGCACAGCAGGACTTCTGCTTGTAGGGTAAAGATGTGTATGCTCTGTTTGTACTTCATGCTGTGTATTCAGTTCAGCTCAATGATGGGGCTAATAGATGGATGTTTTCCATACCTACAGCATCAGTCATGCAGGAAACCTTCTTATATAACAGCAATATTTCTACTTTCCACCAAGGTCCACCAAATTCTTATGTAACCATCTATTGCACTCTATCGTCTTTAGCTCAAACTGTTCAAACCCCATCTTTTTCCTTTAGCATTTAACAATACTGTGATATTTTCTTTTTTTAACATAGTTATCATAACACTGTTATTTTGTCATGTTCCTCTCAAGGAAAATCTGAGACTGAAGTCCAATAAAAATCGTAACATACATGACATAAATGTAGCGCACTGAGAAACGTTCTATATAAATTGTCATAGCTTTAGCTATTTTAACTTGTTTCCACTTGAATTGTTTCAACTTTAGCTAATTGAGGCACTAAACTTTTTTCCAGCTCTAAGTGAAACTACTGAATTGTATTTTTGTTTTACCCGTGCGTGTTTTCTCTTCCGGTTTTTGTGTTTTAACGCCACAGCATCAGGTATGTTTTAGCACTATAAGCTCTCATTTTAATTGAGGGCCATTTGAGGGCTAATTGAGGGCCATAGCCTAAATTATTGCAGCTGTTTTAGCTTGGGTTTTATGATTATTATTATTATTATTATTATTTTATCTGTCATTTTCTCAGTGTTTTAGTTTTGTGTGTTTCTCTTCAGTGTGTTTTAGCTAAATGAGACACTTAGCCTAAATTGTTTTAGCTCGAAGTAGAACTGTTTGTTTTAGATGTATGTGTTTCTAGTCAGCCTTTTTCTTGGCATCTTAAAGCTTGAGTTTAGCTAATTGAGGCACCTAGCTTTTAAGTTCTAAGTGAAACTAGGCATTTTAAATGTATAAAAGGTGCTATATAAGTTGCCAGTTACTACATCAGTATACCTTATAACGTGACAACTTGGTGTAAATTTGGATACCTATAAGTAATGTTTTGCCCACAGGAGACCTTTTGTAAGTGTTGTAGCACAGTGTTGATCATTAGAGTGTTTGAGATTAGATCCAGTTTAATTGATCACTGAAGGAATGATAGTTAGTCATGCTCTGATGATTTTGCCACTCGCTCTGTCAAGTCGAGTTACCAAATGTTACAGAAAACACATGCGGTCAAAACCATCTAGTTTGTAACAGTGTGCTTTGGAAGCTTAGCGGATGATTCGTAAACATAGCATGAAAGTTGCAAGTACGTCAATTGTGATTCGTATTCGCAATATGAACATTGTAAAAATGTAAATTAGGATTCGTAGTTGTAATATGAGGTTTGTACTCGCAAAACGTCGGTTGAAATCTCATCGTTGCATTTACACTAATGTTCAAAAGTTTGGAATCAGTGTTTTCAGTGATATAAACTCCATTTAGTTTCAGATCCATCTATAAAATGATTGTAA
>JAOUQW010000011.1:4353692-4369619 GCA_028565825.1 Olivaichthys viedmensis
ACCTCTAAAAATACCTTTTGGTGTGTGGTTTATATTAGATATATTAGATCTACTACATTGTAGAAGAGTTTAGTGAACAGAATAATGACTCTTCATAAAATATGGCAGGTGATTGCAAACTTTTGAACGCTATTGTACTGTATGTACAATTACTTTTGACTATCTTTACAAGCCTGTTTTAACAATTTTTCCAACACATTATATTATAAGAACCTCACAGCTCTGATTTCTGACCTAAAACATTGCAACCTCTAAACAAATATAGTCACATCCAACTGTTACAGAGGAACATTTATAGGTTCTGTCCATTTGGGGTGGGCAGATGGGGTGTTATGTTATGTTGAAGATCCCCTGTAATAATCACAATCATCCTACTACTACTTTCAAGTGTCTGTATACTTTTCTCCCTGTATACTTTTACTACCTGCTGTACGCAGTAATACCGTTCTCATACTTCATGCAGAATAGTCAATTTAAGTGCTTGAGTCTGAGTCTTCTTGGTTACACACGTAAATGAAAATCACTCCACCATACACTCTACTGATAGCTCACCGAAACAGTTTACACAATTTATAAAATGTATGTATATATTTATAGCTGAAATATTTTCACCAAAGCGGAAATTAAAATAAGAGTGCTATCTGGCTGTGTGAAATGATGTTTTAAGTCAAAACCCTGTGTGCATCAGTGTGGCTGTTATGTCGTGCCCTATCAGAGAGATTCATTTGGATTTATGACGCTCACTGAAGCTCAGCCGTGATTGCGAGTCAGTAATCACACACTCACAAAGTCAAATAGGGCCATCAGAGCGTCGTTTATTAGAAAAAATTACCAGCGAAGCTCAAGTTGGGAGAAAAGCTGTTCGAAATTGTTTCCTTCAATTCCTTATTCATTACCTCGTAATTTAATCAGTCAGACTCTGCTGCACAAATAAAAAAGAGAAGGAAAAAAAAGCAATTTGCCAGCTTGCGTTCGTTTTTCTTTCTTTTTTTTCTCTTTTTTTTTACTAAGAATTATAACAACACTGTCCTATCTGATGAACACATCACTCCGGCCTTGATGGAAATACGTCACCTTTAGCAAATATGACCGATATGATTTATCGTTTCAGACAGTTCTCCACCGTGGAAGCGGCCGGTGCTGACAGCTCTGTCGAGTGAAACTTGGCCCAAAATGGCACCTGTTGTACACGATGACCTTCTAATTTTGTAATTTAATTCGCCCTCATCCTTCCCGCCGCCGTCTCACCCGGCTGTAATACCAATTACGGTGGCCTACTGGAACCTGCACTTCACTTAAACCAAGGCAAGTAGCAGTTTTATTGCGCTGCCCCGTTAAATCAATCTAAATCCGAGCATAATAAGGGCCTAATCAGGTAGTAGGAAGAATAATAGGTTGTCATGGATGAGGAAAAATAGGCAATCATGGAATGTTTTCTTTAATTAGGCGGTGAGGAGTGGAAGGGCAGAAAGAGAACGCCCAGCCCATTCATCATTCGCAAGGTGGGAAATGACTTCAATTACTCGGGGAAAGTGAGAAAGGGACGGAGCGACACACGGAGAGAGACGGATGGAAAGATGAAGCGAGAAAGGTACAGGAATAGAATGGAGATATTAGAATATCTCTCTGTACATAAAGCTCTCTTTTGACATTTAGAAACCCCATTCTGTTTCCACACGCTACGTTGTTATTGATCATGTCAATCATTTGTCAATGTATGTCATTTAATCAACAGAAGAGTGTTTCTTTCATTCTCTCTCTCTCTCACACACACACACACACACACACACACATCATAGCAGTCTTTAGTGGATGAGTGCTCTCATTCTCATTCTAGGGAAGTCACTTACAGGTCTTGGTGGTGTGTGAGTAAGTGAGTGAGTGAGTGAGTGAGTTGGTCTAGCTTTAACACAGCATGATAAATTACTGTTTAACTACACGAGAGAGACAGAAAGAAAAAAGTAACCTGGGCTCCTGAGTGGTGCAACAGAAAAGCGAGCGCCCTATCGTCTGGAGATTGAAAGTTCGAACCCCGATGATGCCACAGCCATCCGTGGCCGGGGGTCCAAGAGAGTATAATTGGCCCTACTCTCTGGCTGGGAAGGATGGCATTACTCCCTCCTCTGCAAGTGTGTTCAGCTGCTCTGTGATGTTGCATGAGCAGCAGTTTGAAAAGTTGAGGTGGCTGAGCTGCACATGTCTTAGAGGAAGCATGTGTTAGCCTTCACCCACCCCAGTTGGTAGCTGTCGTGCCATAGGGGAGAACTAGCTAGTGGGTGGGAATTGACAATGACCAAATTGGGAGGAAATGGGATAAAAATTAAAAGAACACCTCACATAACACCTGAAGCATCCACGCACAGAAGAACATTTTCATACCGTCAACACCTGGAGCATCTACACACTGATACACACACAACCACTAACATATTTACACTTTGATACACATCTACACTTGTGTGTGTAAAAGACTAGATGCTTATGGTGTTATACATTTACATTTAGTCATTTGTGAGATCCTTTTATCCAGAGCAACTTACAAAATGTGCAAGCAGTTTAAGGAACTGCAATACAAAGCACTTATAGAGGATCTGTAAGGATTCATAACCTGAAAAACTAGAGACTAATGCTGGTTTGTACAAGTGCTAGAAAATGAAGAAATAATACGAAAGGTAATCATTGCAAATAAGTGCAGAGAAAAAAATAAAGCGTTATCCTAGATATTGTCTAAAAAAGTGAAAGAAGAAAGGAGAATGGAACTGTCCAAGGTAAAGTGGGAAGCTCATTCCATCACTGAGGAACTAGGACACTGAAACAGCGAGAGCATGCGTTAGAAGCATGCTTAAATCTCAGAGAAGGACAAGCCACTCGTCCTAAGCTTGAAGACCTAAGGTGGTGTGTGGTGCTTGGAATACAAGGACAAGAGTTTTGAACTTAATTCTCACTGCAAAAAGATCTCAGTAGGGGAGTTACTGTACATGAGAGAACTTTGGGAGGTTATGAACCAGGTGAGCAGCAGCATTCTGAATGCTTTGCAGTGCAGACATGGCATATAAATGGTGGATGGAGAAAAGAAGAAGGAAAGACATAAGATCTGATCACTCAGCCCAAAGATTTAGTATACAATGAGAACAAGAGTGGAACAAGAACTGACCCCTGGGGAACTCCTAGATATTGAGGCTGTGAGGAGATGAAACTGAACCTCTCCATGCTACGTGGGAAGATCGGTTTTGTAGATATGATGAAAACCAGGTCAGAGCATAACTCCTGATGCCCATGTCAGAAAGAGTGGAGTTGAGGAGCTGACGATTCAGAGTATTGAAGTCTGCTGACAGGTCGAAAAGGATGAGGACGGGGGATATAGAGTTTTCTCTCGCTTTCTGTAGAGCTTCAGTGACTGCAAGGCAGTGTTGCATGTGTATTAACATGTTCTGTGTTAATCGGTGCATACTCATCGCTTGTGTAGTGCGAATGTGTAGTTACGGTCTGATACTGACATCATGTGAGCTGATCTATCATTCAGTTACATAGAGACTACAAACATCTCACGCCACCGCACTGAACAAGGCCATCAGTCACTCACTTAAACTTCATTACCACAGACTGACTGCCGTGCTCAGTGTGTCACCTTCCCCCTCACCGTGTCTGAGGTGTGCTCATTCTTTTTCTCATTTCCTGTGTTGCGCTGATCTGTAAAAAATCAGACGCGCACACTTCCACACACACACACACACACACACATCCATTTCTGTTGTAGCACTTGAGTGACCAGGCTGCTCTGTCATATTACTAACCCAAACGGCAATAAATCATTTCAGCTTTCATCTAATGTTATTGATGAATGGGCTATTATTTGTCATTTAATCAACAGAAAATGATGACCTGTGAGACGTATCTTTCTTTCAAGCTCTCTCTCTCTCCCTTTCTCCCTTTCCCTCACGCTTCCCCTGCAGCGAAGGACAGCCATGATGGATTGTATCCTTAAACTGTTATTACACTTTTAATGCATTCGCTTTGAAATGACACGCAGGACAGTCGTCTCTCCTATTTTCTCTTTTTCTAGTTTCATCTCTCTCTCTCTGTTTTCTCACTCTCCTTGTTTTCTGTCAGTTTCTCTGTTTTTCTACTCTCTCTTGCTATATTGTTATTCCTCCCCATTGAGAAGTGAGACGTCTTCCGTCTTTGACAGGGATTCTCTCGGAAGATGTTACCTGCCTGTTGGACTGTCCGGCCGCTTAATGTACTCCACTGGCAATATCATGATGCAGGAATTTAAGGCGATAGTTCTGCGAAAAACTTTTCCCACTTACCCCAAATGTAGTCGATCAGCCAAGACATGTTTGGTGTCTGAAGTTTGCATCCTTAGTTTTGTACTGGAGCTACGAGATTAATGTAGCAAACAGGTGGGGGAAGCTTACAAAACTGAATGCCTGAATCATCACACTCGCCTCAAACCACATCAGTAATGTTCAGTGAATTTCTATAAGATTTGTTTATGAGTTACTGTATGACACACTGTTATCTATAGAAATGGACAAAAGCTTAAAACAGTAGTATCTTGAAGCCGGAATCACTTTCTTCCTCAGCACATCACGCAGGCATCAAACCCAGGTAGGAAGTGTGGCCCAAAGTGTGAAGACAAAATTTTATGTTAGAAGTTATTCCTATGATAATATAGTCCTGATTTGATTTGCATATTTATTTTAAATACAGACTTATTCACCTATTGGTGAAACTGTTTATGTACAAATGGCGTTACATAATGGAGTCTTTTGAGGCGAGTGTGTGATGATTTAGACATGCAGTTTGCACAATGCTAAACTAAAAGCTTCCCTTACTTCTTAGCTGTATTTGTCTCAAAGCTCCAGTATAAAACTAACCAAACATGTCTTGGATGAGGAAAAAAAATTGTGTGCATTTTTCTTCTTTTAACATTAGTACGTCTGTATTCAGTAGAAGATCCAAAAAATAGCTGGTCTATAATCGGTTCGGAGGAGCTCGCCGTATACAGCACACTACTTGCATTTTATGTAGTCGTGATGTTCGTAGTGTGTAGGGTTTGCCACCCATTCCTTATAATACAGAATCGTTCTGTAATTAAGAGCAAGATGTTGCGTTCCTTATTCAATCAATACGGAACGCCCTTTGTTCCGTATTTCAGAATGAGAATTACTAAATATAATTAAAACTATTTTTCATAAATTACTAGATAGTAGAGCAAAGTTTGTTAGGAAAAGGCTCTCTCTCCTTCCGAGTCTGTGTGTGTGCGTTCGTATATGTGTGTTGCCTAGTTGGGGGGTTAGCGGGAATGGGGCAAACGTTTCTTATTTTCATTTCACAATGGTGGCAACCCCACGATTTTTTACCCCACTGTTTGTACGTGTATATGGATGGGACGACAACAAATAATTGACTTGACTTGAGCTGGAACTTCAGCCTCCCATCACTGTACTGCTCGTGATTCTCACACATGACAAACTATTTTCTTTAATTCATGAGACGAACATGTGTCATTCTACCAACACACACATACACACAGTGTGTGATCTGTCTAACGAAATGCAAATGTAAATCTGAGATTCTATAAATGTCGTGATAGCACCCCAAAATACAAGCCTACATACTCATGCACACACTTTTCTGATGACAGATATGAAGGTAGCTTTAGACCTCAGGGTGTGTTTAATCACTAACTGCCTCCAGGACATGGTGGGTTATTGCATTGTGCAGTAAATGCAGTAAGATCTCGATACAGCCCTGCAGGTCTACAATGTAAAGCACTCAGCTGGGTCGGAAGTAAATTGCTTTTTTCATAATAGAAATATGGTAGAAGTCTCGCGCCACAGAGAGAGGGATTTTACGTTAGCCAACTTTAAGCCATGTAATTGAAAACACATGTATGTAATGACAGCATACCGTCTATGAAATGGCACACAGTTGTTGTTTTTTTCACTTACACACTCTTACCTAACCTTCATATTAACTACCAACACTTTAGCCAGCTAGCTAAATTATCTAACGTTAGCTAGCTAACAAACATTCACGAAAAACAAAAACGTATAATTACTAGTTAGTTCACTAACTGTATATAATGTCAAATGTGATTATAGCAGACCTTTTATGTAATTTATCTCAACTTTTACTAAAGGTAAAAGGTCTAAACATTTTCATACTTTCTCCATTTTTTCAACAATTTTTTTCCCTTTTTTATGGTCCATTTAATTCTATGCAGTGAAGAAAAAAGAAAAAAAATCATGATTTAAAGTTGAAAACCAAGCAAAAGTAGCAAATTCACCCTGATTCTACTTTGGCAAACAAACAAAAAACGCCCTAAATGGAGGTTAACCAGAATTTCATCCTTCACTACATGTCCTATTGAAGAAGACCCCTACACTCACATAACCCTAATTGTAAAACTCCAGGGACTACCTTTCCCATGAGGCTGTGCACTCATGACAAACAAGTGCACATAATGAAGAGCTCATTACGAGCAGGCAGTCTTGTCGCACCGCTCATCTGCATGCATTTGCATCCTGATCTATATTCGAACGTGTGTTTTATGAATTTTTAACTATTCCTGTTCGTTAACCGAAATGCTCGTTAATAGAAGTCACTCTTCTGTGGAGAGAAACGGTTCGACGACAGTCCATGTCAATCACCAATAAATAAATAAATAAATAAATAAATAGATAGATGAAACTGGAAACATGAATATGTACATAGAACAGAAAATGCAAAAAAAAAATCAACATTTTGAGTCATTATAGATTCAGGGTTGATTTTAGAGTTTAGGGCCTTAAACCTGGCATGTCCTTCTCTAAGATCTAAACTCTAAACTTCTCAAAGGTCGAAAGACTTTTCTCATCAGACAATATCTAGGATAAAACCTTACTTTCTCTACACTTACCTTGCATTGATTTCCTTTTGTATTATTTGTATTTTTTTTGGTTTTTTCTTTATTTCTATTATTATTTATGCAATTAGGTTTGAAATTGTCATTTTTGTCACCACCTGAACCACACTAGCACTTGTACGAACTAGTATTTGTCTCTTTTCTTCCAGGTTATGAATCCTTGCAGATTCGCTCTGGGCTTTGTGTCGCTGCGCCTTCGACCGTTTGCACGGTCTGTAAGTCGATCTGGATAAGAGCGCCTGCTAAATGACTCAATGTAAATATAAACCTTGAAAACAACTTCAGTTAATAAGGTAAACAAAATCAAAAGTTACTTCTTTGTAATAACCAGAAAAGGTTTTTAAAAAATAATTTAAAAAACATGACCAGTAAATGCCCCACCTTTGCACCTCAAATTAAAAACCATTGTCAATGCTCTTGCTTATGCTAATTACGAGATTATAATTAACACCGCGAGCTGGCAAATGCATAATTGAAGCAGCACCTTTAATGAGATGGTGAACAGGAGCACAGGGCTCGGGAGCTGCTGCTGTTTGATTGTACGACGATAATTATCGGGTTAATTGTTTCAAGAGAGGCACTGGCTGTGCTTTTGTTCCGCATTTGCTGTAGGCAGATACAGCATGAGGTTTAATAGTTTTATTTTCTACAATGAGGATTTGATTCGTAGGAGCGGTTTTCCCAACACACACCGGCAGGGGTTAGGAAAAACCTTCAGCAATCTGGGCCCTGAATCAGGTTGTGACGTGATGATTACACAGCTGGCTGGGAAAATGGGCAGGTTACCTGATTTAATGGATGGAGAAAAAAATTATGCTATGATTTATATATTTTCTAGCCATCTACACTGATTAGTTAATGTGTATGATCTCATTCTAGTGTATGTAACCTGTGACTGTCAGATAAAAAATGTGGCCTTATAGATACAACCTCAGCTCAGAAGCTACCAGTACACTTTACCTACTCTTGACTAATATGTTGTAATGCGACTTTTATATTTTATAGTTTACATACTGTGGACTGAAGCTCTGGATTTCTCTGCCTGAACCCCTGCGAGACATTAACCATTTAAAAGGCAGAAGGCTGTGAGTGTTGCAGAGAAAAAGGACTTTTTATTTTTACGTTTACTTGATATCCAGCCAAACAAGTATTAGCTAATTAAATAGAGGGTAGTTTGATGGATAATAGTGAGGTTATGTTTAATCAGTTAAACAGACCAAATGCCACTTTGTCAAATATTCCCTTGATATGAAATTGTCATTTTGACAATTTTGACATTAATATTTAGATTTTAAGAAATTCATATTAAAATTATTTTATTTTTATTGTTTTTACTTTAGTCATATTAAATTGTACAATCATATTTCTAGCTTCATCCTCATTTTTTGCTTGCAGTCTAGTGTTTTACAACCATAATTTTTCATACATTTTTGTAAGATTTATTTTTGTATTTTTGTACATTTCTGAAATGGCCACTAGGGGGCAGATGTGTTGCGAGTTGTGTGTGTGTGTGTGTGTGTGTGTCCATACATACTTCTCCATGTCGTGTCCAAACATAACAATGTCCACTAGAGGGCAGAAACACTTTAAATATGATTCAGCACTTCAAATGGTGTGCAGTGATATTACTTCTGGTGGATGCTCTATAGCAAATATATGAGAGAGAGAGAGAGAGAGAGAGAGAGAGAGAGAGAGAGAGAGAGAGAGAGAGAGAGAGAGAGAGAGAGAGAGAGAGATGCACCTTCTCTCTGATCTCAGAAGCTGGAATAAGTGCCACATTCACTATTTCATAATCTGATCTCAGAAGCTGGAATAAGTGCCACATTCACTATTTCATAGTCCGATCTGAGTGTTTGGCCAGAGCTGAGATTACACAATAAAGAGCCGTGGACTCTGAGTCATGCAGTAAAATAATACAAGTCTAACAATTTTGAAGAAGTAGTTTGGTCAACAAAAAAAAATGAAATGTACACAATTTCCACACCCCAAATGTAGTCAGTCAGCCAAAACATGGTTGGTGTCTAAAGTTTTGCACTGGAGCTACAAGCCTACTGTTGGTAACAAATAAGAGAAGCTTATAGCTTATAAGCTTATAGTATCGTGCAAACAGCAGACATAAATCACAAACTCGCCTCAAAGGCATTGTTTGATTCAGTAATACCATTTGTACATGAACAGCTTCATAAATAGCAGAATAAGTCAATATAAAAGAAAATAAATAGATAAATCGAATTGGAATTATTATCCAAAACACTAACATTAAAATCCACCTTCAAACTTTGGGCCACACCTCCGACCTGAGGCTGTGGCTGGAACGCAGCGATACCAAACTATGTGCTGAGCAAGGAAGTGATTCTGGCTTCAAGATGGCTGCCAGTACTAGCTGTGGTTTTAGATAGGCGATGTGCTTTTGTCTGTTTTTGTACATAACAGTGTGTCATACAGTGTCAAAACTATATTCTGAACAACTCGACCAAAGGAGTGTGTGATGATTTAGATATGCAGTTTGCACGATGCTAAACTGGTGGCTATAAGCTTCCTTAACTTGTTAGCAACATTAGCCTCGTAACCTCCAGTGCAAAATTAAAAAAGCAAAAATTGTGTCAACTGCATTTTGAATCCGGGCGTATAAAACCACTTTGTATATTTGTCTGAATGTAAAAAGAGAAAAGCAAGAGCAACACGGGGTCAAAAAGCAGAAAAGGAACAGGCTCTCTGACTGTAAACATGCCAGACGTATCTTTCAGAAACCTGAGCCAACTTTTTCACCTAACGGGCTGAAATAAATCCTGGGATACGAGCCTGCAGATGAAGGGCAATGAGCTCATGCTGCTGCCAGGGGGGCAAAGAGGGGGGACTTGGGAGCGCAATAATTCATCAGGTGCATTACATCATCGCTAGCCAATCCCATTCCTCTCAGCTGGATAGTCCATAGGCCCCCATCCACCCCAGGCCACCCGACTATTATATAATTCATATATTCTCCCATATATGAAAAGCTTCAATTATCTGTATATGACAAAACACATTTACAGTATAGTTCACATTATATTTGATCATGAATACATTTAAATATGTTCATTACTCTATATTTTGCCATCCTAAATGTTATTAATGTGCTTTTTCTGTTTCCGTTACAACTAAATGAAAAAAGAAAATGGTAGAAATACTGGTTGATATATTGGACTGTAAAAAATATCAGCTCAATCTCGTCCCTCGTTACTTATCCGAGCTGTGTGTCGATTCCTCTCGGCAGCAGGGGCATCTGAGGACAGGCTCTGTCATGGAGCTGCGTGTCAGGGCCCACGTGGGTGCAGGCAGCATCTCTGTAGTGACTTATGAGCTAACGGCTTAATTACAGAGAAGAGAGAGAGAGAGAGAGAGAGAGAGAGAGACTCTGAGCCAGGTCATGCACAGCGGAGACAAGCTTTATTACTGTTGGTCTTGAGACATCTCATATCCAAAAGGGGTCCGAAAGGTCAGGATCATTAAACACAGACACACTTTCACACATTGACGCTAATATCTTTTTGGACTGGGATCTGTCCTGTCCTGTCCTGGATGGTTGGATTTCCTTGCAGGAATAAGACCTGCAAATACGGATCGTCTCGAGCAAGGGGTTCTGCAGGACAGGAGCCAGGAGAAGAGAAATCGGGGAGCAACAGAGGAGGGAAGAATAGAAGAGGTGAGGACAGGAGAGGGCATGAGAAACTTGAAAAGAGGACAGGAGAAGAGCCTGGGAGTGGAGGAGATTTCAGGAGACGAGAGGCGATGAGAGGAGAGCTTACTCTGACACGCATTAGCAGCAGATCCACGGTGATCTAAGCTGGCAGTTGGCAGCCGAATGCCTCATGTGATGCGGCGCCTGTGTGACTTTTTGGCTCCAAGGATGGGGTGGAGGGGCCAGATAGGGTGAAGCCCCTCAAAAATAACCCCCCTAACACTGACTATAGCCTCAACACCCCCCCGCTGCAGCACTCACCCTGCCAATGCCACAGCTATTTCTATGTCCAACAACAAGACATTCAGGACACAAACACACACACACACTTTTCAGTTTTCTCAACCTTCAGATTCATTTGTGTCTTCTATTCAATAGCACTTTTTATAGTATTGTATAGTTTGAATAGTTTTAAGTCTAGACAGGACGTTGAAAAGAGCAATTTGATGGTGTAAAGGCAAAAATGTGTGTATGTGTGTGTGTCTGTCTGTGTGTGTGTGTGTGTGTGTGTGTGTGTGTGTGTGTGGTGGTTGCGCCATCTGACGAGATGCGGAGTGAGAGTATTGGGTAAACTCTAAGACACACTCACTTTCACACCCTCACGCACTGTCAAACACAGTCCATCACAATCAATCATAGACACGTTCATGCCGCATCTCTGATATGATCACTTAAACACGCTCTCACACTTTCACAGTCACTCTCAGCTGCTGATATTCATATGCACAAAAGTCCCATTGACTTGGCACATGCACACTTACACTGTCTCACACTTATGTAGTGAAGACTAGGCATGATCTGATATGAAATATTTCTATCACGATAATTGCCGAACTTTAATCACGGTTTATGATATCATCACCATGTTGCATTGCAGAGATGAGAACGGTATTATGGGATCGGGTACTCTTAGAACTACACACACGATGCTCCTTCGAATTTGTCCAAAATAGGGACCCTTAGATGACAGCTGCCCTCCGAATGAGACAGACTTTATCTCGGGGTGTGCAAAAATGCTGCCTACTTAGGCAGCCTCCTTTCGAATGGAACACAGGAGTAGTGATGATATTTTGAGGCATCTGTGATAACAATATCGTGTGGGTTGAATATTGCAATATATCATTTAACTGATTATCGCCACATAATCGCCTGCTGTAGACACAACTACGATCCTGCACTCTCATTCAGCCACTGGACAAAGAATTTCAATCAGCTTTGTACATTTTGTGTAGTAGCTACCATAAAATCATTAAAAGGCTATGTCATTATTTAAAAAGTAGCAGCACATTTGTTCAACTTTTACAACCATATAATAATTCCCACTGTAATATATTCACAATTTGTATTCATTAATGTCATATGCTTTTATCCAAAACAACTTTTGCGAGGCTGAATGCAATCCAAGCATAAAGCACAGCAGCGCCAATCAATGAAGAAAGGTTACACTCTTAGAAAAAGGGTTCTTCAAGGGTTCCTAGTGAATGGTATCATTTTGTCTTCAACTGCCAGAAACGGGCTTCCGCAAGTTTAATACCTGCTCTCCGGACGTACTAATTTCGAATCGCCGTTCCCAAAGTGACTTTCAGGCTTAGTAAATCGCATTGCTGGTGCAACATGACTCGATTTGCATTGACGCCACCCTGTATTTTGAAACGCCCCAAATTGCATATTCATTCAGGCAAACGCGCAAAACTGACAACGCGTGAAAGACGCCATTCTCCTTAGAGCCTGTTAGTAAATCAGCTTGCATGTTTTTTGCAGGTGTCATCAAGCTTGCACATGTTTTTACACACGCAAACCTTTGATAAATCAGGGCCTCAGTGTAATACACACTAATACACACTAATAATATTAGTAACTTTACTGAGACCTTATAAAGCTAGGTCATTGCTGGAACTTATAATAATTCCACATATACTAATGCTATACTAATATAGTACAAATTTAAACCCTGTAAGTTCTTCACTATATTAAAAAAAAAACAGCTCCGAAAGTTTTGGCGCCCCACTGAAGGATCATTAGAGAAGAATCATTTTATCCGAGCTTGAGAATCTACTGATGAAGGTGTTTCCATCAACACGAACACTGTTTGGTATCATCATTAGGCCGTTAAATGAAGCTCTCTCTGCCTTCCCCCTCAGGCAACAAACAAGCAAATAAATCAGCTGTTTTGCTAATTTATGCAAGTTTACCCAATTAACGAACCTGTTCAATGTCATTAAGCTACCATCTTAATGAGCAGTCTAATTATTTTAATTACAATTTTATGTTGATTGTGTCAGTCATTTAGTGGTAATTTAATATATTAAGCGCTTCTCATTAAGATGTTTACTAATTTATCCCCCAAATACCTAAATAATCAACCAATCAATCAGATAATCAGTGGCATGGAAATAATCAGAAGAAAACCCACAAACCACCTGAGAACAAATGCAACCTTTTTGTGCAAGAAATAATATTTTTGCGTTATAACGTAATGTGACATTCTGTTTAAAAATGTCATCAAATTTTATTCATTTTGTTTATTGGCACGACCTGTTCCAGCTTATTGTCTCTTCGTTAACTTTTCCAAATGTCCTATTGGGCTGAGATCTCTTTCTTGAACCTTTTATGTTAATGAACAAATGGCGTGATTTGTTTATCATATTCTAAATAGATGCAGTTGGGTGCAAAAGTTTGCACACCCTTAGGACAAAATGAAGAAGACAAGACATTTCATTTATATCCACAAGACATTTAGTGTGTTGAGCTTCACTGAAGTTCTTTCACTGGTCAAATAGTGTATGTTAAGATATTAATAGGATTAATAAGATACAAATATCCAAATATCAGTTTAAAAGTTTGCATCTCCCCTTCTTCCTGACATGTGATTGATTTTGCCTTATATTTAGCTGGATACACACACATTTCATTTTTAACTTTTTTTTTTGTAGATAAATTGTAAAATAGAGGTTACATTTTCCTTTTTTCATCCAGACTCCATGTGGGATGCAAACTTTTGCCCTCAATTGCAACATATCAATATTAACACCAATATCTATTCTGCAGTACATTTAAGTATTTAATAGAATAGCACTTTTATTCATGATTCACAAATAAAAGTGCCTTGGAATGGAAAAGACGCAGAATGGCTACTGTTTACATGATCGCTGTCTTAATTCTCTTTTCTCTAGCCTCTAAATCCTCTGCTTTAACCATGCACGCTGCCAGATGGGACAGGATGGATGGGGGTGAATGGAAGAGGAGCGGAGGGGGTTTAAGCTTCTATAAGCTTCTTATCCTCACTTATCAGTTCCCCTCATCCTCCTCCACCCTGGTGTTTGCACGCCTCTCTCGTCTCTCCTCCTTCTCTCCATTCCCATCTTCTTCTTCCTCAACCCATCTCCTCTCTGCTGCCCTGTTCTTAGTCGGGTCCTTTTGCTGGCATTCACAGCAGGGCAGCATTAAAGTCTGGACCAGAGACACAACAGCAGAATAACCAGGGTATGGGTGGTATTTCTGCGACATGTATTTAAAGTACAAAATACTATACTGTAATGTGTATTTGACGGTGGGTTTTAGGGCCGACACTTACACCAGAGCTGCTCTACGGCTAGAAATTCTCAGCAGCACCAAAAACTGACCGCTGAAGTGGCAATGCTGATCTAATGTTCCCCCTTACAAAATGTACTATATTTCTGTATTTTTAAATACAGAAATACTGGACTGTATATTCTGTATAAGTACTGTATATTCTGTATTTCTGCGATTTTTCAGCGAGGTCTTCTCTGACATGAGTTTCATGGCTTAAAAGGCTCAATAGTTCAATAGTAGCCTTGAGTTAAACCCAAAGTAACTGTGTTTAACTGCTTCATTGAGGATCTGATGAATGACAAAGACAAGCTTTGAGGAGGACGCTGGTACATGACCTTAATTATTATTATATCGCTTTGCCCAAAAGCAGGGATCATTCATCTTGGAGCAACTAGAGGTTATGAGCTTTGTTTATCATCCAGGATCAAACCTATGACTTCCTGGTTCATAGGCAAGTTATCAGGATGATAACCTACCATCACTGCTATTGCTAATTCTAATGCCATTAGTCTGGAAAGGCTTATCTGCACACTGACCTGCTTTTTCGCTACCTTCTGACCTCTCACTGACCAATCAGCATATGAAACAGCCCAGTGTGCAAGCAGACGGTGGATTAGAAACTGTAGCAGAAACGCTCTGGTCAAATACAGTGAGCAACTAAAGAAAGACTCTTGCACAGTAAAATAGAAGGACAGCTAAAGATGATAAAAAGAGAAGGAAGCTACAGGTCCAAAATACCAATGTTCTCTGGTAATACAGCAATGGATATAGCATTAATAACATCTCTGTTAGCATTGCTAGTTGTTGCTATGGCAGCAATGAAGTGAGAAGATTTATGGAGAAGAAACTCGTCGACACTCTCTGAACTTTAAAAGCCCGTGAAATGAATGTGATGCTTTAAACATCCACTAATTTCAAATATCAACTGGTTTCCCCTCCTACATCTTCAGAAGCACTTTGCTTGCACAGCTATTGATGGACTTTTATCCGAAACGTCCTGTTTCTCTGGAAACTCTGTGCATATTTATGACTGAAGTACACTAGTTACTTAATGGATTCTTCTGCATACATCCATATAAATGTACGTGTGGTGTGTTTGTGTGTTGTTGAACTTGCACGGTGTTATGAGGTATGATCCGATCAGTGCAGATTACTCTGTGTATGCTGATAAACCAAGCCTTAGAAAAAGAGCTTTAATCAGAGAAGCCTGAAACATGTACAGCAACCTCACTTGCTCCGATCCAACGATAATAGCGCACACACAGCCCCATGCATTTACATGCCCAGGTTCAGATCTCGCCCGTGGCTCACGGCTCAACTGTATTTTTCAATGGACCATCACCATTCATGCAGTGCACCATGCAGTAACTACGAGCAGTTTATAAAGTTTGTTGCACTCATTCTTGCTCATTCAGCTCCAGAAGGGCTTGATCATTAGCCAACAAGCTGAATCAACAGTTTATCAATAAAAGAATAAACTGTGGCTGGTGTTGAGAAGGAAAAGTTTTATAACACATAACTTCAGATCATTTTTACAACATAAGAGCTCCTATTAGACCGTATAGCACATATTTTAGCCTTTGTGTGTGTGTGTGTTTGTGTGTGTGTGTGTGTGTGTGTGTGTGTGTGAGGGAGAGAGAGACAGATCACACTTTCCTTTTTCCTACAGCTCTGTGTATGGTCTGTATTAACTCCTGCTTTCATGTGTTCTTTGTAAGAC
>JAOUQW010000011.1:4381642-4402780 GCA_028565825.1 Olivaichthys viedmensis
ATTTATTCCTTAAGTCAGGCAACTGTTAAATGATCTGTACAGTGCATTCAGAAAGTATTCAGACCTCTTCACTTTTTGACCATTTTTGTTACTTGTGATAATGAAGGAACATCCGTGAAACCGAACACACTAAATGTCTTGTTGTAAAGGAAATTTCTTTGTTTCCTTCATTTTGTCCCAACGGTATGCAAACTTTTGCACTCAACTCTATCTATCTATCTATCTATCTATCTATCTATCTATCTAACTATTTTTTAGTGACTAACTTCAAAGGCCAATATTAGATGTTACCTATACTCAATGGGTACTCAAGTGCATTCTAGATAATTCATATTGTTTAACAATGTTAAACATTCTTACCCTGTTTATAACAGATAACCGCTCTGAAGATAAAATATAATCCCTTTGCAAAGGCCTTCCTGGATGCTAAGGAAAGGTAATTTTAATCACCAATTTTATCCAATTTTATTTACGTTATTCATCATTAATTAATCATCAATTAATCATCCATTTTACTCACCTTTTGAAATTGTATTACTCATTTGTATAAAGCTTTTCTCTTATTTCAATTCGCAACAGTGCACCAATGCGTTGCAATCGTATCATAGCGGGCATTAGCCCTAGTCAAGCTAACAGAACTGTGCGAAATCAGCAGTGATTAGCGAGTAATTATTAATCGTTTATCCTGGGAATTGAGTGAGTGAATGAGTAAGGAGCTTGTTGGAGAGGCGGTGTGAAGTGAGGGTGAGACATTTGGAGCATGTATGATGAAGAATGTGTGAGTTGTAACACACCGCTGATCATCGGAAGGTCGGTCGCTGATTAGCCGTGTGCTAACTCTCTGACCCTCGTCTTTCAATGAGTAAAGAACGTGAAAACAGTAACGCCCTGTCTGGATTGGATGATCTGCATACAACATTCATTAGACACTGGTCTAATTGCTTTACACTGAATATTATTTGGAATTCTTCTATTAGCCTACACTTAATCTAGCACCCTACAGGGTTCTTCAGTTTGTCTTCTGAAGGTTCTGGGCACAACCCTTTAACAGACGTTTCCACTTTCAAAAACATTTCCAAATAGAACCAGTTTAGAAAGCTAAAACCATTAACCATCCAAAGAACCCTTGAGGGACTCTTTTTTCTTTTTTTTTTTGTAAGAGTGTATGACGTTGGAGGTCTACACTTAGATTCCTCATTCATTTACTTACCTTATAGCCTTAAACAGCTGCAGTATGAAGCCAGGACCCTCTTCAGTTCTTCGGTTGTCCCTCTGGGGAAACCCTTAAAGGTTCTGACAGGGTCACAAGTAGAACCTTTTTAGGAAGCTAGGATCCCATAACTATCCGAAGAACCCATTAAAGAACCCATAAAAACCCTTTTTCTAAGAGTGTAACATAAGGCCAAGGTGCTCTCAAGGTCTGGTGTAACAAACTTTGAAGCATTGAGCACCTAGAGAGAGAAGTCCTAGAGCACAGTTTCCCTGCTCAGAGACGCCTGACTCAACTCACCAGTTCATTACCAGGTTTACTCTGTGTTTTACACCAAACCCTGAGGGGCTCTTGGTCTTTTACTACAGTTGCACCAAGGCTGACACCTGCGGTAAAGCCAGTTAGTTCCTTATCAGATAAAACCAATTTGATTTCCACTGTAATTCATTGTTTCACGATCGCAGTCCTATGGTACCCTTGCCCCACATGGATTAGTGTTTTCTTTTTTATCTTATGCACACCTGAATCAACTTGATGGCTTGCTGATTAGCTGATATATTATACATTGTATTAAATCTTATAAGCTGTGCTCTGCATGGGTACCCCAAAACTGGGTTGGGGAAACACTTCTGTAGGTCACACAACAGTACCAAGTATGAGAGGTAGGGATATTCAATTCGGTGGGACCACAAGAGATCCGGTACCTTATAGGTTTATGGCAAGTGGAGCTGAGGGTTCGTCAAGGGATTTATTGGATGGGGATGGGTTCTTAGCTTCCCAAAGGGGTTCTACTTATATCCCTGTCTAAAAGGGAAATCTTCTGTTGTAGGCGGGGACAAACCGGACAACCCTTTAAGGTAATAGATGAAAGATTTTCGTCTAGGAGTGTACTATAATTTGATGGAAATGTAAATCATTTTCTATACAATCTTGTGAAATCCTAGAGTTTCACAGTTGTGCAGGTACGCTTTAATTCCTTCCTGCTGTTTAATAGCATTTCAACTTGCTACATTAATTAGTTATTGATGCCTTAACCTTTCAGTAGAGAAAGTAGATTCATTTATATCATGGTTAGCAAAAGGGAAGAGAGGAACACAATTAGAATAAGAACTTGGTCAGTTACTTAGTAATCTCAAGCCACACATGGCACATGCTCAGTACTCAAGCCTGAATTATATTAAGAACTCTTTTCTGCCTGGAACAAAACCATTTGCTAGTATGAATGCTAATGACAAAATCTGCTCAATCTGCAGGAGCCATCCCAAGAACCTTCTAGAGCCTCCTCCGGAGAATCAACATGTTGGCATACCGCACTGTAAGTGTTTTGGCGCTTTTTTGTGTGTCTAAACCCTAATGTCAAGACGCACTATACAGACCACATACAATCTTCAATACAATGTTATTGTTGTGGGAATGTGATTCTTTCAGGAGGCTTGTCTGACCTTTTTTATGTTTTGGTTTATAGGTGGTTGGTACATTTCAAACCCAGACTCCTTTTGTTCCTCTGGAAGCACAAACTTCCCATACCCAGGGGGTTTGCCTCTTGCCCCCCATCATGGGTACAAACACTACTCCAGTCTGCATGGACATCGAGCCACTCCGTACCCACCTCCGTATCTGCATCACCACCACCACCGTGGCCATAATTCAGGTAAACTGAGCACAGGTTTAGTTTGCTAGACCCAGGGGTGGACAAATCAAAATTTTGTATCCGGGTTATCAATTTCTAATTTGTCATTGGTCAGTGAAAATGTAACTCAGTAGGTTGCTGATATAGAAATCACCAGCGTTTTTTTTCTCTCGTCAATCAACCAGAGAGAAAAACCCTGCTCCCTAATGGCTTTCACTGCTAAACAGAACATTTTCCCTTGGATTTATTTTTTTACCGTAACACACTCCAATTGGTTCATATAGTTCACACCTTGACAGATGTCGATGCTCTAACTCTAGCTTGCTATTTGTTCCCAAATCCTGTGGCCTGCTATATCAACCTAGGATGCATTCTAGCCGTTGGTAAGAACTACTTTTATTAGTCTAGTAAATTGTATTAACGGCCAGTCTGCATTAATGAGCTTAACTAGCTAACAAGCTTGTCATATATTTGGGTTAAATTACATTAGCTACCATTTTTTGCCAACTTACAGTGCTTGCAAGCTGAGCACTATATTGTTATTTCTTATCATTCTTCCTTTATTATTATTATTATTATTATTATTATTATTATTATTATTCCCCATTGTGACACCCCTATTTCTTTCTCTCTTCTTTTCTGCCTTTATTTCTCTTTCCACTTTCTTGCTCCCTCTTTTTTCTCTTTGTTTCTCTTCCCCTCTTTACCTTTTCTTATTTTGTCTTTATTTTTCACCCTCTTTCTCTCCCCATCTGTCTTTCTTTTTCTTTTATTCTTTCTGTCTTTCTTTCTCAAGAAATGCATATCATAACGTTAACTTATTTTCCTTGCTAGCTTGCAAAATGTCTTTGCTCTTAAGATATGGCTTCAGGTTAATATCGGATGTTTTTGTTAGTACATGGAGCAAAAAGGCCCGAACATGCACTCATTTATCCACGTGATAAGTCGGCTAAATATACTGTCATGTCTTCTACATTTGAGTGGGATATTAACTGTAGGTTTAAAAGACAAACATGGGACCGAGCAAGCACCTTGGAGCATTCACTTGCCTGGTGGGATTTGTCCACCCCTGCAGAGAAGAAAAGAAAAGCACTTAAATAACACTTATAAAAGATAAGTGAATACACGAATGATTAAGATATCGGTTTGGCATAAAATGATTTCAACAATTAAACAAGTTATGTGGATAAATCGAGACACCAAATAAATAAAATCTACCTAAAGCAAAAATGTAAATAATTCACTACACTTTTTATGATTGTCCAACCCCAACCTCCTCCACATGATTGAATTTTCCGGCTCTCTCTATAGTCTCTCTGTCTGAGAGTCTGAGTCCAGGCGCCCTGCAGGTGTTCTCCGGCCATGAGACTTGGACAGGTGTGGCTCCTCCTGGTCCCGCTGCGATGCTGTCAGTGCCGTCTGGTACAAACTCACCTGGAGTCAGCAGGTCAGAACCAGCGCAGCAATCGAACACTGACTTTTATTCCCCACCACACTGAGATACAGACAATAATCGCATGTTTCCCACCAGGCTACATCTTGACCTTGCTGCTCTTTTTCAGCCTGCGGATGTTATTGACACATCATGCAGTTATATAAAATCCATTAGTTTTTAGTGCTTATGTGTGTCAATGCAAAAATATTTGATATGTTAATGAATGATGTCGCTGTTTCTCAGTCAGTACCCTTGCCTGTGGACAGTGAGCAGCTGCAGCATGCCCTCGACTCCTCCAGGAGGCCCTGTGAGCTCCGCCCAGTGCCAGGAGGAGCGGCCCGACGCAGGCTCCGCCTCTGCTTCACCATGCTCACTCCTGCAAGGCCAAGGGCCGACAAGTGCAGATGGCATGCCGGAGCAGGCGAATCATAATAGGGTGGGAGGGGCTAGCTGGTCTGCAGGCTCCACCCATTCATTTTGAACAGGTGTTAAAAAAGATCCTGCCACACATTAAAACTACAAGAAGTAAGGTGTACATTACGCTACGATTTTCATCTGGTTGATCACATGACTTTTCTCCAGTTTGTAGTAGGAACTGAAGGGTTTCAAAAAGAGTTTTGATTTCTAATTGAAAAATACTGGTTTATCATTTTCCTTACGTGATGTATGGCCTCCTTCTGTTTTTCTGATGCACAGCTTTAGGGGCTCAGTAAGTATTAAAGTTACTCTAAACTTGTTTTCTGTGATTAAATCATTTTGGCTTTGAACATGTGACATGCGAGTGTTATTGCGTCGTAAAATATAAGAGCCTATCAGGTTTCAGTATGCAAATGCAGGCGATGCAGCGCCGGTTTACCAGGGAAAGTGAGCTGAGCGGGGAGGGTTTGGGGGCGTTTTTAAAGTCGCATAATCATAGAATCTGATTTCTTCATTATGGCAAAAGTGTAGGTGCCTTTTACAATCGATTTTATACAAATGAAGTCGTAAGAAAAGTACAAATGCTAACCCTGTCTCTAACTCTAACCTTAACCTATGTATACGACATGAGAATTGTTACGAATTAGCAAGTGTTAGACCATGTTGGCTTTTTTTCTGTTGTCGAATGACATTTTCTTTTGTAGAACCGCCACATCGAACCAATTTAATATTCAATCTAGAAAATATAGGGTTCTCAAAACAAGTTTTGGCTTACTTTAAAGGAACTCATAAAATGTTAAGCCAAGCTTATTGTATGAATAGTGCAAGTCATTATATGTCACTGTTATTAATATGGAATATGGAAACGCTTAGGTTCACATTTGACTGGCTTTTGAGTCTTTTATGCTTGTGAATATAGTGATGCAGATATGGCTTGCATTTCACATTTGCCTCTAAGGGGTGACCGAACCAACGATGGATAAAATAAAAGCCATTTTTGTCAACAAACCATTTTTATTTCCTCTCGGCTCTATCTGTAGGTCTGGACCTTTCATCAGGGTTGCCAGGTCAGATTTAAAACTATCCCAAAAATATTTACAAAGTAACGTCTACTTGGCTTGCAAAACTTTGATCTAATAGAATTATATCTACTGTATATATAACAATAACAAATTATAATGATCTAATGTAGGCAAAACGCCCAACCCGCGGACAAAATATAATTAACCAACAGCAGCGAGTCAAAAGCAGCCCAATTCTGCGGGAAAAGCCGTTGACCTGGCAACCCTGCCTTCTACAATCTCTAATGATGTTTGTAGTAGTTCATTAAGTTTTATGGAGCATTGTACTTAATGTACATTTAAGTGCAAAATACATGTTGGGCGCTTCATGTGATTTCAGCGTGTCTGTGGCTTATCACTGTAATATTGTATTATTGTAATTATTACGTTCGATTAGTGAGTTAAGGTACAACGCATCTAAGCTGGGTTTATTGTGTACCTTTACTTTCCTCCATAGTAAATTATTATAGTGCTTGTATACGTCTGTAACGATTGAACAATAAAAGCACTGGTAACTGTGAATGACTCGTGTGCTTGCTAAGAAGCATTTTTATTACCATGAAAACAACACGGACATCATTCGCTCCGCTCGTTACACCGTTTCTGTATTATGTTCTGCATATTACACTGGATTATGAATTATGTGATGCGGCAAAGATCACAGCCGTTCTCCCAAACCAGAATTTCAGTGCGCCATTATCAAGGAATGGAGACGCTGACAATAAGGGAAGCATTCATACATGATAAAATGAAACTTAGCCAGCGATTAGGGCCCAGTGTAATTGGTATTCGGAGTAGTTATCCAATTAAGCCCCATTCTGACATCCTCCAGCATAGCAGATCTTTAGAACGCATAGTGTTCACACATTTACCTCGTACTTTAACCCTTCACACACACGCGCGCGCGCGCGCGCATAGCTGTCACATTTCCCCAAAAAGCAGATCTTATGTATCCGCTGCTGTAAAACATTGCATAAAGAGATAATTATACCTCCATCATATTTTTCCTCTCTTGAAAATGTTATTTTAATCACGCGAGTGGAGTGGACCACTCTGTTGTTTTCACATGTGTGTAATGAAATAATGACGGGCGTCCTGTGAATGGGGCCTTGGCACGCGCCTGCAGCACTGTGGGCATGACACACACGCGTACACACACACACACACACACTCCAAAGCTTTAGAGAGGTTTGGAGCCAAGGTCCGGGATTCAATTATACACCTGAGATGGAGTGAGAGACGTGGAAAAAGAGGGGTGGTGAAATTAATGTGATATCCTCTCTTCTCAGAGACTGTCATTAACTTTATTGAAATCTGTCCCCTTAAAATTTGTTAAAAGCGAAACTCGAAAACTGGTTGCGTAACTTATTATACAAAACAATAAAACCCCTGCATTTTCAAATAAACTGCGTTTATGAAAAACAGACTAAAACCAAAAAAAAAAAAAAAAGTTTGAGAGAGACTTCCATGTCCAGACAATGCCAGACAATGCCTGTATGGACTTCTGGGTGACTAATGCATTTTGTGTGGGTGTGTGCGAGGGCGAGAGAGGACGGTTATTTGTTACATGAGTGACCGAGTGATATGAATGTGTATGTTTCTGTGTAGTTATTCCGAGAGGGCAGATCTCCAGGGGTCTGGAGCGAAAATTCTGGCCGCCGCTCCCAAGGTCTATAAGGTTAAATAGCTTGCACTTGATGGATGAGGTTGCGATGAGGTATACGCACAATAGACACACTGGAGCATGAACACACAACGTCTCTACATTTCCATTCCTTATTTATCCCTCCGGACATCGCCGCTCTGAGTATCCTGGAATGCTTTTGTTGCCAACAGCTATATGTCATTGGATATATTTTTTTTATAAAACCGTTGAATGTATGATGTCGTCACGCCTGCAGAAGTTCAATCATGATACCCTGACACAGGTCAGGACATGGCAGGCAGTCACGCTATAATAAATCGGGTTGCCGGGCAAAAGACGGCTGCATTGAGGGCTTAAGATGCCAAGAGCATGTGAAGTGAGTTATGAGCTGAAATGCAACCCTGAAGATGTCGATGCGGGTCAGTGTTTGCTGTTCAGCAGTAAATCTGGTAACTTGGCAAACATGTATGTGATGGATTACTGTATGCAACAATTCAGCCATTGTAGACGCCCACGCATGAGAAAAGTGCAAGCGCTGGGCGTCTAATAAAAACTGGAAAAGGAAGAAACATCTAACACATCAGATGTATCACATGCCAAAGTTTCTCTCACACACACTGTGTGACAGCTAATGCCCTCGGCTGCTGTGGAATTCGGCTTGATGTAAATGGGTTCTGCTTGTCCCAGTTCATTCCCGCTGTTAAAAATAAAGGTTAGGTCAGGTTAATCCTAACATATGACACCCTGCCACTGAAGAATTTCCAAACGCCAAAGTGTTTCATGTGAATGAAATGTGATCCGTGGCTATATGGAATGGATAACGGAACATAATTCAAATGGATAATTCAAAAGGTAGACAATGAGACATTGACAGGACAAAATCACTCCGTTTACAATATTCACATGAACCGCACCTGAACTTTAAACTTAGATTTAAAGCAGGGCAGCGAAAATAAATGTAGCTGATATATAACTGTCAAGTAGGGTTTATGACCAATAACTGAACGTCCACTTTTTTAGCAGCCTCAGTTACGGAAGTACTAACTGGGATTAATCAACGATGTGCAAAAAAAAAAAAAAAAAAAACGCCAATAGAACTACAAAACAAGCCAAAGCCAGCCAGTTAATTAACTCATCAGCTAAGCTCAAAACATGAAAAATATACTCACTGATACTCCCATGAGTTCTTGTATGCCATTTTCAAACACCCAAACGATAACTCTGAACCTTTATTCCAATAAACACTCAGGGTGCCCAAACCCCAATCACAGCTCACATGCTCATCGTGCCCAGGCGTCTCTCCCAATTTTCGAAATGATGTCACAGAATCATATTAAAAAAAGGGTAACTGTTTGCTAAGGATATTAAATAGCAATGGAGTATGTTAGCTAAACATAAATAGCTAGCTAGCTAAAGGCGCCATGAAATAAGGCCTTAAATATATCTAGCTGCCCAGAGTTACAACAGGTTGTCATTGGAGTAGCCTAACACAAATAGCTAAACATCCCTCCATAAAATAAAGTGTTAAAAAATTGTTTTAAATTAACTGCCATGATATTACCATAAAAATGTACCATGGTAGAACCAGTATTCTTTTGGGCACTACCATGAAAGTAGTACCATGGTAATGCTTTGGTATTATAACTAGTTTTATCATGGTACTAATAGTGTAGTGTAGTACCAGTTCTCTTTGTTATATATGGTAAATAGCAAATTCCAAAGTAAGAACTATTGGTTGACATTACAGCACTTGGGTTTTCATTTTACTACCTGAATCCTCAAATGTTTGTTCAACAAAGTCCCCCTGAATTTAGGGATCCTTGAGGCACCCATTTTAAAAGGACAATTTTATTTGTGCTAAGACGCCCATTGGAACCAAACCCCATCTACTTGCAGCAATAACCACACCCACTTGGAGGTGCGGTACCCATTTGTAGCCAGCTCTAGTCTACAGAGATATCCCTTTCTTATAGTCTGGGCTGAACTACTGTTAAACCAGTCTGATTCCACTGAAGGTCTCATCTGTCCTCAATTTCATCTGTGTTATCAACCTCTACCTATTAACCTCCTGTTCTCTGTCCATCAGTCCCCTTAGTTCTCTCTCTCTCTCTCTCTCTCTCTCTCTCTCTCTCTCTGTTGTCCACTAAGGTCTCATCTTTAACCACAGAATACCATGGTGTCCTCCTGCCTGTGGCCTCTCGGAGTCACTGAAAACACTGAGAGTGGTTGTATTATTCACATAATGGCCTACTTATAGACTATACAGTTACACTGCAGAGTGACAGGTGGTGCTTATTTAAGGCATTCTGTTTTAAAGGAGAAGTTATCATTGCTCCAGTAGTGAATAATTATGAGTTGAGTGCAGGATCACACGCAGACATGTTCCAGCTTGCATGCACACCCACACCCATGCATTACTGCATATTAAACTTACAGTTAAAGACCACTCATTTATTTTATATTGAATGTTGAATTCTACACGTGTAACTGTTATAACTCTGTCAGATGTCTAGGGACTTCTTACTTTTGGACTTTTAGATTGTTGTTTTGTTGCAGGATACATCCACATTTCATTTTTTACTTCTTGAAATTCTCTTTTATTGGTATATAAATTGTGCAATAGAGGAACATTTTCTTCCTTTCCACCAAGAAACCATAGGGGATGCAAACTTTTGCGCTCAACTATTCTTGTTACATCAGTGTTGCATGGCCTGGATTTGCTTAACCTGATTGGCTCTTACATTGTATAATGCAATAACACTTGACTGTCTAACACTAACCCAGATTTTTCAATGAGATTTTTGGCTCCATCTATTCATTAAAAAGACAAAACTGCCTCAAGTGACCATTTTCACATTTTGGCCAGCCTTTTAATTCTTCAACTTAATTCTTCCGAAAAGATTTAAACATTAAAAAGTGTAGGTTGACTTTAAGGCATGGCAGGAAAAATATATGTAAATGCTGTAGTGGGCAGTGGTGGCGCAGTGGTTAGGGCCCTGGGCTACTGATCAGAAGGTCATGAGTTCAAGCCTCAGCACTTCCAAGCTGCCCCTGTTGGGCCCTTGGGCAAGGCCCTTAACCCTCCCTGCTCCAGGGACGCTGTATCATGTCTGACCCCAGCTTACCGATATGCGAAGAATTAATTTCGCTGTACTTGTATATGTACTATATGTGACAATAAAAAAGGCATTCTATTCTATGTATAAGTCTTCATCTGAGTTCAAATGTTCATACCAAAAACTCTTTTAGTGCTGTCTCTCTTTCTCAGCTAATTACAGTAATGGCTTTTCCTTACAGTCTGGACTGAGTTACTGTTGAACCATCCTTGTTACCTCATCTTCACCTTGACCTTTGACTCACATCAGGGACCTTAATCTTCTCTCGGAACACCTGTTCTGTTCCCCTAGCGTGCCTATTCTGGAAGTATCCATCCGTCTCTTTCCCCCAGAACACCTGTTTCCAGAGCAGCGCTCCCTCCCTCAGTCTCATTATAAAGCAGCACCTTCTCTCTTTCTCTTTCTGTCCATCTATCTTTCTGTTTTATTGTTAATTTCACAGCGAGCAAAAAGGAACGGCAGTTACAACATCTGCATCCACCTCAATTCATTAACTTTCCCTCTTTATGCGGAGGGAAGATTATTAAGATGGCTGTACGTGTGTGTGTAACCTGTTTGTCCTGCAGGTGGGCTCATCTGTCTCCTGAGCTGTCTCGCTGTCTCCGTGTCCTTCAGGAAATGATCACATATGGGCTTGAAGGTGCTCATTGCTGATTAACAGGTTGTCTTTTCAATCACGACACGCCTGACTGTGCATCTCAATACAGCTCAGGCAAGATATTGGATTTTTCTGTCTGGTTTAAGACGACAGTGTAAAATAAAAATAAATCGCAAATTGATTTGACATAATTTTAGATTTACTAAGACTGCACAGTGACCGATCGCGCGCACACACACAAAGATTTAAGCAAATGTATGTATTAGATCTAGATTTCTGTTGGGATTGTAATGTAGTGCTATTCACTATTTATCAATACATGCCCCATTAACCCAGACCATTTCTTTAGATTTTTAGCAATAATAGTTTATTCTATAATACCCAACATGTCTTTATCTCACATGCTTTAGGATCCTCTTCACTTTTAAAAGTGAAACAGATTATCTGTTCTGTTTTCGGTACAGGGATACGTGTGGAAATTATTGACCGTGGTAATTGCGCATACACTGGATGGAGATTAAGTTGAAAAACACTGGAGAATTTCTTCGAGAAACCAATATAATTGATGAATACCTTAAACTCTCAGGACCGGTCAGCAAGTCCAGACGTCCTCACTCCCTGAATTACATACCTTTAGTTTCACTAGAGTTACTAAATAATTCACAGTAGTTACTGAAAAATGTGCTTTAAAATGAATTACTTTAATAACCTGGTGTTTTTAAAGATCGTAAAGATTACATCTCCTCAATAATATTGCTGTGAGGGACAGCTTTGAGTCAGTAAGGTGTCTCTGAACTAGCACACAAACTAGTGAAACTTTTTTTTAGTGGACCACCACCATTAAGGATGAAATTTCTGATAAACAGAATGAAAATCACAGTATGGATAAGAAAACTGCTAGACTATTTTTAATGGCCTTCTTAACCGGATACATTCTTCTGTAGTTTATCAAAACAATGTAGAAATACAGTACATAATATACATACACACTATTTTCTTTATGATTTTCACCTGGTATGTTTGTTCTTTAAAAAGTAGGCTAACTACAGTTATTTTAGCATGTAATTTTTTACCAAGAAATATATTTTGTGTCATTATCAAAAATGGTATAGCAATGTTTATGGTATAACTATTCCAGTTTTCATCACTCCCCTAAATCAGACCTTGACATGTTTTGGTGAAACAGCCTTTAGCATTTATATAAAAACCAAACATATCTGACGTTAACACAGACCCTGATGCCTGTCTTTGGTATACGGGTATAAATCAAGGCACCACTGGAGAAACAACATTGGGTTGATTAAGGAGATTCGTAGACAACCTCAGAGGACATGACCTTTGAATGTTTTGCTGAATTGTTGATAAATATTGTGGAGGTGCGGGATTCCTGGAATGCCAGATCACTGTGTGTGTTTCTTGAGTATCCTGCATTTAAAGGCCTCAACTGAAACCTCCTTAACATGAGCGTAACATGGCAGATAAGCGCATGGCACTTGCTGTGGACACACACACACACACACACACACACTTTACCCAATAGTTATGGAAGGTTTTGTCTTTGGGGAACAAATCAAAGGGATTTACTGTATGTGCCACAAGAATAGTACATTTCTTGTAGATCTTTTTCTCGTCATTTTAAGTTAGTGTTGAGTTCGCTAGCTAGCGTTAGCTCACAACCAAGCTGTGGGTACGTCCCAAATCGCATACTGACCACCCCCATGCAAGAGCTCTACGAATGCTCCGGGCTCGCCCTGTAGAGTCATCTTCATCAGTGCCAGAGCGTTGCAGCAGACTCCGGAGCACCTGTCGATCCTCGGCCAGCTCTTTAGCCAGGGCCTCGAAGCACTGTTGGTGCTTCGTTCGTAGGTCAAGGAGGGCCTGATGTTGCACTTGTTGGAGTCTGGCGAGGGACTTGATCACCTTAGCAAAGGGGGAGGACTCGATGGGAGCTTATCGGTGTCCTCAGTCCCGGGTTTCGGCACCACTGTAGCACCTGGCTGATCTTAGGGAAATGAGGACACAGGAGACAGGCACGTTGCGTTACAGAGCTGTCTTTTCTTTTCTGTTAATGAACTTAACTGAGCACTTTTCAGTGTGGTCACTATCTAAAGCATAACACGCCACAAACTCGCTGCTCGCTTCAGCTCCGCAGGACCCGCCTCTCTCTCTGGGCAGCCTACTGAGAAAAGACAGGAACATAAGTAGGCTGTCGTTACAAACACACAGGTGTAGACAATCATTTGTTACCTGTTTGTTCTGTCCGAGCCCTCCTTCCTTCTGCAGCCGACGCTCGACCACGCCCCCGCTGCTACACTGAGTAAAACTGAAGCAAATCCATTTTTAGGTGCTCCTCATATTAAACTGGATTGTATCTAAATATCAGGTGCACACCCCATTTTCTGCTTTCTTTATATGGCGTTGCCGTATAATTCATTCAAATGGTCACATGTCTATACTGCTAACACACAGTGTTAAATGTTATTGCCCTCTAATGACTGTGCCTGTAAGTGAATTAATTAGCACTGTCCCCTATGCGTTATGCGTTATGCTATATTGTCCAGATTGCTTCAGTCAATAAGAACAACTTATAGTGTTTTTTAATGATATTATTTAAGAATGATGTAACCTTGTTTAAACAGTTTTTAGCCTTACACTCAGATTGGATTTGGCTGTACATATAGGACATTCACGAAGCAGAGGGAGTCCTCTCATGCAGAAACGATGATTTCTTGCCATCTGTTGGGGTCATGAATTGTCTCCAGTTGCCATAGGAACACATAAGTCCATAGTAAAGCCATCCGGCTGTGGTTGTAGTGAGATGGCAAGCTGCAGGAGCTTAACCTGATTCTGATGCTGTGCAAGCAAACTAATGGTAAAGCTTCAGACGAAGGCCCGGAATAGCTGAAAATTCTGGATGTCCTGTTTATTCGGTAGATTGCATTTAGTCAAAGGATTGTGGGGCGGCGGCTGATGTGGGCGTGGCCAGGCGGTGGTTCTGGACGTCCTGATGAGCCGATCTCGGCTTTGTTTGGTCTGGCTGCGCTGCAAGGGCTTCTGTTTGGGAGGTCTGCTACGCATCCGTAATTAGCTTTCCTGTCCAGAGTAATGAAGCAGCGCTGTGCTGGGATACTCGCCAACACCAGCACCAGCAGAGGCACAGAGTACAAACACACACACACACACACCACATACACACACACTGAGACCTCCCATAGTGCTGCACTTACTGCTGGAATCCAGCTCTGGTGGTTCAGGACTTTGCAACCATAAACACCTCCAACCACAAACAAATCAAACATGCTCTCACTGGCAGATAGTGTGTGTGTGTGTGTGTGTGTGTGTGTGTGTGACTGATGTTAAGAGGTTTATGTGAAATGTAGTTGTAAATGGTCTCTGGTATGGGTGGATTGCACTGAGGATTGTTGGTGACATTAATTTGTTTGTGGTTTCCACCATCAGTGGTGCAGTGTCTGGGGTGAGAAGGTGAGATTGAGGTGAGTGGTCTTGAGGAGGACTTGAGAATGAAGTGTAAAGGACCACAAAAAGCATTAGATTGCTCCAACAAGATGACATGAAAAATGTGGCTACCTAGTTTCCTTGGACAGTTGCGCTAAGAGACTCTGGCAGCATGTCAAGTTCCTGGATTAAGCTGACATAATAGTTCTCTTTCTGAAAATTTGCAATCGTATCCATTACACTTGTATACTACATAAGCTGTAACTATTCTATTCTATATTATCTGTCTGAATCAAGAGGTCGCTGTGAACAAGTGAGGCAAATAAAGGCATCTTTAAAAATCTGCAAATGACCCTTATAAGTGACAGGAGTCCCCTCCTTAAATAGTTGGGGAGTAACTTTGACAGTCAAAACTGGCAGTCTTTCATTAGTTGAGGTAATCTCTCTCTTCCGAGTGGCTTCAGCACTGAGAGATGTGTAATCTCTCTGTATGAAAGGAACTGCATGGAGATCCTTCAGCTCCGGCACACATCGCCCCTGCACTGATGCAGAAACGTAGCCTTTCCAAGGAGAACACTGCGCTAAAAATAGACCAAACACATGCCTTAGCACGCTCCGTTCTGCCGCAGAGAAAGGCAAGACAGCGAGAGGGAGTGTAAGAGCGAGCAATAGCGCTGTCCCAAAATGGCTCTTTGGTGATGTCAGCGTTGCCAAAACCAGCCTCCACCGTCTGCCTCCTGCACGCCGCGCGAGTGTGTGGGATACTAAACAGCTTCCGGTTTCCTCCTGCCCAAATATGGTCAACAGGCTTTACTACTGGGAAGTGGCTGTGCTTTATAGAGGTTTTTACAGCCTTGAGATTTCAATGCTGCAATTCCACAGCCTCCTCTGAATTACGGCTCATTGTTACAGAGGATGATATTCTCTGTGCAACATTTAAACTCAAAGCTGAAATTAATTGCACCTCGAAATAGACTCTGGGATTTTGCTGTCTCTATAGACAGGAAGTAACTCGTGGGCCTTCAGCTAATGAATGCCTGCAAAACAAAGCTCTAATAAAAAGCCTTAATCAGCGGTTTACATACAATAACAAGATAAATAGCAGATCATAGACAGATTAAGTTGTGTAGTCCGAATTTAAACTTTTAACAACCATGTAGCCTTTTTCAGCAGCCCCTTTTAACATGTCGTAGTTATTACTTTAGTGATTGTCAACATGCCTTTACTGCCATTAATAACTAAGAAGTGAACCAGCATGGAGAATATCCATCAAAAAGATTTATTTGTAAAACCTCTGTCACAGCTGGAAGCTATTTAATTAGAATTTTTCGTTTCTTGTATGTGAGTAATCTGAATGTTGTTTAACTGCTTTTGCGCTGGCTGAGCTTCAGGCCTTGCAGGTGGCCATGTTTTGGAAGACCAACTTCCTCATTAGAACCATTTCACGTGAAGATTAGGAAGCCCAGGGTGCGGGTAGCAGGCTTTGCCTAATGGGAAGATCTTTTGAGTCATACAGAGACTATAAGAAGTTTGAAATTATTCAAGCTTCTAGATCAGGATGTAAGTATACACACATTAATAATGCTTTGCCTAACCCTAACTCTTACCTGAACTTCAGTAACCGAAATAGAAAGCTTGTGTGACTTTTTTTTTTTTTTTTATTAAAGCTGCTTTTTTTAAATATAAATAAAAAAAATATTTCCCCTCTGAAGGGGATATATATCTATATCTATATCTACAGTATATATAATATTGATATATATGACATTTTAGTGATAAAATGACGCTGCTCTCACTGTCCTGTAATGATAATTCCGTAAGGCTCATAACTAAGTATAAATATAACAAAGACTTATACTAATACAATACACTACTACAACATACTGTAAGTACATTGGCCATTCTGTTTTATTATCATGTACAGTACATGCATCTATAGTTTACTAATATGTACTAATAGATGACTAATATGTAAGAAAACACAAGGTTTCACTAAAAGAGACATGACCTACAATAACTTAGACCTAGAATAGTGTAGCATAAAGTAATTTTACAGATTGTACATTTAATACTTTGTATGAAGATTGATTGCATCATTAGCTTACTCTGTAATTAAATGAGTTTCGGTGTGTTAAGATGGAGATTAAAAAACATTTGATGCATTGCAATGCGCTTGTAGACCACTAAACAGGAAAGTGCTACTGCTCTCTCCTTACCCTCTCCTTCCTTCTCGCTTTCTTTATTCTCCTCAAACTGTCCTGTTCAATCTTCATCCTGCTATTCTGCCTCTGCTTTTGTTGTTGGTTGACCAAACAGCACTCTGAAGAAAAGGCACAGTAGACAGACATTAAAAACAAAATACAATCAATAACATTCTGCCTTTCCACACTGTTAAATGAGAAGTAACTTAAAAATGCACGTCTCCAGCCATCGGAAATTAATTGGCTGAAATTAAGTTTTAAAACTGTTTGCAAGCAGCTGGCAAGTGTGTGTTAGGGGAATAGTTCAGATAATAATGTGATATTGTAAGTTTGGCTTATTGAATAGAGGGGCTTCAGAACATCATTTCACCTACAGAGGAATCAAGTCGGTATGCAAAACAGCGGGCTCACACTGGACCGACACTTCTCTTAGATGACAATTTGAAGCGTAACCTGCTTTTCCTACTGAGATACAGGTGTAGACAGGCATAGTACTGTTTCATTCTCACTCTGAGGAAGTGGGACTCTCAGGGTCATGGCCTCAGTGTTTTCTTACACCTCTGTATTTTGTCTCACCTCTCCTGGGTAATAGTCTCTCAGCTTTTAGGCTCATCACACTTGTATGTACTCACACCACAACAGTTCAGACCAATAAAGGTATTTGTGTAGCTGATAATGTGTTCTATAGGTGTTGTGAAGAAATAAAAGCTGCTATCTTTAAAAAAAAAAAAAAAAAACACGTTAGAAATGTATTACATATTACAAATTTGCTGCTTTTGAATCATTATAGTAAAGACTAACTTTAACTTCATTGTTTTTATAAAATGCCTGTTTTATAGTTTCTAGCACGTTTGGCCAAGAAGCTTTATAGAAATCCAAATTCAGACCCTAATAAGGAAGCTGAGCATAACAGAGATGGTGAAAGGTAGAAACTTTGAGAGGGGCCAAGACTTTGGGCAGTAATACTTAGTAGGATTATAAGCAAAGCACAAATCGTGATATAAGGTTCTATCTGCCATTCATTTCTCACCCAGATAGAACCATATAATCCTTAGGTCACAAAATGGATGAAAATAAGAATAATTAAAATAAATAAAAGTATTATATAATACAGAGATGTAGGTCACATTTAAGGTCTGAAAAAGGTCTAGGATGACTATTGATCAGGTTAAACAGTTTTTAAAAAGTCTAAAAAATGTTGCATTCCAGGAAAGTTCCGCATGCACTGGCTATATTTTATGTTAAATGAGTAAAGAGCAAATCAGAGGTCCCATTAGTTCAAATATCATTACACATCTGATGATCTATCAGTTTTCATTGTCATACCTCCCTACCAGTTAGTGTGAGTGCTACTGCAGACATCAATCTCCATTGTGGCTCTAACAGCTGCTCACTAATGATAAAACCTCTTTCTATCATTCATTCTTTTTAGGCCTCTTATTTAAATTATTTCAAAATAGCTTCAAAATGGACTTCGAACTTCCAAAATGTGGACAATATGTAACCTTGTGATGGTGCAAACTATTTTAATTGTTTTTGTAGAAATTATACCTTAGGACAGCTTCAGTTGTTCACAGTTTGTGTAATTATGAAAGAAAACTGGAAGAGCAAGAATGGAACTCTTTAAAATCAGTGCCATTGTACTGAATTGCACTGTGTGATGCCACTGATTGCATTCAAGTGTCTCCCTTTAGAAAAAAATAAAGAATTACAACAGAAATATAGACTACTGATGTAGAGTTCAAGACCCATCATTTTGCTTTATAAAAAAATTCAGGCACCAAGACTTGTTTTGCATCAAGAGCCTTAAAATGAGATACCAGCAAATGGTGAGCTGGCTTGCCCTCACCAACTGTTCCACCATGCCGCTTTAAAAAGAGTATGAATGAGATTATGGCTTCTGCTTTGTAATGAGGTGCTTATGCTTATCACTAACATTTATGTGCTGCTTCATTCTCATGCTGTCGACTTTTATTATCAAGGTCACAGCCACTGAGAATTAGTAAAAAGAGATGGAGTGAAAGAATGCGAGGAAGGGGATAGAAGAAAGACAGGAAAACAAAGACTGAGGTGGAAAATAGAGAGAAAAATAGAAGTACAGTATGTGCTATCATATCTTTTTACAGCATTGAAACCCTCTCTAGCTCCTGAGATGGGCGTGGAGGATTACAGCAGACACATAATTTATTTTTAGCTGAAAAACTCTGCATCTTACTCTCTTAGTAGGCATCATTTGGCATCTGTCATTTCTCTCTCTCTCTCTCTCTCTCTCTCTCTCATTTTTCATATGCACACACACACTGTTAGCGCTAAGGCTGCGGGGAGTCAATAATGAGCCTCTCAATCTCTTTCTTCCAACTCATCAGGCTCATCATAGAGACAGGGTCCACATGACCCTCACAGGCTCACACACTCACACACAGAGCAGGTCAGGTCAACCCCCTGTAGTGCCGCCTCCTCTGCCCGCCATCTCTCATATTGATGATGCATTACGGACGGTTAGATTACATTGCATACTAATCAATACTAACTCTATTTTTTGTGGCCTAGTAAACTTTTCTGAAGGCTTTAGAGCATTAGTTTCTCTGATCCCTAGTCTCAGCATCAATATAGCGGGCCACAACTATCTGGGCTCATAAGAGGCGCCACAGCCATTCATGGCCAGGGGTCCAAGAGAGCATAATTGGCCCTGCTTTCTGGGTAGGATGTATGATATTACTCCCTACTCTCTTGATGAGAGCTACACTAGCCGATCAACTAGCTGTCAGCTCATGTATATGGCGGAAATTGCCCTGTGATCAGCATTTCAAAATGAAGATACATGTGTTGCCGTTTAACAGGTTGGTAGCTGTTGTGTGATGGGAGAACAAGCTGTGGGAATTGGCCAAAAATGGGGTAAAAAACTAAAACAAAAAAGCACTATCAGAGTCTTGGCAGTAACAATCTCATTGGCTATCCGCACCTCCGTATGTACAACGGCAAAACAAACTTTTGAACACCATGACCACAATGAGCTTTTTGTTGTCTGGCTTGCAAAGATCCTTGACATTACATCCATACATGATTTGCATTTTGCCAGTTTGCAGCGTATCGAGCTATGAATAGCAATTGAACAGAACTAAATGGTCCTTTGGAAAATAGTTAAGCCTTTCACTTTCCTGTTTTTTCTCTTTGTCTTTCTTTGCTATTATTAAAAAAAATAATAACTTTCCATGTACAAGGAACAGGAATTCCGAATAGGAAAATTTCCTTCTTCAGCCTCTTGCAGGCCTCCAAAGAAGCAGAGTCCACATTCCATCTCTGCACAATGACCTACAGCCATCGATCACTGGCTGGACTCCCAGGCTCCGCTATCGGCTTTAATTGCTCAGATTTTAATTGCTCCGGCCCTTTAAGCCCAGACAACAATATGCTGAAGGCCCCGTAGGCCGCAGCTGTGTGATCAGTGCTGATTATCAGTAAGCGGATTAGAGCACGAGTGGATGGAGGGATGGATGAACGGGTGGAGTGGAATTAGATCATCGTGGTGCTGACTAAGACAGGATATTATAGTGTGCTGCTCTGGAGATGAGGGCAAGCCAGGGCAAGGTCAATGGAGAAAGGTACACAAGGTCGTGCACATCCTGTCCCAAAATCTTGACGATTTGGGATCTTGACGATTTTGGGTGTGGTTAAACTGTGGTTGCAGAGAAGAAACAGGAAGTAGGGAATTAAACTCGAAATCTCCAGCCCATCAACACACACTCTAGGAGTGATGGTACTCATAAGCAGAGTAAGACACAAGCAAACACACAATAATAAAGTCCTGCTCTTTTCCTCCTCTAGCTTCACCCCATGCAGTGTTATGTATTAGCTTTAATCCTGTAGCTTTATCTTGTCTCAAGGGGTCATTAGGTGATTTGGCCACTCCTCAGGTGGGCGTCTGGGGAACGATACCTAGCATGCATATTTGAAATTACTTACCTCCTTCTTTAGTTGATCTGAGCTCTTCTTTTTTTTTTTTTTTTTCATTTTCCTATGATTAAGGTTAGGATACAGATGGGGAGAGTTGCCAGGTTTTTAGACATGGGAGTACACTAAGGGGTGGCACCAAGGATGCAATTGCACAATATTTCAATTGGTTCTTGGTGTAAAATGAATGTCACACAATGACATTACTATGTTGCCTTCATAGTTGCTCTATAGTTCCTAATACTCAACGGTCAAAAAACCTACAACTCTACAATAATAATTTAAGTCAACATGAGCTAGACATGATTCATAGAGCTCTAAGAGATAGAATAGAATAGAATATAGAATACTCCTTTATTGTCACATATACAAGTACAGTACAGTGAAATTGATTCTTCACATATCCCAGCATGTTGGT
>JAOUQW010000011.1:4410205-4421505 GCA_028565825.1 Olivaichthys viedmensis
CAAAAATATGAAAGAATTTGCTATGTAACACTTAATACGAACAATTTCATATACATTTTAATTAATTTAATAATGGGTAAAAGATGCTTTAATTTGCACTTAACTTATATACCTATATAGTTATACATTTATAATAACGCTTTTCTCCCATTTCACTGGAAACTTGGAAGCCTACGGTTCAGTGTAATAAAAATTATAAATGATAAATAATACTGCATTTTCAGTGATCCGTGTTCTATGGAATATTTTACTTTTATTTATTTTTAGCATGTGCACAGACAACAATCTGAATGGAGATGAAACTTAACATAAACTCAGTAGTTGCTGTCCTGAAGTGATGCAATCCTCATGGAAGTTGCTTTGGAAAATGAAATACCGTCAATAACGTAAAAAATATCGTGATATATTTTGGTCATATCGCCCAACCCTACCTGTACGTACAAAGTTATTTCGCACACGGGCAACTGTGAATAAAAATAAATAAATAAAAAATGTAAAAAATGTTTTAACACGAAATGAATGAATTTCTCCTAACACGCTTGACAACACTGTCGCACTGTACAGCCCTGAATGGCATTGACACACCGTGATTAAGGCGGTCATGCTTCTGTAAGGTGTGTGTGTGCGTGCGCGCGCGACTGTGTGTGGGTGTGTGTGTGTGCGCGAGCCTGTGTGTGTGTGTGTGTGCGCGTGCACGTAATCCCATTGGCATATTTACCTGGAATGTAACTGCATGACGTGTGTGTGTGTGTGTGTGTGTGTGTGTCAGCGCTCTATACTGCGAGCATTTTATTCGCGTTTGACTACAATTGGCTGCTTTTTGTCTTGACCATCCAAGTCAACAAAGAAAGGTGTGAAATAGTTACTGTGACGGCAGCGATTAGCAATAGCAGCGTAATTTGACTCTTAATAGTCGCAAAGCATAAATGCACCCACTTTAAAAATGTTTTCAAAGCTGAACCTTGAACAAAGAGCAACTCAAAGTGTCCGCCATCATCAGGAGATTACGAGTTCAAATCACGACGACGCCGCAGTTGTCCATCGCTGCAAGTCAAAAGGCCAATTTCAAGTTCAATTTGCACCAAAAGCTTTTTCGTTTCTTTTTTTTGTCGTGAGTGTGAGTGTGTTCCCTGGCATCAGTAACTGCTGGAGAGGGTGAGCTGAATGGTTTAGCGTGTTATGAGACTGATTACAGAGCGACTGTATGACTGTAGTGTGGGATTGCGTAAATGAGGCTATTTCCTGTTAGCAGAGCCTGAGGTTAATCCTTTAGGGGGTTAGGACTGCATGGGAATGTGTGCTTATGACTGTAGCTGGGTTGTGTGCGTTATAGCAGTCACTGGTGTATGTGTGAAAGCAGTCAATAAGGTTTATCGGCGTTACAGTTAGTCAATATGAGCCTACGGCATGAAAAGGTAGTTATAGCACTATATGGGTTCCCCATACTGTATGACCCCAAACTGCACGATTGTAAAAAAATAAAAGTAATAAAATCAACGTCGCCTGGCAGAAGGTCTCCTACACCGTCGGTGGTCCTGCTAAATTGAAAGCCTGTAGCTGACTGAACTACAGGTAACATTAAAAGATTAAAACGGCAAGCTAATATATCTGCTGTTTGTAGCTAGTCTAGCTAGTTTAGCTACTTAGCAACCATAACAGGAATATACGTCCTCTATAAATCCACACTTTCATGATTTGAAAGGTTTATTTGCAAGCCTTTTTGTGCAGTGTGCAGGTACCATGCGTTTTTTCCGTCAGTTGGACTACAATTTAGAGATTTTAATCCCTTTTTATAATTGATTTTTTTTATACATTTGTTTATTTTTAAGGCTCTTGAATATTTTTTTATTTACTTTTTATTTTATTTTACTCTTATTCTTTTTTCTTGTGTTGGTATTCTTTCACATGGTTCCTGTCTCTCTTTTTTTTTGGCTGTCAAAGTTTTCAGGGACGTTTCTGCCACCAGCTTAGAAGCTGCCTTAAAATATCTCTTTTTAAGCTTTTCAAAAAGCGAATTACTTATTTATTTTAAAAAATTCATTCACAGCGAGGCCAGTTTTGTTTGAAAGTATTCAAAGAATTCATATTTTCTTTTTCTGAACCCTGCAAGTTCTGAGGAATCAATGAATCAATTTATAACAACAGCTCACCGTGTTTGTGTGGCATTTTGGTACATACGTCATGTCTGTTTTTTTTTTTTTTTCAATTTCTTTTTTTTTTCTTCATTTAATATATTTTATATTGAGTATTTATCAAGTATGTTGTGGTTTTTTAAGCCTTGTATACAAAGGAAACTGTAAACCTGAGCTGCCTGTCATTGCCTTCAGTTAATTCCTTTGCTGTATTATTGACGTACAGTGCATTATGGTGACTTCTGTGTGTTTGCTGTTGTGGGCTTCTGTGTTTGGGATCAGAATCCAAAGGGCAGCGGGAACTAGAGAATATCATGACGAGTACCTGAGCACTTGAGTGACAGCAGTGATCACTTATGACACAATAAATGCGTGACTGAATGTTTATTGAATGCAACTTCACACCAAACACATTCTGCACCGATTAACGGCAGGTACCAAACCACAAAACCTAAATCCATCCAGAAATTGAGCAATAATCTTTTAAAAATAAATAAATAAATACATTTGGGACTGGTCCCAGTGGTATGGGGGCGAGAACTTGGGGTCTACAGAGACAGCACAAATGACAGACGATCATTTCCGAGTGAAGGATCATTAGACCAAAAGCTGTACCACTTGTTGACTAACTCTGGCTTCTCAGCAAAATGCAGCACAAAGCTGTCATAACTCCGATATTAGTGCAAAGCGCGATCACCTCACATTTAAATAATAACGACAAGCAAAATCGTAGACGCTAGCTAGACTTGAACGACGTTCTCGCAACTGTTGCTAGCATCAGTTGTACGCTTCACTTCGGTAAAAAAACCCCACACCGTATAGTGGAAATGTTAACCAAAGACTTGCTGCCTTTAGGTTTTGCGCAAACACAAAAGGCTGTAAGGAGTCGTTTCGAAATCATGGCCTTTGGGAGGGAGAACCTTGTGTGTGTGTTTTTTTTCTAAAACTTGTGTCTAATTAAATTAAATTTTATTTGAGTAGCGCTTTAACAAATGACATCGTCACAAAGCAGCTTTACAGAACTACAAAATAATTGCAGTATAGAAACTGTGGAGGTTGATTTCTTTTGTGGCATACAAGAGAAGATTGTTTTTCTCTTTAACAGACCATTTCACAGTTGCTTGGGTGCAAAACAATAATTTTTTTAATGCCTTTTCTTCATTTTCAGCTGTTCGTTGAGCCATGCCAATTACATTATATATATTATATATGTGTGTGTGTGTGTGTGTGTGTGTATTTGTTCAGTTGAGCACACACACACAAAGGACGTGTTCATTCTGCACATTCTGGGCCTAAGCCACTCTGCTTAGCGCATTGTAGGCCATTTTTTCAGCGAGCAGATCTCCCGTGGTTTTAAACTCAGTTCGGCTGAATCTTCCAGCTCCTAATGAAGCCGACTTGTGTGCTTTTTAAGCTACATTTGCACAAGGATTCGCACAGTACCCACTAAATTATCCTCGCATTTATCGTCCTTTGCCGTCCAGGTCCTTAAATCTTTGCCCTCACCTCATTAACTCAGCCAGAACCAGGCCAGGCTGTTTTATCACACCAGTATCTGCGTTAACCCCCCCGCCCCCGGTGTGTTAAAGAGCCGTGTCCAGCCGCTCTCCTGCCACGGTACACAGGAGGAATGAACGCTATGTGCAGCCTGACTGGCTCGAAGGGCACCGAGCAGGAATGCAGAGAGCTATTGAAGGGTACAGTAGAGGGGCAGATCTCGAGGCACAAGTGAATGCGGCCCAGCGAGAAGGTCAGCGCTTAGGTTTATGGTGCACCGTTAGCACCTAGGCTGAAGTATGAGCCTCTTATTTAATGGTGCAAAGTTGGTGCTCAGGATGCCATTTTAGCTCCGTACACGTGTTGTGTTCAAATGGGGTCGTGTGTTCACCGTGTTTACGAGACGATTCCACATGATCAGCCAAGTCTTCGGAATTTTTGTAACACAGTGTTGATGTATTTCACTATGTCGGAGCCCATAGAAGTTTGGTTTGTGGTCAAAGTCAAGTGTTATTACAGTTTTATTTGATCATTATAGTTAGTTGTAGTTAGTCTTTTCTTAGTAAATTTACCAACACAGTGTTTGCTGCCTGGCGTACAGTATCGATGTTTCCTGTCTAGTGTACAGTACTGATGTTTGGTATTTAGTCTCTTGTTGTACAGTATTGGTGTCTGGCGTACAGTATCACTGTTTGGATTTCGGTTTTCCGTGTCTGTATACCTACAGTGTCAGTGTTTCTTTCTTTCTTTTTTTCTTTTTTTTAAATATATTGATAGATGTACCTTAATTTGAGCAGTACAGTAGCCAAAGAACACAGGACATTAAATACACAGAATAAATACACCTTTTGGTGTTTAGATTTTGGTATATAGTGTTTGGCGTACAGTATTGCCGTTTGGTATTTGGTGTCGGGGGTACAGTAGTGGTGTTTAGATTTGAGTATTTGGTGTCGGGGGTACAGTAGTGGTGTTTCAGATTTGAGTATTTGGTGTCGGGGGTACAGTAGTGGCGTTTCAGATTTGAGTATTTGGTGTCGGGGTACAGTAGTGGTGTTTCAGATTTGAGTATTTGGTGTCGGGGGTACAGTAGTGGCGTTTTAGATTTGAGTATTTGGTGTCGGGGGTACAGTAGTGGTGATTGGAGTGCAGTTTCAGTCGGGGTGTTTTGTGGCGGGACAGCTGCCGCTCTGCAGTGTAATTGAAGTGGAGACTGATTGGCTGCGTTGCATTCCAGGCTGGATTAAGAGATCAGATTCTGCGGCCGTGTTCTGCTTTTTACTGGCCCTGTAGAAAGAGTGCTGCCATTCAAACTCCCCTTTTCTCCCCCCTGTGCTCTCTCTCTCTCTCTTTCTCTGTGTCTCTTTGTTTCTCTTTTACTTTTTCATTGAGCGAACGCGTTTCTGATAAACAGGCTGAAGTTTCTGAATTTATTAAACTGATAAGCGTTTTTACTTTTCAAGCCCTGTGCTTTTGTGCTTTTTAGATAGAAATGAGCAATAGAGTGTAATTGTCAGACTCTAATACTCGTATTGTAGTTCAATAGCAGTGCTGTGTATGCATTCTTTCTTTTCAGAGTCTCCTTTTGAGGGGTTGGTGATGGCGATGGTGATGTGCCTTGATCTGCGCATGCCTTATTGGATATGGGGGAGGAGAATATTTAGTTTCAGGATGTGTCCGAATTGAGCCTAACACTTTATTTATTTATTCTTTTTTTAAATTTAATTATTACTATTCATGCAAGCCGTCGTTTCAGAAGAGCATGTAACATGTTCCTTCAGGGAAAGGCAGGAAGATACAGAGTATTGTATTACAGAATATTATGTGACCATATTATTTGAAGGATTTGTGTGGAGTATTTATGAAGGGAACATGCTCTTTTTTTTTTTTTTTTTAAGATGTACCGTATAACATTCCTGATTAGGACACACAATATTTTCCTTTAGAGTATCATTCCAGATAGGAAATATCTTTCTTCCGTTCATTGTTTTCTTGAATCGGGTATTACAATGAAATGCGTTCATTTAGAAGACGCTCTTATCCAGAGTGGCTTCCATAAGCCATTTACACGCCGGTTTATCTGGAGCTGCCTGGGTTAAGTGCTTCCCTTAAGGGCACAATAACAGCAGCAGGATGCTATCAATCAGCATCGAACCCATGACTTTCTGGGTCATGGCCAAGTTCTCTGGCTGGAGGTCTACTACTCCATTTGTGCAGTAAAATGGTGATTATCCAGTTCTTAACATTAAAATTGGTGCGTGTTTGTAATACACTCTACATTCATAACATATATTTTTCTGTTCATTTTCATACGGGCAAATTAATTGCTTGGTTAATACGCCTTTTGCATGTAAGGCTGCTTTTATAATTCAATTCCAAAATATGTTGAAAGGTCGGAAGAGGGGAAAACATAGAGAGAGAAAACGTTTAGTTTTAGGTGGGTCTTGAAAGACGCAGAAGAAGAAAGATTGTGGAATGAAGTTAAAGGCTTTGGGGGGCTGTGGCACTGAACGATCGTCTCCCCAAAGAGCCCAGTCTGGTTTTAGGAACCACCTGTAGACCGCTACCAGAGAACCTGGGAATGTTTTCACACTCAAAACCCAGGACATTATTGGCACAACCTTGGGCTTTTTGTGAGCGCTATTTTAGCAGAATGCGTGCATTCACATTCGCCATTGAAGTCTCGTTACACAGGATGTGCCACAGATAAAAAATTCCCACTTGCAACGGATTGGGTGGGAATTTGCGTTGCGTAAACTTCCGGGTTTGCTAATCTAACCATCTCCTTCCTTTCAGAATTGCTCCGTTTTTCAGACATTTCCCCTGTTATTCGTCGTCACTGACTTAAGGATTTCTCCTCCTGTTGTTGCTTTACTTTGCTAATGTTTAAAATGTCAGCATGTTGTAGAATAAATAGTCATCAAGACGCCATTCTCTTTCCCCGTATCGGCTTCTGTTCACACATGAGCCCTTTAGATAATTTCCCTGGACTGGGGCTTTAAATGTAACGCAGCGTTCTCATGTTAGCGGTATGCAGTTGCCAGGAAAGGTAAGTATACTGAAACCTAGTTAGGGTTTTACCGGATATTCCAATATAGAGAGAATTGCAGTCGTCTAAGCGTGAGGTTATGGAAAAAAACATGTTTCAGAGTAAGCAATTTTGTTCTGGAGCTGGGAAAAAAAAAAGTACTTTTAGTTAGTGACCTGATATGGACTTTAAATGAGATTATACCAAGATTGTAAACACTAGGAGAGGGTCTAATAATAATACCAACGTTGAACAATCTTTCTGCTCAGACTGGAATGCAGGGATAGTGATATCAACACACAATACTGTTGATATTGATATTATCAAGGTTTATCGCATGGCTTTGCCAGTCCTTTCAGTTCACTGTGCTGTGTGCTAATGAAATGTGCTGGTCAGCAGTGAGCCGGTAATGTGGCTGTATGTGCGTGTTTCTACCGCTCGGGCTTCAACAGCGGATTAACGAGCGTTAAGCGCGTCGAGCGTCAGTGTGACATTTGCACAGAAAATGTCATATTCACATCTGGAACGTTTGATGCTTATGAAATGAACGTTTCGCTCCGTTCTCCTCATCGTCTTTATCCACGTCTCCCTTTCTCACTCGCCGCCGTCCTGCTCTTTTTAAAGCGCTTGTTTTTGGGATGCCTCTGTGAACGTACAGTGCTGAATGGAGGGCTTTTGAGCTTGTTGAATTATTGAGTGTGGTCAAAGATGTCTGTCAGCGGAAACCTTAAACAGCTCTGAGACTCCCCGTCCCCAGCCCTCGTCCCCTCTTCACTCGTTGTCGTAACACAACCCCCAAACCCTCTTTCTCCTTTTTTCGCTCTCTCTCGTCTTCATTTCTGTCTCTGCTTCTGTCTGAAAGAAAGCACACACACACACACACACACACGCACACACTCAAAGACCTCTGTATTGAAATTTAACACATCACTGACGGTTCTAGAGGTGACGTGAAACCCGGTCTAGGTGGAGGCGAGTAAAGGACCAGTGTTTCTGTAATGCCGCTGTTTTCTTTGCTCAGAGTCAGTTTCAGGCGAGTCGACACTTCGTGGGCGTCCCATATTTTGTTTTGATCGGTGTGTGGCGTAATGGCCGACTCTAATTGGCTTATTTTGGCGTTTTGACTGACAGAAGGTCCTAAATGATGCCAAGCTGTCACTGAAATGCTGTTTCGTTCCAGCTGCACTACCTCAATCTAATGAGAGCCAGGCCTCCCGCTCGCTCGCTCTCTTACTCGCTCGCTCTCTCGATGCCAGGACAGCATAATTGGAGTTGAACGCAGGTGTAATTCCTCTGCTGGCTGTTTCAATGTCAGCCGGGGTTGCGTTCAGATCGGCCTATTCTAGTGTTTAATTTTAGGGCTATAACAATGCCAGCGCTCGTGTGTTCCTCCAAGATCTGATTCAGTTTTATTGGAAAATGGTGCCTTTTTTTTCTCGTTCCGCATGATCTTTCATCCTGTCACAACTTGCATGTGAAATTTAGCCTGACGCATCTGCCGAATGCCAAAATGGTTACATGCACGTCTGCAGAGGTTTGGCGAGAGAGACTACGTGCCCTCAAACGGATACGATTTTCACACTGTTGGGGGTCTACTGCTGGACACTGTCACTTCAGCCTGTTAACACCGAAGGTGGCCGTATACTTCAAACCGTGAAGGAACCAAACAAAACTCTGTAGGAAACTCCACACAGCAAGGGGCCCTGAGTTTAGTTTTAAGAGGGTTGTGAGCCAAGCCGATTTCCTGACATCAAACAGAGAATCAGCACTGCAGTGATGCAAGTAACCATGTGACATTTTGAGCAAAATACTCCGTGTTCAGGAGCTCTGGGCTCGGTTGGATCATCTTAACTGGGAGAAGGCGTTTAACCATGATCTTCGGTCTGTGATGCTTTTTGGGGAACTCAAACCACGGCATCTTTGTGTGTGTGTGTGTGTGTGTGTGTGTGTGTGTGTGTGTGTGTGTGTGTGTGTGTGTGTGTGTGTTTTAAAGTATACAGCCAGCTGAGTGACTGCCATTCAGGAGTTCTGTGTAGAAAATAAATTAGGACAAGCACCTGATAAAGTATGTGGCTTATGTAATCAAATGAGCCGCAGCCAAACACGGTAGTGGGCAATGTCCAAGATGCATACTGCTGTACTATTAGTACTAACCTATAGGTTACCATAGTAACAGTTTGTGACTTGCTGTTATTTTTCGTTAGTACAGTACCATACGGGTTTAGACATAGCCATGGACAGAGCCGTGCTCTGATTGACTGTATTGACTCGGCGCGCTCAGAGCTAGTGAAACTCCAGCACAAAAGTTGGACTCAATAAGGGTTTGTTATTTTCACACAACGCTTACTCTTCTTCGAGGAAATGCAACACCGTTTTTTGCAACACTAGCACGAGGCGATGTAAAATATTTAATGCCGGGCTTTGACAGCAGCCACACCTGCCACGTCTAAACGGTGCTGTCACTTCCTCACCTAAAGAGTGTACACAAGGAGGGGGGAAAAATACGAGTCTGGCAACTTTTGTCTCTCCTCTTGCCCGCTCTAAGTTGGGACAAGCCAGGTGCGTAGGTGGCCGAGTCGTCCGTCAGCAATCAGAGTGGCGTAGTAGTTCTCGTCTCCGTCTTCAAGCCTGGTGTGGCCTGAGAGTGAACAAGACACCTTGGCAGTTTGTCAAAGCACTTCCCTTTCACTTAATCCTGTTTCCTATGTTACAAGCCAAATGAAGGAGACAATGACGGAGCATAGGGACGAGCCAGAGCCTGTGATGGGCATACCACGAGCAGTTCTTGATTACCTCTTAGCGCTTGCTTTTCTTTCAATAGTCTTTAATGATGACGTTAATTAAAGGTCTAATGGGGTCGATTATGTTTTAAAAAGCATTCCAAGCACACAGACGGGTTTAAAGCATTACATTAGAAAGCAGAAACGTTCTTGAAATATTCTTTGCCGTGTTTAATGAGTGAGCAAAATCTCTGTAACCCAAGGTTGGTGGTTTTGCGTTTTGCTTTTAATGGAGCTTTGTAAGTGGATCGCTGCGCCGAGCGGCTTGCAAACTCACTGAAGTTTGTCCTTTTGATACACTGCCAGACATTCCTGTACATTCCTACTGTATTCCTTCAGATAATGGCAAGTTCATGAACCAGAGATAATCCCTGTAGTCTGAGGCCTCTGGCAGTAATGAATACATTCTTAATCAAGAAGCAGCCCGGAGATGATCTCAGCACGGGCAACTCCATTATCGCTGCACTCGGTGCGTTCGAGTGAGAGCAGCAAGGCTTGAGTGACTCACAAAATCGGATTTGGCGTGTGGGGGAAAAACTTAATTAGCTAACTTAACAACAAGCATGTAGGTGTGAAAGCAACTGACTCACTGCTACTGCAGGACTCTTCACAAAGCGGGACGCCGGAAAGTATTTTACACTGCGGCTGACTGGTGTTTCATTAATCCAAAAACAATTATTACGGGCGCAGAGTGGCTCTAATGACGCAAGTCTTTTTCCACGCCTCTTTTGCCGAAGGTTTTTATAACGAATGATCCGTTCTGAGGGCTAGCATGTGATGCATTTAATTCATAAGTACTCACCAGTTTCATAATTTCTGGTTCATTTTGGCAAGGAAAAGAAAACACTGCAACATTTCCCTTAAGGTTGATCACCACTGATTACTGTGCACTGACATTTGGAGTGCAGTATAGCTAGCCCTGTAGAGAGGATCTGCTTCCAGACTGCGTGGAGTCCTCCTTAATCGGCTTTCCAGCCTCACCAACAAACCACTTTCTCAGCGAGAGAGAGAGGGAAGCAGGTCGTCTGCTGGCTAATACTCAGTTTAGCTCCATAAAAAAACTTTATAGTGTCTGTATCTGGTGGCGTTAGTGGAGCAAGATGTTCCTGAGCATCTCTAAATGGCCTCCCTCTCTCCCTAAGCTTGTCTAATAAAACCTACTAAAGTACATTTAATTATTCAAAGCTGATTTTCCGTATGTTCTTTTGCTTACTCTGGTTTTCCTGAAAAGCGATCCCGTGTCTGTTGTGGACCATGTTGTGTGTTTTTATAGGTATCAAACCATAATGTTGCATGTAAGGAGTCTCTTTTCTGATGGACAACCGATCAGTCTGATCAAGTCAGGGTTTTCGGGCGTAAGGTCTTCACACACCAAGAGGATGCGTTTTTATTAATTTAATGGCGGTAAAAGAAAAGTTACACGCCCTTAATGGAATGGAAAAAATGGCAAACAGTAGTTTCGAATACGAGTGTGAATTTGTGTTCATGTTAAAGTCAGAGGAAGACGAAGAGACCCTATTCGGACAGGGCCGGTTTCTCATGACGACGTCTGTAATAAGATATTTGCACGTCTCCTCGGTGATCAAACTTTCGCATCCAGACGGCTATAAATGAACACTGGGACGAGCGAGTTTCCAACTCTCTCTAATGAACCCGGATGCTTGCGTCATCGCACATTGCGATATGTTAATCGTGATAATCATGATATTGTGGCGTATGTTAATATAAAGGGAGGCTTTGTACCGGCCGGAGCCGTTCATGGTTTTAATTGAATCAGCTTGCGTGATCGCGCAGCTGTGCTGTTTAACATTGTTTTAACATGTTTGTGTGTTTATGTGATTTTTATGTAATATTTTTCATGTTTTA